>VXBJ01003175.1:533786-551861 GCA_013400055.1 Nycticryphes semicollaris | reverse complement strand
AAAAAAAAAAACCAACATCAAAACTTTAAGAACAACTACAACAAAAAAACCTCAAACCTAAACAAAGACCTCTCTTACCTTTCCAGGAAAAGATCTCCTGGGAAGAGGTTTCTAGTCTGTGCACGTCAAAAGTGAGCAAGGAGGTGAAATCAAGGCTTGATTTTTCATGTCAGGCTTTGCTAAAATTTGTTTGTTGGTAAAACTTTTCTCCCAAGTCATCAAGAATTACAGCAGTCAAAAGTAGTGGTGAGATATTTCAAGTCCTAAACATCAAATTGTGTTAGTGAAGAGCACCTAAACAGAGAGCATTTTCTTCACTGCATTATATACCACATAATTAAGTGAAATACAGACTTAAATGTAAACATTAGATAATGTCTCTGTGGAATAAAGCAATGTGAATTTTGCTGAGATTTACTTGCATTGGTTTTGTTGGCTTTGTTTTTGTTTTTGTTTTCTTGTTTTTTTCCCCTAAATGAGCCTGTTGTATGTGGAATTGAAAGAACAAAACTGACAAAACTCCCAAGTGTGTAGTAGTGTTAGGCCAAAACACAATCTCATGAAAAATAGTAATTTTTGACCATCCTTGTTTCTCATTTTAGTTATTGTATTCTGTTCTAGAAGTTCTCAATTAACATTAAACACACTGGAGAAATCACTTAAATTTTGGGAAGTATAAATATTGCCATAAATTGTGGTGATGTTAACTCTGAAGAATGTGGTTTTTTTTTTTTTTTTTTTTTCCTTAGAGGGCTTTTCAGACATTCAGTTATTAGAGGCTATTTTACATTGATTGACAAGGTATTCCTGTTTGAGATTACAAATGTGAATTAATTTGGGTAACCTTTAAAGTCCAGAAGTGAAGAAGACTGAAGTGCCGGCATGCATCTATCCATATCCTGATGAGAGTGTTCATTTGATAGTTGAGTGAAAATATGGCCCAAAGAATATTTGACGCTGTCTGATTTCTCCCCATGGAACTGCTTGGTCATTGGAATAGCACTGGGCTGGATGTGAAAGTTCTGAGAGATACAGTTAAGTAGATAAGTAGATGCCTACAGTTAAGTAGGAATGATTAATTAAAATCAAGAATTGAAAATAAGTAAAAAAAAAATGAAGGTTTTGTGTGTGCAGCTGTTAATTTTTTCTTTAAATACATGAATAAAAACGATGCTTGAACTAGTCTGACATTAGTACTATACTTTTTTCTAATGTGCACATCCTGGCTTGGTTATATTAAATCATGTTTCTGTAGCAACTGTTTTTTAAAGTGTTTTCTGTAGTTTTCTTCATGTTTCACACTTAAAGCTTTCCATTAACCCCTCATCTTCTCCCCCCCTCACCCTCCCTGCCTCCCAAAGGTCAACAAACATTTTACCCTTTTCTTTGTAGAAAATGTAAAAATCATAGAATCTTTAAGATTGGAATGGACTTCAGAAGGCCTCCTACTCTGGCCTGTGCTCAAAGAGGGGTCAACGTGGAATTCAGACCAGGTTACACAGGGACTTGTCCAGCTCATTCTTGAAAACCACAGCACCTTTATGCAGCCAGTTCACAGCTTGACTGTCCTCATAGTAACAAGGCTGGTTTTGTTTGTTTTTTTTGTGTTTTGTTTTGTTTTTTTAAATAACCAGCCAGACTCTGCCATATTTCAGTTCATGATCATTGCATCTCGTTTGCAGTGACTTAACAAGGGACCAAAACGGGTCTGATGCTGATCAGCCTGTACTTCACTGTATCATTTTTTAAAAAAGTTTTTGAAGACAAGTGTAGTATTTACCTCTATCAGAGATGTCACAGCAAGGCTACTCTTTATCTGATATACCTGCCTGTCTTCCTCAGTATTTGGTTGGAGAGTTCTTATGATATTCTAGGCTGCTTCCCACGGGATGTCCCTCATGAGCCCCTTGAACTCTGAAAAATTTCAGAGTTCTGCAAAACTGCTTTCTACTGTCCGCAACTCCCAGCTCTGTGCTCTGTTGCTTACCCTCCTCACACCCCTCAGTGTTTGAAATCCCATTGTGATCATGGAACCCAGAGATTCTACTGAGTATCTTGCTCCCAACCAGTTTACAAGTAGCACATTGGGAGAACTTAACCCGTGGTTGGCCAATCTGGCATTTGTATTAGGAAGCCATGTCTGACACCCTCTGCAAGTCTCTTGACTTGTCTGCTTGCGGTTGTGTTCTGTTGTTTTTCCAGCAAATGTCAGGGAGATTCCAGTTCCTCTCAAGAACCAGGGTCTGTGATCTGGACGTTTCCTCCCATTGCTTAAAGAGGAACGTTGTTCCCTCCTTCATCCTGAGAGGGTGGTTTCTAACACACTCCTACCCTAACGTCATCTTCACTGACCTCTCCTCTGACCCGACCTGCACACTCAATGAGACTCTGGCTCCTTAGAGGATCTTCAGACGTTTAAGCTGTTCCTTCAAATGAAGGGCAGATACTCTTCCTTCTCTTCCTTGCCTTTACAGAGAGCCCTGTTTTCAACCAATACAAAATATGCAATACAATAAGAGTGGTCCCACCATGTTAGTTACTCCAATGGTGGTGTCAAAACATTAGTTCTTCCTGCTTGTTTCATAATATATATAATAATACAACAAATAGAAATCTGCAAACTATGGTAATTAGGGATTCCTGCAGGCTGGGACAAATGCATTTCCTTGAAAGAAACAGAATAGTTGAATTACTCAGCGCCACGTGCTGCTTTCTGCAGTCTCAGGTACAACTTCCAGCAGCAATCTGCTCTATGGGGAATTCAGCCACTGCACAGGTGGCAAAAGGTAATTTTTTTGTTAAATATTTTTTAACACCTATGGTCTGCCAAGTCATTTTTCTTAATTTCATAAGAATGAGGATAGAATTATGTTGCCTGAAAGCAGTTCCAGATCATTTAGACAGTTGATGTGGCTTATTAACCAAGTGCTACTGTAATGGGCTTAAGAATGGATAGCTTCTTCCCAAAATTAGGGCACTTAACCTCTAAGATCAGTTTTCTCATTCTTCAGACACAAAGAAAACAGTCTGAGTCATACCTGAAAGCCTTCCATAATCAGAAGGAATGATCTAATTTATTTTTAATTAAAAAGCTGTATCATGTAGGTGTTACAAAAGTATGATGGACTGCAGCACAGAATTTGTACATTCCAGCTATTGTGTGGCTACTTAATTACTGTTTAAAATATCCTGGAGACTGAAACTGTCCACTGTCATGCCTGTGGTGCTATCCAACAAAAACAACAACAAAAATCATTAAATGTTGGATTGTCAGTTTATTGTTGTTCTGGTTTAACATGAACAGCAAGCAGTATCAAAATTACTGGCTGGCAATGTTCCTATGTTAATGCACTGCCCTGTACTCATTACTGAAGTGATGCAAAACTTTTCTGAATCCCTTCAAGAGCTGGTGGCTGTGGCAGGGCTTGTTTCTTCTCTGCTGATGTTCCTCCGCATCTGACTTGACCTTATGACAGATCAGAGAAGGGAGTCTATGTTCTCCTACCCACCTAGGTAATTAGAGATTGCAGGAAGATCTCCCCTTAACCTTTTACTTCAAGCTTCAGCCTCTGTTCTTCTGTTATGCTCCAGCTCTCTGATGGTGTCAATGGCCCATTACTTGGCTCTCTCCAACCTGTCAGTGCCGTTCTTGTGCTGGAGAGCCTGGGTACAGTGTTGCAGATGAACTGTCACCAGTCCCAAGTACAAGAGAATAATTAGTTCTTCCAAATTCTTAAACCCCTCTGACTGTACTCTTGCTAGAACACTCTGGTCGGTCAAAGGCCTTCTCTGCTGCAAGGGCAAACTACTGATGTTCTGTGGCCCAACAGGACTCCAAGATTGCTTTCAGCAAAGTGAAATGTTTAGAAGAGTATCAGCCTCCCTAGTAGTCAGTAAAAACAATTAAAAAATCCTCATCCTACTTTGCAAAGGCAACTGTTTGTTTTAAGAAGAAATAACTTAGTCTTATACAGAGATTGAAGAAGTATTCTTTTAACGAAAAAAACCCAACCCTAACCAAACTTCAGCTGAATGTGATTTTGAAGGTGTTTTTGCCTTTTCCTTTACAAGGGATGCTCGTACTTGCCTAAGTGATTTGGAAACTACTGGAATAATGAAACTTGCGTATTTCGTAAAATCCAGTCCCAGAACTTAATTTCCTGCATAGCAGAAGTTGAGATGGAAATGTTAAATCTGAAGATATGCAGATTGTGCTGCCAGAGGGTCTTAGGATAGTTTTATAATTGAGTAGTTTATCATAGTAACTTTGAAGTTCTTGGATTGAAGGCAGAAGAGAATTGCCAAGTGCTTTCCATAGCCCCTTATTGCCCCCAAATTAACTCCATAATAGAAATCCTGGAAAATTATTAAAATAATAAACCAGATACTGAGTATGTAAAGGCTGTAAAGAGTAGCCAAAAGCTACTTGATAGATACGTTTACACATAGGGGTAAACTTTTGTCCTTTTAATGGTTATGGTTGTTAGCATGTTCCTGAACAACAGAGCAAAAGTACTCGGAAGGAGAGGAAGGCCTTTGCTCAACAGCCTTTTGCTTCCAACCCTACAGGTAGCTTTCATCAAAATCAGGAAGGTGGCTTCAAGCTTCTTGAGCGCAGTAGGTAACCAAGCGAACGGTTAACTTACCTGTGGAAATGCGTATTTCCTCCAGCTCAGGTGTTTATGTTGTGGTTACCTTGCACAGGGATTTGGGGCTGGGAAAACAAATCCGACAGGAAGATTTTACAGGGATGACTCAGCTGTCATTCTAGCAGGTGGTTTGGATCGACAAAGTCCTTTAGCAGTGTAATGGCAAAACAACAAAAGCCTTGTTTCCCAAGAATGTGTGCTGCTTGAGTTATTTAGAGGAATTGAGCTAATGACAAATACCAGTAACTCTTCAGATCTGGGCATCTGGATTTAATTGTTATCGCTTGAATTTTATCTCCCACATTTTGAATGTTAATGCCAAATTGATTTATCATTTAAAATTCACTGAAATGTATTACGAATTAGTCATAACAAAGAATATGTGTTATATCCTCAAAACAGTTGCTCTTAAATTTGTAGGGAAATTTTTTCTTCTGTTTTTCTTGAAGTTTTGGAAGTTCCATGACTCATGTGCTAGCTGAGGCTTGTTTTGATGCGAGTGCTGGATGGTACGTTGGATCTTGACCTGTTTGGTTGTTAGGAAACAAGGGAGACTTGTATTAATTCCCCACTTGTTCTGTGGGATATCCAAGTTTTATGCTTCCTGTGTTAGAAAACAGCAAAAATGAGATGAAGATAAATGCATCTTAGCTGTGGATTATGAGGGGTATTGGTTTAACTAAAATGATTTTTAGAGTATTTGGTTTTTTGCTGATGGGTTTGTTCCCAGTGTGGATAGCTTTGAGTTTGGTAGGTGGTACCCACTTCTGAAAACACAGCAGGAACAGAAACTCAATTTTGCATCTGAGGTTCTATCGCTAGAAGAAGCCTTACTTATGAAGCAGTTGGACAGGAAAAGGCCTTAATGCATTGTAAATTTGGTAAGAGCTGGCTTTTGAAGTGTATGGTAGTTAATTTTTCCTAAATAAAGTATGCAGTTTCTCTACTGCTCTTATTGAATTCTTTGCTTATTAATATAGATGAACAAACCTCTGAGGACTTCAGTGAAGTTGCAACTTGTGCTCGAGGTTCCTTTCTCCTTAGATAGCAGGTGATTCTCACTTTGTGTGTGTTTTCATTGTGTAAAGTTTTCCTACATTAAAGATGAGTGGATTAATTACTATTTTTTTTAAAAATACTGCCCATCTAGGACTTGTGTTTGTGACAGAGATCAACAAAACCAGTTACTGCAGTGAAATTATTGGGTTGTCAGTTTTGTGGTTAGGAATGGCACTGGCTTTTAAGCTCTAATAAGGCTTCTGATTTTTCTGTGCCTAGAAAAGCATAACGAAGCAATCAGAACTAGCTCTGAAATGGGCAGCTGTTTCAAAAAACATACTGTAGTTTCGAGGAATTAAGTTAGAGACTCACCTGGGTACGTTCAAGACTCACGAATACAATGTGGGCCCAAATTTTGGATTATCTTGGAGACTACAATGCATAGGGGGTGCCACAGGCAGCACAGTATGTGAGTTAGAGGAACTTGCTACAATGGAGTAGTGTTTTTTTGAGTTTTTTGCATCCTTGTAAACAAAAGAATTTGAATTTTGTATAAGGATTTTTTATTTATATGTAGGCATTGAATTATTGATTTGACGACTGCTGTGAGACTTCAGGATCTGATTGCCTTTGTTAGTGGCTCTTCTGTAAGAGTTGTAATGTTTAGTGTGGTGGAGACGTATTGTCAAATTCAATTCTCATCTTGTATATTGGGTGAAGTCCAGGCTCAGAGTTGTCTGAGGTGAGTGTATTTTGTATGGTATGCCAGTCTAGAATTGCTGAGTGGCAAGTGGATTTACTGCTCAAGTCAGAAACTTTTCTATAGTCCAAGGGAGAGGGTGGAGACTGAGAACAGTGTGTGGATGTTTTGGAGGAGTTGAGTGGTGAAGCAGACTAATCATCAGCTGAAATTGAAGTAATGCAACAGAGAAAGCTGTGTATTCCTGGAGCTGTTTGAAGCTGCATAATGGCATGCTCCAGAGAATGGTGATGCTTTAAAGCATTTAAAAGTCTGTCTGAAGCTCAGTAATTGTCTTTAGAGAAGAACGGAGGATGAAGCAATTCAGAGGAATTCTTGCTATGAAGCAGGATTTGCTCCAGTTGCTCCAAGCGTCCCTGTTTGTATAAGTGTGTACGTTGTGTGACTGCTCTCCAACATCTACAAAATATGTATTGAATTAAGTTGTTAGAATGTAGCAGGACATGTTTATGAGTAAAGCTTCCTTTTAACAGTTCATCTGAAGTCACTTTCATAATGTCTTGTACCATTCCAGTCCAATTCATGTTCCTATTCCCACTGAAATAATTCCTTCCACGTCTGTTTCCTTAGAGATGCCACTACACTTGGGTTGTCCTTACCATGTTCTGTGCTAAAAAGAAAAATAGTGACAAGAGACCTAAACCCAAAAGCTTTATTAAGCTGGTATAGATGACAGTAGTTTCTTCTGAAGTGAGTGGTATCAATTTTGCTGCTGACATGCGAGAAGAGACCTGT
This sequence comes from Nycticryphes semicollaris, assembly GCA_013400055.1. Classification (NCBI taxonomy): domain Eukaryota; kingdom Metazoa; phylum Chordata; class Aves; order Charadriiformes; family Rostratulidae; genus Nycticryphes; species Nycticryphes semicollaris. The sequence continues at coordinate 544,718 of VXBJ01003175.1, read as the reverse complement.
GTTCCTTTAGTGGAGTTTCTCAGATGTTCTTCAATGGAGGAACAATATTCTCTGAGTGTGAAATGCTGGCCTTGTGTACGTGTGTGGTGAGGGCAACGTGTTGAGTAGGATCTAAGATCCACTTGGCCCCACACACTGCAAAACGCAGGAATCCTGCACACTAAGAATTTAATGTAGAATGAATGTATCTGTGTGCAGGTGTCTGTTGAAGTTAAATATACATTCAGTTGACCATTATGGTATAATATTTCCCATGTCCTTGACCCAGATGACCTCATTTCAAAGCTCTCTGCGTTTCCACCAGTTGTTATGGAAGCTGATGTGTTTGAAAGCCAACCAAGATTAGTTGTTGAGGTTTAGCTTTTTGGAGTTGAAACCCACTGGTGAGCCCATAACCAGCTGCCAAACTTTATAAAGGAAATATAAAATATTATGTTGCCCACAAATACTAGTTGTAAACCACTAATGTCTGCATTAGTTCAGTAACTTCACAGTCACAAAGTTTAATTGACTAATGGGGTAACCTGTGGCAATCTGCTTCTTTGCAGCCTTGTTAGACCTACTGTGAACAGGAGGAGGAAGTGTTTTGTAGGAGTTCATCAAGGTTTCGGTGTGTTTTTCTTCAAATGGCAGATAAGCCTTGAGGGAGAGCACGCTGGAACAGGCAAATGCTGAGAACGTGAATACGGCTTTTTAAAACAGAGGCACCGGTTATCAATTAAATCCGAAATGGTTTAAGGAAAGTAGACTTGATGAAGAAATGCTCTCTTAGAATACTGTCGAAGTAATTTTACTTAAAGAAATGGAAGCTCTTGATTTAGATCCTAACCTTCAGAAGGAATTTGTAGAATGATTGATATTAGGTATACAATATAGGCTGTGCCAACCTGCGGGAGCAGAGGAAAAAGCAATCTCGAGAAATGTATTGATCAGGGAATGTTCAAGTCCCTTTCAGAATAGGGAGCTGCAGATTTCACCAAGGCAAGAATATTGTGTAGCAGGAGCGTTTTTGGGGCTGATGGGAAAAAAAACGTGCAAGTAAAACACAAGCTACTTAAGCATTGCATACTCCAGACTTAATTCTTACCAGTGCTGCTTGCAATCAGGTCACGCTGGCTCACCAGTGAGTAGTTAATGATGCACCAGGGTGAAGGAACTGAACTGAGAACAGAAGAGGAAATTAAGCTGGAAAATCTGAAAAATGTAGGCGGTGATTCAAAGGTATTCTTGGAGAAAAGCACGATTCAATCACAGGATAAAGGCAAATAGATGAGACTGGCTGGTGCATGCAATGAAAGTGCCCTGTAGTTGTTTTGTGCAGTTTTTTCTCTAATAGATCTTTCCAAAATTGACCTAAGTCAAGCAAGGATACTTTTTGTCTTGCTCATATAACCACAATGTATGGATTTTTTCCCCCCTTCGTCTCCTTATTATTCTTAGTTTTCATCTGCGCTAAAGAAAATAGATTTTTGATAGGAGAATGTGTTTATTATTTAAGTCTGTCCTGTGATAGGGTGTATTAAATCTGTCTTGTGCTCAAGTTTATTTTAACTGGATTTAAACCATTTTATGACTTGGGAATTTTATTAGTATTTTGATATTTGTCAATAACCATCAGAAATAGGTTTCAATATTATGAAACACTTCCGTACTCTAGTGTAGCTCTCATAATGCTTCAATCCTGCTAAGGTCTTACGTACACCGTAGATTGACTCTGCAAACGCTTGAAAAAGATAAGCAAAAAATATGGTGTATTCTATGCCTATATGGCTTCTATCTCTGGTGTATTCTATGCCTATATGGCTTCTATCTTAATGGCAGAATTTGGTAAAATTCTCTTTTGGACAATGTATGGAATTACTGGTCTGGACTTTAGGGCTTTGGTGGGTTGTTTTTCTTTGTTTTAATAGCTCTTACTGTGTTCTTTCTTCCTGTTGTCTGAGGGAAATCAGGTTGCCGTGGAAGAGATGGACATCTTAAACTGTAGCTGGTTTGTCCCTGGCGCAGATCCTATAGACATATAGGCTGGGGTTTTTATGAGTATGAACCGTGACCTTTATCATCATCATTGCAGACTTCTAAGTTCCAGGCTGCCCTCAGCTATGGAGTGGCTCAAACTTTACTTAACTTTACTTGTGTGGCATGTTGTGTTTTTTTGGGGTTGTTTTGTTTTTTTTTTTTTCTTTTTAGCTTTTTAATTCCAGTAAATGAATGCACCCGCATCGTAAAATGACATTAAAAGACTAATTCCGTATCTGTTTGTATCTGAGATTTAGGGAACACATAAGAAAATAATTATGCATGTTTACGAGTATGAAGAGTTATTTCTTCAGATGAATGAATACAATTACCTGTACTCATCTAAATATTTACATTTCTGCTAAGTGGAGGATAGAGTTCATACTGGGGAAAAAACATTATTATCATGGTTAGAAGCCTTTGGGGAATAGATACACTAAAAAAATCAGTCTCGTTTCTTCTCTGAATATTGAAGATGTACCTTTTAAAAAGCTTAAACTTCAATGTGTGTAACTGCCTTTACTCGACTAGAAAAATCAAATTTTTTACCATGACAATTGCTTTTTGTTTAATGCCTTAGAAGATTATTACTTCATATTGTCAGGAAAAAAATATGATCTTGATTGAAATGAAATAATGATTTGTGTTTGAAAACTCACATATTTCTTAGTAGTAGTTCTATCCTACTAATAGGACCTCATGTAAGGTGAATAAAGACTGACTTAAGTAGTGGCTGTACTGGAAGACTTGTGTGGAACTGCCTGTGCGATAGAAAATCACTAGGAATTGCGTCAGCCAGGAGCACTTTTTGCCCTGTAGGGTGGTATATGAATAATTATAAATGATTAAACTCTTCTCCACACTTCATAAGCTTTTAGCATTTTGTTTGCAGTATTACTTGTTAGGCACTTAGAAACCATCCTAGACAGCCGTCTAGGCAGCATTTTTCAGAATACAAACGTGATAATTGAGGCAATCCTGGAAGTTGTGACTCCTGCTCCTTCCCAGAATTCCTGCCTAGAGAAACAATCAACTTGACACAGCACTTGGCAATGCCAATCTGATTTTTCAGAAATGATTTGAGGTTCAAGGTTTGTGCAGGTATCTGATGATTGCCAAGTGTTCTTGAAAATAATACCATTTTGTCATTGAGTTTTACTAAAAGGAAGAGAGAAATGGAACCTTCTGAGAGATGTATTGTAGTGGACATTAAAGCATGAACTATAGTAAAAAATAATTGCATAGAAAAAGCCTCTGCTTCCTGCTGTGGATTTTTGATTTCATATTCTCTTTCAAAAAATGGTCTAGCCTCATGGCTCATTTTCTGTATTAGATTGTTTTAATTTGATAGTAATAGAAAACAAAATTTGTCAGAATGTATTGTTTATGGTTTTGTGATCTTCAGAAAAATTCTGAATACTTTTTGTCATGAAAACTATTACTCAAAGTTTGTTTTTTTGTGTTTAGCAGCTTTTGGTAGACATAAAAAGTGAGTTGGAAGAAAAAAAGTTTACTCCAATATTAGATCTAGTTTTCATGAAAGGCTTCTTGTATCTAGGAAACTGATAGAACAAATTTTTGGTGACGTGATAGAGAATATATCTGGTTTTATTCATTGTAAGTTTGCTGCATATTGGTTGTTGGGTTAAAATAAGCATGGCTGAGCACCAGGAAGAAAGCCTAACTGTGTTTGTCTTGTCCCTGTTGGTTAGCACTAGGTCAGGTAGAGCAGTGGACGGGGAAGAAAAACCAAACCAACAAAACCCACACCCCAAACAACGGGATGTGCTCAAGTGGGAGATCTTTAGGGGTGCAAATCAAAGGCAAGTGTAGAGGAGAGAAAACAGCAACACAGGGACATATAGCACCATCAGAAATAGACTCTTTTGAAATGAAATGAAAGAAAGACTCTTTATGCATTTTTCCAGAAGGAGTTATTCTGGGTTAGTTGTGACTCTAAAGGCTCTAAAACTCCTAAGTTAGAGTACTGAGAGCTTTCCTGAAGTATAGGATCAGTCTTGCAAGAAGGATTAGTTAATAAATGCCTTTATTTTTAATTTGACTCAACCTTGAATTACACAGAATGTCTCAAACTAGAGTGAGGTTTTTGGATGTGTATTCTATTAAGATAAAAGTTCAGACATGCAATTCTGTATTTTTGGTGTGTTTGCTCCAAAGGAAAGCTGCACAGAAGTGGGCAGCTCAAGGTCTGGTTACAGTGGGTTTTCCCTGTCATGGAAAATATGCCAGTTACTTATTAATTTTAAATCTAGAGTAGAAATTAGCACAGACTTGAAGCAGAGTGCAGGAGGTAATACTTGGTATGTGACCACATGAGGCAAATGTGTCAGTGCATAACAGAGGTGTTAAGAGATTGGGAGTTTAAAGATGGAAGGTAGGAATTGGCCAGGGGTGAGCACGCATGGGAAACAGGTTGCTGTGATTAGGAGTCTTCTGAAAACCGGTGTTTCTGAAAAGCCAGGATCTGNACTAAAAAACCCAACACAAAACAACAACAAAAACCCAAGCCATAAGCTGTTCTATAATTTTACAAATCTTGCAATCATCTGGGTAGGACCATGCTTAGGATTCACTAAATGAAGTTTTTTCTCTTTTTGAGCTCCATGTAGCTGGAGTTTCTGTGGCAGACTAGATTCGGTTTTAGGATAACCCCAGAGTTCTGGAGCAGAGTACACTGTTTTAGCTGCATTATGCTTATTTGGTCTTGAATATATATAGTGTCTTACAAGATAGCAGTCTTGAGGGGAAATGAAGCATATAGTAAGTACCAATATTAGAAACCAAAATGGTAGAAACCTCTTGTATGAGAACAGTGTACTCAGAGGAGGAGCCAAAAAGCAGATTTGAGTTGGCTTTTCAGATTTTAACGGAAGTATTAATTTGTAGGATTTGAGCAGCGGATAGATGCTTCAGTGATGGAGATAGTTTCTGCTAAGGGAATTTTGAATGTCAGTGTCTGAATGCTGGTTTCTTTTTCCTCTGCAGTGATCTAGAAAAAAATAATATTACAAGAATCACAAGGACGGACTTCACAGGACTGAAGAATCTCCGGGTCTTGTGAGTATAACACAAAACTCATCTTTCTTTACAAGGCTGTTTAAGGGTGGTGGTACTAAGAATGTCCATAATTCAGGAGATCAAGTGCTAGTAATGTCTGCACGTTATTCAGTTCTAGTATTCTTTTAAACCAGGCAAGTGGAACAGTTTGTCATGTGGAACACTACGTTTTAGTTCCATGCTGAAGGCCAAATGTAGTTTCAGAGCTGTTTAACAGTTCATATTTCTCTTTGGCTTTTAGTAATTACTGTGATAAAAATATTAGTCCACTCTACAGTCGCTTATGTGTTAATCAATTATACTGAAGCAATAGCAAATAGGACTGTCCTCTTTTGGGTACTTTATGGTACAGATCCTATTTATAATTGCACTATTGCAGAAGATGAAGCAGAACTTGCTTAAGACTAGGTCTAGAAGTTGTACCTGAGGAACCCTGGGGGTTGTTTTAGTCTAACATCAAGTAATAAATGCAAAAATTTTAAATGGTGCTGTTTCTTGATCTGAAAGTGTCAGTCAAGAGCTTAACTGTGCCTTTAAATGGGCCTTTAACATTAAAAGGGAACACATGAGTCTAAAGAAATTGTTATTCCTGATGCTATAGTTTCTTTATGAACCTCAAATGGCACCGCTAAGTTAGTGATGGAAATAAAGACTACGTCTCAGGCGGTTATTGTAGTTATATATAGACCCTTTTTCTTAAGGAAATAATTTTGAGTTAAAGTAACAAGCTACAAACTTTGAAGTTGTTTCAGTCCTTTGAGGAAGAATTGGAGGTTCTTTCTATTTGAAATGAATCTGGTTTTTCCCTTGAAACTTCTCTAACAGTTTTTCTGATGCATCTAAAGTACTTGAGCTACCCTTCTCATCAACATAGAAGCAGACATGGATATTGGTGCCTCTGCCAGAAATAACTGTGGCAATCTGGTATTTACTTTGAAATTAATTGTTGGAATTCTTTAAATGTAAGGCTTTAAATGTAGGCTGAGCTCCTAGGTTGGTAGTGTTTCTGGAGCTCCCATTTACAATAACTGTTGGTTTCTGCATTCACTGAGCTTGTATTTGGGCACTTGGGGAGAAACATTGCTGTGTTATTGGGGAGATCGTATACACGTGTGGATCTGTACGTTCATGAGCAGTGCCTGAGATGTTTCTATTTAAAACCTTTCTGAAACATGAAAGGTATTTATTCATGTTAACAGCAACCAATGGATAAAGTTCAAATTTCTCATTTTACTTTAAAAACAAAAGAATTAAGTAGTTCTGTTTATGAAGTGCCAATCACACATCCTGTTTGTGTGTGCCATCTTGTTCACGAGCACCCTTTTACTCAACTACTGCTCTTAGTCCCAAGTTTTAGTCAACAGAACAAGAACCTAATCTTGAGCTGGTCCCAGCACTCACAGAGGCAAGTTACTTTTCCCACTCTGACCCTTCTTCTGAAAGAAAAAGCTATCAGAAGTTAAGAAACACACAAGTCATCTTGCCATCACCCCCTGAAGATTCCTTTCTGGAATTCCTAAGATCGCCCTCTGCAGTCAGTGTTTGGCTCTGACTGTTTTCTGAAACAACTCCTTAGAACTGCAACTGTTGAACTCTTTCTTAGAGTTGTTTAGTGATAAGTCTATCAATGAATTAATTGAATCCTGCTAATGAAAAGACAAGTCTTTTCTCCTGGCTTAACGCTTTTGAACACGTTGTCGTATATGAAGAAAACGTTTCAAATGTTTTGGAAGACTTGTTGTTCCTGTAGTGTTTTTTGCATCTCTAGCAGTGGAGACGTTTAGGTTCTCCAACCATCAGTACCATTTTGGAAGTCTATTAAAATACAAGTAGTAGACTATCATTAGTGTCAGTAGTTGTTTTGGTTTAGTTAGGTTTTTTTATGGGGTTAGATGTTGCCTGCTGCAGTTGTTGATTCTGAGTATCCTTAACAGTAATTCAAATATGCAACTGCTGTATTTACCTGACATTTTTGTTCTGAGTTAACTACAGGTTTCTGTAACATGGTTGTTCAGGTTTTGCGTTGTGTGGTGTTTGCCACACGAGTCTTCAGCAATAAAACCAGAATATGTCGATTAAAATGCATAGGTTTTAGTATTAGTCTTTGTCTTTCAAAATATGCTGACCACCTGAGACCCAAGACGTGCCATTTCACAGCCCGCTAACATGCCTATTTTTGGTCACAGTTGCCTGTTTCCTTATTCTGCAGGTTCCTGTTGTATCTGGTATGTGTCTGTGGGGTTTTTTTTTTATTATTTTTTTTCCCTGTGCACTTGTGTTCTCTGAAGTCCTGTGGATTTTTCTTATTTTTTTTCTTTGCTTTCTCTTGTGGCCTTTTCATAATTCAGGCTATTCTATATTACTGACACCTTTTTTTTTGGTTTTCCTTCCCTCCCCCCCTCCCGCCCCGGTATATGGGATGGAAGTGTAGTGTGAAGCTCAGAAACGTGAAACCTCTTCCAGGGTTCCTAGGAAGGTAGTCTAGTCCTGTTTTCAGACATCACAACGATGACAACAAATGAATGACCTGGAAATGATCCAGAAATTAGTAGAACAGTACAGCAGGGAAAAGACTTCTAACCTCAAACTGACAATATAATTGCAAAATAATGCTTAGTGCACTTGTTGCTTTTATTCCTTATAACTGCATATTTTTTGCACTTTCCTCATGCAGTTATTTGTCCCCTTCTTTTTAGGAGCACACCTCTCTGGCTCGTGTGTTTGGATTTGTTGTTTTTTTTTTTAATTTTACGTTCTGATCTTTGTATGTGGCCTCAGCTGTGGAACACTCTGGTGCTGTCTTGTCTTCCTGCTGCGGTCCATCCCCTGGAGCAGCCCAGAGCATCCTCGCAGGGTTGAGCCCAGAGGAGCGGCTGCTGAGAACAGGCGAGAATGGCGCTTCTGCACACAGTTAGTCTTGGCCGAGCCGGGACTTACTGTGTGTTACATTCTTCCTGTGTGTTAGCTGAAGCACACAAAACATTCAGAGAGCTTACAGGTTTAGTCTGTGCTTCTTACAGAAGCAGAAAATGCATGTGGGTTTGAAGGTAGCACTGAGAGAGGAGAAAGGTCAGCTTAAATGGGCCTATTGGTATCTCTGTTCCTCGGCTTCCACTTACCTGTAAAGAGAATCTGTGCTGTGTAAATGAGTAGTTGTTTCCTGTACAGTGTAAATCTAAGAGAAGTCAGTCACTGTTACTTATAACTTACCCTTGGGCTGCAGAAGAGCAGGGTCAGACAGTGGAAATGTGGGACTTCTCCCTTAGGCTCTCGCAGCCTGTTGTACAGCTGTCATGGCTCTATTTCTGGAGGGATTGAACCTCTTCATGTAGCTTACAAATGGTTTACTCTGGGGCAAGCCGGAAATGTCTGCAGAATATAAAGGCTGGACAAAAAAAAAATGTTGATGTTGAATGGGTTCCTGCTGTGGGCTGGAGGAATTAGTTATCTCAATTACATCCCATAAAGAGTAATATATGAAGGATGTAACAATCAGTTTCTAGATCAATGCCTTTCTGAGCATTACAGTTATGATTTTAAAAGCTGAGAAACAAAAATGTTTACCAGATCTGGCAGTCAGGAGGCAATTTTTGAATTTGTTTCCCCTTAGTGACCAAGAGAAAAACAGTGCTGTTCTGCCCATATTTTTTAAGTCATCTCTATTTAGAACTTGGTGCTTCTGTGAAAAGCCATTTTGAAGCATGTGTGAAAAGAAATGGGGAAGGCCTTTTATTCCGTTGTCTTAACTAACTGGTATTTCTGGAATTGCAGACACTTGGAAGAAAATCAGATTAGTGTGATNTTTTTTTTAGAATAATTTTATTATTATATATATTGTAGATATAGTTTTATTTACATATTTATAAGTCTAGTAAATATATGCTAATGGAAGTTGCAATTGTCTTCTTTGAGAATGACAGTATTTCTAAAACTGCCTTTAAACTTAATCTCCTGGTTAGCTTCATTTCTTTTAAAGATGTATAATGGTGCCAGTGTCAGTGGATTCNACACCTTTTTTTTTGGTTTTCCTTCCCTCCCCCCCTCCCGCCCCGGTATATGGGATGGAAGTGTAGTGTGAAGCTCAGAAACGTGAAACCTCTTCCAGGGTTCCTAGGAAGGTAGTCTAGTCCTGTTTTCAGACATCACAACGATGACAACAAATGAATGACCTGGAAATGATCCAGAAATTAGTAGAACAGTACAGCAGGGAAAAGACTTCTAACCTCAAACTGACAATATAATTGCAAAATAATGCTTAGTGCACTTGTTGCTTTTATTCCTTATAACTGCATATTTTTTGCACTTTCCTCATGCAGTTATTTGTCCCCTTCTTTTTAGGAGCACATCTCTCTGGCTCGTGTGTTTGGATTTGTTGTTTTTTTTTTTAATTTTACGTTCTGATCTTTGTATGTGGCCTCAGCTGTGGAACACTCTGGTGCTGTCTTGTCTTCCTGCTGCGATCCATCCCCTGGAGCAGCCCAGAGCATCCTCGCAGGGTTGAGCCCAGAGGAGCGGCTGCTGAGAACAGGCGAGAATGGCGCTTCTGCACACAGTTAGTCTTGGCCGAGCCGGGACTTACTGTGTGTTACATTCTTCCTGTGTGTTAGCTGAAGCACACAAAATGTTCAGAGAGCTTACAGGTTTAGTCTGTGCTTCTTACAGAAGCAGAAAATGCATGTGGGTTTGAAGGTAGCACTGAGAGAGGAGAAAGGTCAGCTTAAATGGGCCTATTGGTATCTCTGTTCCTCGGCTTCCACTTACCTGTAAAGAGAATCTGTGCTGTGTAAATGAGTAGTTGTTTCCTGTACAGTGTAAATCTAAGAGAAGTCAGTCACTGTTACTTATAACTTACCCTTGGGCTGCAGAAGAGCAGGGTCAGACAGTGGAAATGTGGGACTTCTCCCTTAGGCTCTCGCAGCCTGTTGTACAGCTGTCATGGCTCTATTTCTGGAGGGATTGAACCTCTTCATGTAGCTTACAAATGGTTTACTCTGGGGCAAGCCGGAAATGTCTGCAGAATATAAAGGCTGGACAAAAAAAAAATGTTGATGTTGAATGGGTTCCTGCTGTGGGCTGGAGGAATTAGTTATCTCAATTACATCCCATAAAGAGTAATATATGAAGGATGTAACAATCAGTTTCTAGATCAATGCCTTTCTGAGCATTACAGTTATGATTTTAAAAGCTGAGAAACAAAAATGTTTACCAGATCTGGCAGTCAGGAGGCAATTTTTGAATTTGTTTCCCCTTAGTGACCAAGAGAAAAACAGTGCTGTTCTGCCCATATTTTTTAAGTCATCTCTATTTAGAACTTGGTGCTTCTGTGAAAAGCCATTTTGAAGCATGTGTGAAAAGAAATGGGGAAGGCCTTTTATTCCGTTGTCTTAACTAACTGGTATTTCTGGAATTGCAGACACTTGGAAGAAAATCAGATTAGTGTGATAGAGCGTGGAGCGTTTCAGGATCTAAAACAACTTGAACGGCTGTAAGTATCTATATTTATATACCTATGGAAAATCTACAAGTTTTGTACCTAATTGTTAATGGTCTTTCATAGTATTTAATTATGAGAAAATGCACATTCTTTAAGAAAAAAGAGAGATGGATACATGCCTAAACTAAACTATACTCTTAAACACAGTTGAATTCATACTGTGTGCTAGCTAACACTTGGGATACGTACATTTTCTTGCCAAGAAAGTAGAACTGTCAGTGACACCAGAATCTAAACAACACAATCAAAATGGTATTATTTGGACAACTCTTAAAACGGATGTGTAGGTGACAGAACGTTTTTTTTAGAATAATTTTATTATTATATATATTGTAGATATA
>VXBJ01003175.1:473490-533779 GCA_013400055.1 Nycticryphes semicollaris | reverse complement strand
AAGACTATAGATGTTTTGGGTTTTTTTGGCTGGATAGCAATCAATTTTGGTTTTTTTTTGTAAAGCTGAATATAAGAGGTCTCCTAATCCAGAATCCAATTTATAGAGAATTGTTAGCCCTGCAAGAGCACAAACGTATATATCAAAAATGACACAAGTAGTACTATATCTAGTTGCTGCTCTGGGCTGGGTGCACTGATGAACATGAGCATTAAGCTGCTTGTAATTTTGCTTATGATGGGAGCAGAACAAATTCTCTCTAAGACCGGAATGCTTCTGGGAATTATTATTCGATAGAGGCAGGTGACTAGAACAAGATGGCATGCTGGTTTGGAATGCCTCTTTGATAAATGGAGAAGCAGGGATTATTTTTTTAATGCTTGTTTGTTAGCTCAGTTATCTGCAAGGCATTTGTTATAGGATTTGATATTTTCTAATTGCTACTTTCTAAAGCAGCTTTCTGGAGCTAAGTTCCCAGAAGCAATTGTTCAAGTGTGGAGTATTGACCATATGCCATGGTTTGAGATGAGTTCAGGATTGGATTTGCATTTATGTTCTTTAAGTAGTGCCTTGTACTTTTGAATTATTTTACTCAGGATTTTTCGAATTACGAAACTCCATTTATGGCAGTAACGCAGATGAGTTTTCAGTTCTGATTATAACTCATTTTTGTCCATTTCTAGTACACATATTCAATTAGAAAGTACTTTCAGGACCAGGTTTTGCTGTGGCTGGTTGATTTCATGTTTTTTGAGGGGTAGAAAGTAATTAGCTTAATTTTCCCAAATTGAGCATAGTCTGACACTGTAGAAAACAGCTTGTTCACTTCATAGCTCCTCTTTGAGAGTCAGTACCCTAAGTAATAAGTCCTAGCTTTAAGCTAATTATATATATCTATATCTTTCTCATATCCCTATCTAAATAAAAACAGATCGAGTGGAACTATGAAATAGGCTTTGAAAAAAAAAAATAATTTGGGAGTAAGTAACCAGAAATGATAAAGTATCGTCTTAATGTGGTGTTTTTCTATAGAAGCACCTCTGTTAGCAAATGAAAAAAATGTATTTTGAGAAGCCAGAAGTTAAGGAATATGATACTTTTAATAGTGTCTGTTGAAGTATCTGATGTTTGAAAGGATTATTATTTTTTTTTTCCTGTGTGAACTCTTTACTTGGTCTGTTAAACATACTGCATCTCTGCTTCTCTTTTAGGATTGCCTGTCATTAAAATATTTCCTAAATGAATGTAGTATGAAAGGGAGGCCTGGAAACTTGCAACACTTTGGTATTTTAGCTTAAATCATTTTTAGAACGAAACTATAAATCTGATTTTTTTGCTATGAGTCAGTGGGCTTTGGAGAATGAACTGTGGAAAGTTTGGCGTAACTTACAAAGGCTAAATTGCAACATTTTAGGTAATATTAAAGCTATTTTATTAAGTATTGTCAACCATTGCAAAATGTTAATGAAGAAAGTATGATGGTTAAATTTAAAAAAAACTGGCTCTTTTCCATTTAATTTCTTTCAAATAACAAATAAAAATTGCTTATATTGCTTCGATTTTGGAATAACTTTCTTTTTTGATCTTGATGAAGTGGATGCAAAAGTAATCATTACCTTCTTTTTCAACGAAGCAGCTGCATTGGGTCAGACTTGAAAAAATAGGAGTAATTTCTGGTCCTGGCAAAATATCATATAGAAAGGTCTTTCATTCACAGTAACTGTGGAAGTGTATTGTTCCACTCCCCACTCCATGGTGATCATTCACAGGGCATAACCTTAGGTGAATATTATTTCAGCTCAATATATTTTCACTTGTCTGGCTACTGAAGCAAATCCATCATTATTTATTGAGTAAATTACCAGAATTCTCTTTGAAATGTCCTGCATAAGTCTAAGTAAATTAAAAAAAAAAGTCTGTAAGGCAATTAGTCACTGCTGCCAAAACCACCATAATAACGGCTCTCTGGTGAGTTGGCTCTTACTGTTTTAATTTTTAATTGTATTTATCTTTTTGGTGGGAGATGAATGCTCACAATACCAATGGAGCATGATGTGATGGTATGATATAGGTATAGGGCAGGATTGTCAGAATGGTGTATTCACTTAATAAAATGCAGCACTATCAGTTGAAGGAAGCATATAATGCAAGATCTTTCCAAATTATAGACAGTACGAAGCTGAGAAATGATGTGGAAGGTAGAAGCCACTTATTTACCATATTTCTACTCAGCTTTCCAAACACACAGGAATTTTTACCACTGCCTCTTAGCAAAAATCTGTGATTTTATAACATAAGTTGTTCTGCTGAGTCTGAAGATTCGGAATGCTTGGGAATATCCAGTGATACTCACCATAGTGGAAAGCTAGAAATCTTTCTAGTTGTTTTTTTCCAATAAGTTTCTACAGTTTTATACCGAAACGTGAGGATTAGCGGAGAGGTAGCTGACCATGGAAAAGTCAACATGAATAGGGTACGGCTGTGCATTCAGCCTACTACCTTGTTGTGGTGGTGTTGAGCCTCAAGCAAAGCAGGAGCAGTGAGTGCTCTTGTGCCCGAGTAGTTTGAGGTGGAGAAACTATGGAGCTTGGGCAGCCTGTGTCAATAGGACAATGTCATGTCAAATGAGATGCCAGAAGGACTTTTCTGTGGCTCCCCCCAGGCTTCCCTAGCTGTCACCTTGCCTTTGGCTTCCAAGTGCTGCTTTCTACAAAATGCTACTAATTAATGTTGAAGCATAGACTTTGCAGGGCAGATACAAGCTTGTGTCTAAAGCTATGGAAATGTTCTGCTCAAATGTGAAAATGCCAGTTGTAAATTTTGATAGTCGGCCCTTCTTGCCACTAGCAGGGTAACAATTTCACACCACCACCTGTGCTGGTTGGTGTATGGCAGGTTTCAGAATCTAATATATTTTTTTTCTAGTTCTCTTCTGGAATTTTTTTTTCTTAATAGTTAACTGTAAAGGGTCTTATTCAATCCTCTCTCCTGGTTTTGTATTCCGGAGTTGGAAGTAGCATGCACATGCCTGTACAAACACAGAGGTATGCTGGCACAGTGTGGTATACCAAATTTATTCTGGATTTGTATTTTTGGGTTATGGCACTTCAGCTGTATGCTTTGCTATTAACACAAGGTGTGATGGTTAAGGTAGAAGGACTATGCAATCGCATATGCAAAGAGGATCAAGAAGAAAGAGGTGCACTGGTGAGCCTAGAGGATCAAGAAGAAAGAGCCTAAAAGATGAACTGAAATTTCTTCCAGAGCCAGATGTATGTCACACATTTCTGTGAAAAATGAGGCAGGATGTAAGACACCAACTGATCCTGACTTTTCCACAGCCAACTGCCAGAATTTGTCACGTAGCTGTATTATCTTCAAAAGACTGTACTTTGGCTGATGGCTGGTTCTTTCTACTCAAATTAGCGTCTTCAGCATAAAAGATCTAAACATCTGAAAACACTAAAAATGTGTTTTTTGTTGTTTAGGGGAGAGGGGGGAAGAATGTATAAGCATGGCCAAATGAGAACTTTTTGAACTTGGGAAAAATAATTAGTTTTTTAAAAAAAAGCTGAAATTCAGATTTTAACTCTGGCATATATAGGTGCGGTGTTGGTTTTGCCTGTGCTTAGACAGAGGTCAAGCTAGAAATTGTAGTTGACCTTTACCTGCGGCGATGCTACTGTGCATTGAGTCTTTGCAAGCAGCTTCCTAAATGCTTGATTAAGGTATTAAAGAATATTCATTTGGCATAGGCTACTATAAAACTGCTAATAGTGACCAAAGATGCTAAGGAGAAGAATAAATTGCCATGTGATGCTTTGCAATCTGGATTTCATAAATGGAGATTGAACAGGCTTTAAATAAATCATGTAATACAAAAAGCATCTTCTGTAATTAACATAGTGAGTGGAAAGATTGCTGAGTGCTTCAGAGTAGCGGGCAAAATAATGAAGGCATTGGACAGCTCTTTCCTGTTGTAAACAAAAGCTTATTGCAAATCTTTGGCAGCACAGACAGATCCATAGTGTTTATACAAGGTTTGCCGGGTGTGCAGTTTAGATGACTTTCTGGAACTGCCTACACTACACTTATTTATGAAGCCATATGGATTTGTAAATATGTAAGACAGTTTGAATGTTACCTTTCAGTAAAGAGCTTTATTGTTTTGCGTCTCTGTTTCCCTATGGCATATCTAATTGGATATTGGTGATCATAAAATGCTTATCTGGAAATACTGGGAGAACAAAGGCACTCTAAAATGAGCTGTGGTCTGATACTAAATCAATTTTATGACTTGCCTACTTCCCTCTTCCTTCTCAAACTACCATGCATAAGCTGGTGTTGTACCAAGTTCGCTACTGAGCTCCCCGGGAGCCAGGTGGTGCTTTAGAAGTGAGGAACCATAACCTTGCCAGTATCCTGCTCCCAGGAAAGGGCTCTGCACTTAGCATTTCCCCTCTAAGGGGGATGTGAATGGGAAATTGGGGCCACTAGAGCTATCCTGAAGCTGTGGTGCCCTTGCACTTGGGAGGGATGGATTTCTTTGCGTTCGTACTGAAGGTGGTAGGTAGCATCCCCTATTGACTCCTGAGGAACTGGGTGTAGCACATGTCAACGCTTGAGTTAATCTTTAATTTTGGGCAGAATTGCTGCTGCAACCATCAGTAGAGTAAAAGGAACCTGTGCTGTCTAATCCTAGTTCACACTGTGTGTCAGTGATGTAAACTCTTGTAAATGGGAGATAACTGTTTCTAACAGAGACCAGTTGCAAACTTAATCACTCTTTGCAGGAGCTGGCAAAGAGCATAAAAACCTGAAATTCAGTGTTTGATCCTTTTATATGTGTTCTTGGTTTCCTGATCTGAAGACTAGACTAGTACTTAGTGCTTGTGCTGCCTGTGTCTGGGAGCTAGCAATATGAAGCTGCATTGGCTGATGACTCCAAGTTCAAGCAATATTTATTCATGTTGCTTAATAATTAATATTGGTAATATTTGATCCGTATCCTCAGAGAAATTATTCCAGTTTAATAAAAACCAAATTAACATCTGAAAAAGCAGTTTTTTACCTTGCATTTTCCAGCAAAGTTTAGCATTACCTTTCAAATGAGTGTGATGCTGTGAGAAGTCCAACATGATTAACTACAATCTTCTGGGTGTGAGTACCTGAAGGATTGCTGTTGGGTTTATTCCTGGATGCCAGTGAGACAATAATACAGAAGGAGCATGCTGTACTGCAGAATTTTCCTTCTATAGCTTGAGTCATGTCCCTTCCTATTTACCCTCCAGTTCGGGGGTTGGCCCAAAGCTTCCCTTTCGGACAACTTCTCTGAAAAATACACTGGAAAAATTGTGAATTTATTTGGAGTGCCTGTTTGGTTTAAATTGTATGGGTACAGCCTTACTACTTCAAAAACAGTGTTGTTTTGGAGTGTGAGTCTTCTCTTCCAACTGGCCTTACTGTAGTGGCTTGCTTTTGTGAGGACCACATTATTTTATTTCATCTGCATAATTTTCTGACCTTGATAGCAATCAAGTAGCAGCAACACCCTCATATAGCAACTTTCAAAGTTCCTTCAACAATTTACTGCAAAAAATCTTCCACAGTTTGATCCTGCTTCTGACCGAACAAGTGTTGCAGAGGATGACTAAATCTTCTCTGAGCCATTTGTACTCTGGAGGGTTGTGTTCTTTTTCACCAGAGTACAGGAAATCGTACTCCCCGTCTCTCCCTTGTGGCTTAGTCTTGGAGAATGGCTGTCCCAAAGAGACATCGTGTGTGGCAGAAGCCAAGCAAAAGTTCTTGGTTTCTACTGTCCACATGAAGCAAGAAAGGTTGAGTCCCCAGGTGTTGATGTGTTGAGGCTGTGTGCAAACTAATCACAGGGGTGTGTTCCATCTTCCTGCAGTGTCATGTAGTTCTTTGGGCATTTGCACAAGAGGTGCTTTTTGGGTTTCTTTTCTGGGCTTAGATTACTACAGTTTTTGCTTGTCTCTGTTACTGCTTCTGCTTTCTCATTATTGCACTGTGCTTGTTGCACCACGTGGTGCTAGGCTGAGTGCTGTCATCTACCCTTGTGCCGTCTTTTTATGTAGTGTGAAACGCGACTGATTTGCTGTTCCCCTCACAGCCGATGTCTTACCACAGAGCTGTTCTGCTGCCTTGTGTCTGTAGTTAAATCAGAGCTAATCTTCACCAATGTTTTTCCTTTCTTCCAAGGGGAAGGAGTTGTCTGGGTGTGCTTGTTGGCTGGGTAACACCTCTGCTTTAAACCTGGATGTTTATGACTCACTCTTGGAGATGACGGTCTCCTCTTTGAATCTAATCTTAGAGCTCTCCATTAAATCTTTCAAGTATCTGTTAGATAAGTTAACTTCAGTTCCAGCCAGACCAAACATTTTGGAACTGGCTTGATTCATTTGACTGGCTAAGCTGTGAGCAAAGGTCTCAAGCCTTGTCCTTTCCTTCTTAAAAAGCAACTTAAATGAATTTGCTTCTTGTGGTGCTGGAGTTAGCTGTAAAGTAACCTGTATGATAAAGATGAACTCTGGTAGTGGAGTAGCTGAGACCTAAGCTATTCCATCTATCATCACCTTCCAGAACACTGCATCATGGGCAGTTTTAATCCAAATGTCCTTTTCATGGGTAGGGTTGAGACACTTCAGAAAGTGCCACTTCTTTTTCCATCTAGAGCAGAGGCATTTAATGGACTTCCAGCTGCCCTTCACCCCACTAAGAAGCTCATGCCGGACATTTGACTTGAAAAGAGTGTTGTTGAGTCACTGATAAGGAATCCCTGTTTCTTATAAGAATTGCTTAAAAAAAAAAAGTCAAATTTAGTATTAGGTACGAATTTTATTCATGAGATGGTGGAAACTGCTATACCAGCTGCAGGAAGTGGAACACTTAGTTTTGTGGTTGGTACCTCAGTTAGCATGTAGAATTACGCAGGACAAAAAGAGTAGCCAGAACATGGTAGTTCTTGGTATGTGTATGGGGTGGTGTGTGTCTACAAATAAAAAAATAGCAAAATAGATATTGACAGCTCAAGTGTGAATAGAACACTTGAGTAAATCATTGGGGAGGAATGCAAGCACTACTTATTGAGTCACATCTTGGCTCAAGCTGACAACTCACCTTTATTAATTCTTGGAAGGAAAGAAGGAAGCTCATTAATTTTGTATTGTTTTTGATTCTGCTTTATGTGCTGCTCTTGGCTTGAACAACCAAAATAAATGTTCCCAAGCTACGGCTCACATACTTCACTTATCTGTCAATACTGTACACTGGCTACTCTGGAGAATTTCACTGAAATATATTTTTCTTACATTACTTAGCTGCCAGGATTTCAGAGAAGCATTAGTTAATTGTGTAAATGACATACTAGATATGGTCAGGAAATATTTTAATTTTTTTTGTAAAGAAGAGCTCTGCTGTTCCCACAATTGAAGTGTACAGTCAATGTAAAATTGTTGTGGGGGAAGAGGAATTTGCAGTTATTAGTCCAACAAGTTGTTCTTGTTGGAAAGGAATGTTATAAGATCTGCAGGACATACATTTCCATACAGAGTCAGGCTTCTCACAACATTTAAGGGCTGAAGAAAATACTTGAGTATGTCCTATTTCACGCAGATATCCTGTGCATATAGTGAGTAATATATTCTGTTTATACGAAATTTTAAGGAATATGTTACTTTGTTTTGGCTATAGTGAAACGATACTGCCCAGTAATGATAAATAGTCTTTCATATGTAGTGAGTAGTAAATGCAGACCCCAAAATGAAGTGTACTTAAACCTTTAAGATCATCTTAACACTTTTGAAATCCAAAATACGGGAAATTCCTTTTGATTTTCGTAGATGTCGTATCTAGGGCAATTTCCTATTTCAGCATTTGCTTGAGAATATCTTCCTGTGAGCTGTTACGGCGTAGCACAGGTGTGTCCTGTGATTGCTATGGTCTTGCTGCATTAAAGCTTCCTAATGATGAGCAGTTTGGCCACTTTGCAAGAAGTCACCCTGGAGCACCCAATCCTGGAAAGCTGTGTTGGTCTCCAGCGCGAGGCAGGACAATGCACGTCCAGAGAAATGTATTCATGGAACAGAAGGTGCAGCCACACAGTTCTGCTCAGGAGTTATTCATAAGAACTCACTGAATTGCCTTCAAAAGCTGAGATACCACTAGAACTTTGAAACGAAAGAATTCACGCTATTTTTCAGAAAGGCAAAATAGAAGCTATTTGGGGGGCAAACTACTAAAATCTTGAGAATATATATTAAATTCAAGGCTAGGACTTGATAGTATATAAGATCATTATACAGCACAGTAAGCATGCAATATATAAACACGTTTCTGTATTGTTAATTTCTTAGTATCTCAGGATTAATTAGTGTTTACCTTGTCAATAGGGACCTGCAGGTAGAATTCAGGGTTTTTTCAGAGCCATAGTGGTTCAAGTGTTAGTAGAGATCACTACTGTAGTAAGGCTGGTGGAAAAAATAAGCACAAACCAATTTATTAAAGCCAAACCTAGTAATTGAGAGGTACCCAGTCTGCATGTGTATAACTGTCTTTGTACGGAGATGAGCCATGGTTTGATGCCCATAAAAGTTATATGCTTGGGGAGAGTTTATATTTCTTAAGATTTTTTGAGAAAATAAAATAATTACCTTGTCTTTTTCTATTACTGTATTAAAAATATGGCAAACTAGCAGTTTGCCAACAATCTGTGATGGTTGTGCTTGAAGTTTCGGGATTGAACAAGTAGGTGCAGATTAAGGCAAGAAATCCGTGATCAACTTGATAAAACTTGCTCCATATTTCTCAACAGTAGTTTTCATAATGTGTGTGTCCTTGCACATAGAAAGACACTTTTTTTTCAAGGCTGTGGTTGATGTGAGTGGCACAAACATATACTTAAACAGTAGACATTTCATTCTTTGCCTTGTACTATTGATAAATACCTTGTGCGAGCCAGATCTTGTGCACAAAAGAGCAGGTGGAAAGGGCCTTGATGCTGGTTTGTGAGTCCTCTGCACTGCCTGCTGCTCATCTCAGGTCTATGCCTTTCCTGAGAAATTTGTGTTTATACAGGACTATCTCTATTTAATAAAAAATTTCTCAAGCCTGTGATAGTGATAAACCAGTTCAAAGGCTAATCCCTCCTACTGTCTCTTGTATGAAAGTCAAGAGAACAAGAACTGTATCTCTTTATGTTTATGGGACTGCTGTTTGAATAAGTGTTTAAATGATAAAATAGCTGTCACTTTCTTATCTTTTGGGGACTATTCAATGAATAAAGAAGCTGTGAAACCACTTAAAATAGTCATTTTGGAGATGGGTAGATTTGTAGATGTGTAGTGGCTGTATCTTCTCATTGGATATAGGCATCTGGGAAAATGGTAGTTCCCTATATCCGTGTTTACATCCTGTGGGCTCCTAGGGGACGCTAATATCCTCAGATTTTATAGTTTACTGCCTCTGTAGCATGGAATTATATAGTTACATATTACTTGGACATTGCTGGGCAGCCAAACTTTGTTGCTGCTGATGCAAGAGTGAACCTTATTTCTTCTGTAAACGTTTTGGGAGGAAAAAAAAAATCAAAAAAAAGAATTGGGACCTCCTTTTGTGAGGGAAGCCATTAGCAGCTCTTTCAATAGCTCTGCACAGGAGGAATCCAAACACAGGAAAAGTGCAAGAGAGGCAAAGGGCAGCGAGCAAGAAAGCAGGATGCATGCTCCAGTGACTGGGCTGTGGTTTGCATTACTACATCTGACCAGGCCTACCAAACAAAGAGGTTTGTTTTACCAATATGATAATAAACGAGCCTGGTTTCATCAAAAACATTTTCATAGTAGGTCACTGACCCATAAGAACTCATGGAAAAACAAATTTGTGTCTCGTTTATGTAGCAGAGAGGTTCTGTAACCACAGGGTTATAAGCTTCTGAAAGCACTGGTTACACAGCAAATGGGATAACCACACTTCCACTACAATGTCACCATAATTCAGCTGGAATAGAATAGCTGATCAGCATTGAATGTTACATCAGGGCCTTTAAACTTTATTCTTCTCTGTGGCTTGTTTGTTTGATTTTAGCAGTTTTATACAGTTGATGAAGATTTATGGGAGTATTTGCTTAAGCAAAACACTTGAGGACTTAGCAGTCATTTTTCCACCATCTGCAAGAAATACTTAACGTTCTCTGTTACTGTTGGGTAAGAAGTGCTGCATCACTGGTCTGCAATAATTTGGATGAACTTTGTTTAGCTTAAAGTTGTCAAAAGGGTTTTTCTTCTTTGAGCTTCCACATATCAGAAGGATTACACTGTTTGCTATCTTAGGAAGGCCCTAAGTGTTACTGGCTGAATTTCATGCTGTCAGGCACGGCAATCTTTATAAATAATCCTGTTCCCGAGTGAAATATTGATGACGGATTCAAAGTACTTAACATTTTTCAGTTCTGTCTTGGAGAATGTGTGACCACGTAGGTCTTGAAGCCTTTCTGTCATTGGCCAGAGCCGTACAGTCTCGATCTTGCTTTTTGTCTGGGGCAACTCCATTTTAACTGTGTCCACAGAACTGGACCTCACCCTAGGCTCTGATTTTCCACACAGAACAAACTCACTCTTGTTGGCTTATAGGTAACTTTGTTAGTTTTATGTTCTCAGTTGCTTGGAGATGATCTCTTCTCCGGATTGTTTTTTCTTGAAGTCTTAGAGTACGAGGAGTACAAGAAGAGAGTCCTAGGCTGCATACGTATTA
Source organism: Nycticryphes semicollaris (assembly GCA_013400055.1). Taxonomy (NCBI): domain Eukaryota; kingdom Metazoa; phylum Chordata; class Aves; order Charadriiformes; family Rostratulidae; genus Nycticryphes; species Nycticryphes semicollaris. The sequence continues at coordinate 523,009 of VXBJ01003175.1, read as the reverse complement.
CATGTATGTGTTAGTTCTCGTCTGTGAGAGTTCTGAAGGGAATAGGTGTGAGGCAGTATGCTAGGAGTACAAGAGAAATGTGGGAACTGCCAGGTACTGAAGCACTTGGGGAAAACTGACACCCCCTCCCCGCATTTGATAACTTGCTGGGAAAGTGGAAGCGGATCAGCGGTAAATATCCCAGAAATAGGGTGTGCTCAATTTTGAATAAGAGCTTCTTTGATGACAACGTATTTTTGTGACTGGTTACACCTTGTGGCTTCCCAAGGAGAAACTGTCCTATGGATGAGTTGTGGTAGGTCATTCCCACAGGCTTGTAGTAAAGCAGTTACAGGAGCTGCTTTTTCATTCTCAAATTGAAGGCAAGTGTACAGTGTGCTCTTTGTTCCGCTTAATTATTTCTTTGCATTCCTTCTGATGGCTTGGGAGGATGCAGCCTTTGTTACGCATCCAGTTTGATTTGGGGAGATGCAGGAGATGATGCCTGTCTTGGGTTTTTAATAGTTCTGCTTGGCGTATCGCCCCAGGGAAGAAGGAGTAACGCGTTGCCACAGAAGCATTCTTTACTATATATGGAGAGACGCCCTGAGCTGGGCTGGTATCGACTTATTAACACAGATCAAATAGGAACAGTGTTTTATTTCTTCTGGTAAAAATTGCAATAATAATTCTACTTGCAAGTTAGTTTTCTTGCTAATTATTTCCAGCTATTTCTGACTTCTGGAAATGGTTAGTTTTATTAATATAAACTTTTAAGACTTGTCAGCAGGGGCAGAGTGGCTTGGAGATGTGCACACTAAAATTGAATTCTTGCTTTCTTCATAGAGTTTCAGCGCTGACTTGGAGAGGGTACTCTCTGGTGTAAGAATATCATTTAACCATGTGTGTTTTACTGCCTTGACAAAAATTGAAGTACTGAAAGTGGTGGATGTGTAGGGATAATGCAATTGTTTCTTTATATTCCATGCATGAAGTCTTACTGTTTTTGTGTAGTCTGGAGGAGTATGAGGAAGTAACTATGTGTTTTCTCATTCTGCATTAGTGCTTTCAAGATACAAAAAAAATAATTGGAAGATTCTGTCTGAATTCCTAATATTATTATTTTTTTTTTAGGTTTGCAATAAGAGAACTTACAAAAGGCACTGCAGAAACTGGGAAACAGCTTTTGCACAGAGAGTCTCTATGTTTGAAGGTTTATTGATCAAGGGTTTTTTGACTTATTGAATGATGGCTAAGAGAAAATGTAAACTTTTATATGTTAAAGGCAGAGATAAGCTACTATGCTGCATGGCTGTTACTGGTTTTATAAATATACTACTGAGTTAAGAGATTGTCTGGGTTCTTTTGCTTGCAACTTCTGGATTTACAGGATATTCTTGCTGTTGACGTTGTCTTTAATAAGCCTTATCTGATACTTGAGAGTCTCTATTCCCTTCAGTTAAGTTGGTACAAACGTTTTTTCTGTTTCTCTATGATATAGAGAGTTAATCTCAATCTTTAATGCATACCTGAATGTTATTAGACCTTTTTGGTTTCTTTCTGTTGGCTTTGGGAAGATGTTGAAATTTAAACCTATTCCTTGCTCTCTTTTTGCCCATGTTACTAGTTTGTACCTAGGCAGAGGAAATCTGCATATAATGCTTACATTACTGGCTCTGACCTCCGTAGATTTAGTCCTGTGAAGAGACTCTAAAACAAAACAAAAAAAAGAAAAGGTTTTTTTATACTGAAAACTAAAAAGTATTATAGGGCTACCAGTTCATATGCTGCTGCTCTGTGCAAAGCAATGTAGTCTGCTGCTGATAGAGGGTAGATAGTCTTTTTCAGTCTAATGAGAAGTTACTAATAAAGGTTATTACTTCTGACAGCTTTGAAAATGTGAACCAGGACCACCCAGTCTGCTGTGTTTGCAATAAGGGATCTCTAACTGGTAACTGCTGTAAACTGTTTTCCTTCAGAAATCAGTCCCTTAGCGACATGCAGTGGTATGTCTCTCAGTTTTTGGAAAGGCTTCTGTGCTAACATGTCCTGTAAGTGAAGAAGCTTGTTCACTCCACACCGTAACCCTGTAAAGGGGTTGCGCGGTGCTTCCTTGTAGCAACCTTATTGCAATGGTGTTGTGTCATTTGGCTTTATTTCCTAGTGTAATGGTACAGAGGTGCTGACAGAAAGGTTGACTTTTTCTCTTGGGTGCTGTATTGTGACAGGTGGTACAAAGCAAAGGAAGAATTTACATGAATGACCACAAAGTATTTCTTGCTGCTAGTAGCATTTTGTTGAAACCATTGAATGACTCTGCTCCCGCTTTACTGTTTCCCAAGTCAGTGCTGGTTAAAAGAGAAAACTTAGTAACTCCTTAGAATTCAATAACTCCTGTCTTTCTGTCCGAGTCTCCTGTTATGCATTAATTCATTTTTATTGCTTCTTGGTTACGCCCAAGCTTGTGATGTAACAGCTTCTCCCTTAAAGTCACTTAGAAACTACATCATGTTCCCTGAGGCTGTTCTCCGAGGACAATGCCATCGAGCTCTTAATAACAAAGTGGGAGAGGGGGGGGAAGCTAGCTAGTTTATTGCCAGAAATGAGACCCAGATGTTCTGAGTGTGAAATAAAATAAATGACTAAATTGGGGAGTGAACCCAAAGTTACTTGAATAATTTCCGGATATTAAATGCCAAAGTACCAGGACTGTTCTCTTAAAAAATCACCGTTTTAAAAAATCAAAAATGCTGTAATCTTGATTTTCTGTTGGAAAACGAGTTGCAGGATAGGTAACAGTGCAAATATAGATGCTAAATCAAATTAGAAAGTTGTTGAAGTTGTGTGGAAAGGCAAGGAGTGCTACTTATTTCATGACAAGTCTGCAGTGCTTTGATTTGGTAGTAAAGCTGTCGATGCTGTGTTGAAAAGCAGACCCAAGTTGGAGGCCGATGGGTGTCACACACATTCATGGGGCTGAAGCTAGATAATTGCTATACTGAGAGACAACGAGCAGTTAATATTGTAGCCTGTGTATCACCTTAAATTTCTGGGTGGAATGTGTTCAATAATAGGCAGGAATAATATTAGTAATTATAAGACTGCAAGACATTTCTAATAGTGAGGTTATGCTTAAGAGCTCTTGGTTGTGAGATGTTCTAGTAGAAACCAAGTCCTTCCCTTTTTCTTCTGTAGATGTGCAGCTCTGATTTCTTCTCTTGCCTTGAATATTTGCCATTTGTGTGAAGCATGTTTTACTGATCTGATGGTATTTAGAATTCTGAAACCAAGTCAGTAGCGTAATAAGAAATGAAATTGCCTTGGAGAATTGCAGCATTTCCCAAGTTGGAATAAATAACACTTGTCTTGCTTTTACATTGGGCCTTTATAGTGATTACATACACTCTGTGGAGAGGAGGTGAGTGCCTCTCGGGGACCTTGAAGAGAGCTTGGAGGAAATTTCTTAGGTAGCTAGTGGGCACCCCCTCACTGTAAATTCACAGAAAATAGGTTTTGGGGTTTTCCTTAGTTTGCTGCTTTAAGTTGTTCTGCAGCTGCGAGAAAGGAGCATGAAGCTGAAAATGTCCTCTCTCAAAATATTGGATATGATTGTATTGGATATGATCTGTTAACGTTTCTCCTCCATCAGGGGCATACTAAGCATGTATTTGTACACCTTGTGTGTAAGTAAAAGTGGGAAGTCACCATAACAAAAATAGCTTAACCAACCTGTGCTGTGTTGCAGGTAATAAAAAAATATGTTCACTCACAGAAATAGCGATGTGTGAGGTGAAAAATATCAAAAGGGAATGTGCTTGCATTAAACAGTTTCCAAATTTCGAAATTAATTGTACAAGGAGTGCGTAGGTGTCAGACTTAGTGATTTTACCCATTTATTTCGCTTCTCAGCCTTGAAATTCTTTGAACTTTCTGAAGTCACAGAGGCCTTGAAGGAAGGGATTTCTGTGTGTAAGGAGCAATTATGCTGCATGATTGTTGAAATTTGTTTTCTTTTTGTAATTTTCAGTAGTAGCAAAGAACCTAAAAAAAAATCTGAAAAAAATTGAGATGGTTGCAAGTTGGTCAAGCTAAAGGCTTTAATATGTGTGGCTAAAGTGGCAGCTAAAGAAATAGTCATTTCACCATAAAACAGTTTCCCACAGTGGGAAGGGTAAAGACCTGGGAAATTGCTGGCTCACTTGTTGCTAAGTTACAGTTGTGCTTCCATATACATCCTGTTCTTTTCCATCTATACAGATCATGCCTCTGGTATAGATCAGATTTAGCTCCTGTTTGCTTTTCTTCTTGAGTGGGCCTCCGTGAGACAACAGTACTCCAACCTTCCAGTGTGTTAACGTGAGGGATGCAGCTGAAGTCAGTACCCCAAAGAAAGTTTCCCCTCCAGAAAAACATGACCTGCCTTGAAAACAACTTGAAAATTTTCTTGTCAAAAATGAGATTCTTTCCTCATCTGAAAGTTATCCAGAAAAGCAATAAACTAAAAATAGAATCGAGGAAAAAATAACCCCTGTAAACTGTGTTATCCCCCATTCATTTCATAGAATGGTCCTGTTTAAACGTCTGTGCTCTACCTCTGGACAGGTATCATTGTCTTTCCTCTTTCCAAGACTGGTACTTAGGGTGTTTTTTAGTAGTCAGGGGAATCTTAATAGTTAAGGTTCTCTCCCAGACAGAGGAAGGAATAGTATTAGCCGGGTTGGAGCCGGGAAGGCAGGAATTTCACAGTTAATAACTTCTCCATTGTTTTTTTTTCAGGGCCCTTGATAGGCCATGATTGACATTGAAGTTGTTTTGCTCTGTCCCTTTGCCTTCAGGACATAGGAACTGCCACATGGGCAGGAGGAAGGGGAGCAACTGGCACTTGTTGTGTAGAGGAGTTAAATGGTTTTAGGAGGCGAGAAGGGAGGTTTGTCCTTTGCTGAAACAGTGTGTTTGACGCTGTGTGTGACTGATCCGAAGAAAACAGTATTACACCAGAGGACAATGTTCTGTGTTTACTTTTTGTGATTTCTAAAGGTCACAGATTTTTCTAAATCTGCATTTGAGTCTATCTGAATCACAAAGCAGAAAAAATGCAGTTTATAATATGATCAAGTTGTGAAGTAGAGACATTTATTTATGCTACTTGAAATAGAAGTCAAGTGTAATTTAACTAGGAGGAGCAAAAGAGCTTGCTTAGAGACATGAGAGGGTGTCAGAGTTGAGACACAAGGGCTTTGGGTGAAATAAAATGAGAGGGAAATAATGTTTATAGAGATATATGCATAGATATATATGTATATGCCTGTGTATGCATGTACACGGGTACCTATCTCTTCATTGCAACTGTAACTATCAATCTTTTAATTTACTCCTTGATGTTTGAGTAATCTTTTTAAACCTAAAATTAGGAACATGTTGCAATTGTTCAGCGGGCACTCTTCACAGCCTGAAGAGGCTTTGCAGAAATTCTTTGAATAGAGGCTTAAAAAATCCAAATTTGTGGTGTTTTGTATAAATTAAAATTTCTATTGTAGGAGTTCTTTCCTGATGAAATGGAACATGGAAAAAAAAATACCAAAAAGATGATGACGGCTGTATTAGCACACAGCCAGGGTTACCAGTAAACCAGTATCATGTCTGCAGTTGAAACTCTGTAAGGAAGAGCATATGAAGAAAAAGCAAGTGTATAAATTACTTTGTGTCAGAGATCACTTGAATCATCATTTGTGTTTTTGTAATTAATGTTACTCAATGTTTTTTCTTAACTGATTGTATTCTATACCCACGCAGACCAGCAGTTAATGATATACAATTAGTTGTTATGGAATTTAACTGCATGGTGTGTGGGAACATTTACTCCATTTGTTTATTTGAAGCTACCATCGATAACATTTGATACTTCCAAGTTCTTTCTTGTATTACAACTGTTTCTTATCACCTTCCCTTGCCTCATAGTTGTACAGGCATTTAGCCTATTCTCCCTCAGCTGTTTAAATTTGTTTTCTTTTTGCTACGGAGTTGTTCCAATAGGGAAGCTGTTCTGTAAGGCCGATCATCCTTACCATCTTTCTCTGAACCCTATGGGATGCTTTTTGAGGTGCAAATTCCAAAATTTTTCAGTCTTCAACATGCGGGTTCACCATGGATTTACATGGAGAAATAGTAATGTTATCTGATACGCTTCTAATAATTTGTCATACTTCCTTTATGACTTGTTGCAGAGCAGTGAGTTGATGTCTTCATAGATCTGCTTCCACAGCGGTAATTTTTCAGGTTGGAGGTTTTTGTTGTATGCATGAACTTAAAAATCGGTTTCCTTGCGTATCTATTAATTTTTACCTACGATTAATATTATATATATCATTATCTCATGGGGGGACTAAGTACCATTGGTCCTTTCTGGAGCTTCTAGTCTGCCTTCCCTTCATATCACCAACAAATTCTGTCATCCCCTGAACCTCCAACTTTACAGGTCACCTGTGGGTATGCTGAACAGTTTGGGCCCTCGGAGAAGTCCTTTCTTGTCTCTGATGTTCTGTCTTAGTCTTTCCAGTCCCAACCGCAGTTGGTACTTGTCATACAGTCTTTGGCAGATCTAACTATGAGCTGCGCAACAAATCCACATTGCTCTTGTGAAGTAGAGTTGAGAGGTTGGAAAGCAGAGGAAGGGTTAAAGATAGTAGGTTGATATACCTGGATCCAGCTCACAGACCAGCACCTGTAAAAGTGTTGAGTGACTTCAGCTGCAGCATATGTTACCTGATGATACAGGGGAAGACTCTGGGGGAGAATATGGAAGTCTCTTGGGTTTTGATTTCTTGAAATCTTTTTTGTAATTTCTCTTCTGATTTCTTGATCTCTTTTGCAGCTGTTCTGCCCAAGCTACTTAGGTCTTTTTTCCTGTCCATTAAGTAGTTTAATACTGTTTGAGAAAAGTAGCCCTGTTAAAGCAGACTGTTAGCTGCAGATGGGTCTTTCTCTGTGCACAGTTCACCAACTTCTTTTAAAGGTATATTTAGTTATCCTCTTGAAGGTAACCTGTCACTATATTTGTTTTGTTTCATGCCTATCTCATTTTATATCTGCCTTGAAAATTGTGCCATGCAATATACAGAATAACAGTCAACAAGTAACTTGAGGTATGTATCTTATGAAATAATGCTGACGTGTCTTGCAGTGTTGGAGGAAAGTGTTAGTTGTCTTTTATTAAAAAAACTCAGGGCCACGTTTACTAAGTATGAAGCTGTATTCTATAAAGCTATCATTCAAAACTATTGTGATGGGTAGATATTATGCATAGATATGATTATTAATATAAAGTTAGATACTTACTACAAGTGCTGCTGCAACACCCTAGTGCTTCATACACTGGAGTTTTAACTCTGTATTCCTCTGTAAAGGGATTAAGAGTTCAATCACTTACAGGTCTGGTTCTATATGAGGGGTATTAAGAGGGTGTTAACCATATTGTATCCAAACAATTAAAATGTAGATAAGCTTATGCCTGAAACTAAGATTTAGTAAACTGAAAAATTCAGTTACAGAAGCTGCGCCAGGGATATTTAGCAGGTTCAGAAGAAACAGCAGTTCTCTTCTGTAGTAACTTCCTGCATACAGAAATACAGGATTTTAGCCTTTGTCCTTTACAGCTTCCTAAACACCTTCCAGGAGAAGCCTGGATGAATATACGTTTGAGCCTAGGGGGAGGACAGTGTGCTAGTGTGGTGAGCTGATGTGGATGCCTTGGAGGTGAGGTACGTACTCCTGAAGGTCTGTTGCTTACACGTTGAGAACTATTGTGCACAGCTGGTGGTTGGTCAGCTTTTCTGGTTCATTTATAGGGACTGGAGGAGCAGTCTAATGAAACAGAATGTGTGAAGTTACATTTCCCATGCATAGCAGTGGTTCAAGTCATCTGGAAGATGGAGGGAGTTGGAATGTATAGAAGTTGTTCACTGTACTGTCAGCATGTATCTAATCAGACTTAATAAGTTTGACTCAATGCAGGTATTGCTAGAGCTGATATGACTCCTGGAGAGCTTCTCTGCACAGGTCTTCAGCTTCCAGGAGGTTTTATTAGTCTGGACTCCATGCTGTGCACATACAGAGTTGCTTCTGATCCAGCACTGGAGCTAATCTGTTCCGTGCCATTAGATGATTATGCATCATTCTGCCCGGTACTCTGAATTCCTGGAATACTTTGCAGGTCTTATTAGCTGTAAAACCATCAGTTCAAAATACTTTGGAAGCTGAACAGCTGCATTCTCATCTAGCAGTCCTTGGTCGAATACCCTGGACCAGATCTTGCCTGGCTCTGCACCCCAGATTCCTTCCTTCCTCTGGGTGTACCTCAGTACTGGTATGGTGGTGGCTGGTGCTACGTGTGCCCGGGTGCTGATTGCATGGTGGATGTATTTCTGATGTGAGGTAAGAGAGCAGGTCAGAGATTTAGTTAGTGTGCTGTGAGTCCTGGGTAGTGTTACCAGTTTGAACAATGCAGAGCATCTGGTGCAATAGTCAAGATTTGACTGGATTTGCTGGTGAGAAAATGTAAATGATACTTTTCTTTTTTTCTGCTCTGTTCAGATTCACCAAAGTGACACATCATACCTTCATCCTCTATTTAGTTGTACTTGTAGAAATGGCTTGGCTTTTAAATCCAGTTTCCAGCTGTCTTGTCTTGATGTTATTTCTGCTTTATGTAAGTCAGTAGTTGAAAATCAGGAGTGTCTGTATTTGTTAATACAGTGCAGTCACAAGAACAATGTCCACAAAAGAATTTTTACAAGATTTGAGCTCATTTTATTCATGATCTTTTTGCAGACCATTTTTGTTTCATTGCGGTAATATATGGCTTCACCTTTTCCATTGTATTCATTATAAAATCGGAAATCCTGTTGTAGATAAACATCTGCCAGGCCAAGACTGAGGTGGCAGCATGATGGTGAGTAACAGGCTTAGGCAAGCGTAGAAGTGTCTGTACTGCTCTTAGTGTTGTGTTGTGTGAAGGGGCTGCTGCACAAGGGTTTGTTGAAGCCGAGCTCAGCCTGTGCTGGGATGTTGTTGTTGGTTTTAGGAGCAGCAGTGTTAGACCTTGCCCTGCCCCGGCTGCCATTCCCCAGGCTTTGCCATGAGATTCCTAAGGTTTGCCTCACCTTACACTTGGAGTTTCTTTCTTTGTCCTAGAGCTTACTGAGAGATGAGGACAAAGTGCAGTTCTTGTCAGATGGCATATTAGGAACTCTTCTACTACATTTAATTCCTGTTTGGCACTTCTCTGTCAAACCAGAGGAAATGGTGCTCATAAATGAGCATTCAGAATATTTCCTCTTTTCGTTAAATGTAAACTTTTAAATGCTTCTACGTTTCTTCTAGGATTTAAAAACGTTCTGTCTGGTACTTTGGTATTGCTGTATTGATGTCGTGGTTTCAACTAAACATACCAAAACCAAACTGACAGATGGCCCTTCTTCCCCCCGCAAAACGAAAGGAGAGGAAGAAGATAAGGAGATTTACAAGTTTCGAATGAACTAAACTACTTTAACAAAGTATTACTACTAAAAGTAAAAAGAAAATAGTGAAATGGATACAACATATACAAAACTGTATCAAGCTCCCAGGATGACTATGATGTCACCAGCAGGCATTGGGAAAAGTCCCAGACGGGACTCGGTGACCAACAGGAGCTGGATTCCACACTTGGAATGCATGGATCAGGATCGGAACCAGACAAACAGACAGGGTTCTCCTTGGACATTGGCCATCGAAGGAAGAGCGTTGACCCTTTGATCCCACAGCTTTTATATTGAGGATGGGGCAGTTCATTCTCTGTTCATTCTCTGAATTCCCCTGAGAGTCAAATGATGAATGGAATGGCAGAAATTGCAACTTGAAGTAAATCTTAGGAAGTGATTGAGGTGATGTTTGGAGAGATCCATAGCTTGAACCAAGACATCAGTGGCAATGGGATCTATCAAACGTTTACCTTGCATTGGCTTAGTTCTTGGTTGCTAATGTGGCCTTGGCTTAGGAGCTGCCAGCGCAGGCTGGGAGGGCAGCACAGTGCACTCATGGTCTAGTGAGGATGGTAACAGGAACAGGACAATGCAGCACCACTAATCCCTCTACTGAGGGTTTATTTTGAAAATCAAGCTTACATGAGTTAAGGCAAAGTAAAAATGTTATCGAGTCATTGGTCTTGTTAGATGGATTCAGCTCGCTTATTGCTGCAGTATAAAAAGACCAACACTTCATCTATAGCAATATAATGTTAAAAATATCAAGTAACTAGATCACTATAGAATGTTTAGTGAACAGCAGCTCACAGTGTGAGTGTTTCCAAAGCATCCTTGTGTGGACTTTACTTCATAGACTCATCAAATAATTTGAGTTGGAAGGGACCTTTAGAGGTCAGCTAGTCCCACCCCCAATATTCATATGATGTTACCTTAGTGTTGTTTTTCTTTCAAACATCAGGATGACATCTTAAAATGCTTAGGACAATTTAAAATGGCAACTGGGAACATGGTCCTTTAGCCATCCTGGCTAGGGTGGTGGTGGCCCATACAAATAGGAAATCACTTAATGTATTTGATTTTTCTGAGTGAATTTGATAATAAGTTAGAGATATTTTTTTTGAGATGAGTTTTTTCCTTTAAAAAGTTCTTTGTGTCATTGCAAATTGTACACGTTTGACTTCTCAGGTTGCAAACTTTCTAACCTTAAAAATACAGGGTTTTTTGTTACTACATACATCTGCTTGCTGGTGTGGAATCGCCTATCTAGAAACAGAATCTGCTTTTGCTTCTGTGGCTTAATAAGCAGAAACTCACTGTTTGTGAAATCCTTGCAACTAGAGATAAGAATAATCTTAAAGCATATTCCTTGGATGTTACTTAGAGATATCAGATGCTTTTCGATTGACAGTGGATAAATATCCAAGAACTACATCAACTGATACATTTCACTGGCAGTCTTTTTCATTCTGATTAATGAGTTGAACAGAATCACTCTCTCTCAAGAACTAGCGGTGGTCTCAATGAATGAGGACGGAACTGAAAGGTGCAGAGTATTTTTTTTCCATTGTATTTCATTCTGTTAAGTAGATGAACTGTTTTAGAGTATAAAGGTGCTTAACTGAAAATGTGTATTTGATGATGATTAAGTAACACGTGACTGTTAACCTTAAACATGATTAAGTTTGCCTTAAAAGTGTGACATTTTGCATGGGTGAAGGAATGCAGTTTAAAATCTTCCCATGGACTTTCCCAAATATAAACTAGTTCTTAGTATCTGTCATGTTGTTAGTGTTTCATTCAGTGATTTGTTCATTTATCTCAGCAATGGAATGGGTAGTCAGTAGAAGTCCTGTGAAATGGCCAGTTTTTGCTTCTGCTTCGGTTAGTGAGGCACGTGTAATGCTTAGGCTCTGTAAGCAAGGTTGCAAATGCACCCTTGGATCTGTTCTAGGTGTCAGAAAGAAAAGTAAATATTCCACTCTCTGCTGTCACCCCTTAATCTCACAAGACAGGTTCATATGGTAGCCATGTGGAAAGCCCACAACATGAGTTTGATTTCTGACAAAAGCTTTTCAATTGAAAAATTTTTGAGTTCTGATGGTGAAATTATTCAGTGTGCACAAGAAAACTGGAAATCAGATACTGGGTGCCAAGTACCAGTAGGTTGCTGAAAATTCCAGGTTCTTCTGAGATGAAAGCTCTAGCAAAAATAGATCTGTTACCAAAGGTAACTTTGAAGGCAGACTGGGAGCGAAGGAGACAGAACTATAGGCTTATAGATGAATGTGTATGAGAAGTCAGCTTCCTATTTAGGACAGTAGAGTGGCACGTCATTAGTTTAGGTCAACTTCATTATGTAAATAACATTTATTAGAACTGTGAAAGCAAGTGACTGGGTTTTTTTTTTTTTTTTGTCAGACAACTGAAAAGGACTGCAGAAAAAGGTTTGTTCTTGCAGGTAGAACTGCTTTTCGTTTGTGCAGGGCTGTCAGGTTTCACGAAGGGGAGGAAGCTTGTGCTTCTTGTAGCTACTAGTTGGAGGAACTTGGAACAGTTGATTTCTTACAATTGAGAAGTGGTCATCAGTGTGAAACTTCTCACAGTGAGCAGATGAACTAACGTATAAACATTAAGTAGTTTTCAGAGATGTTTCTGGAAGAATTTTAGAGTAGGATTCTATTTCAAGTCACCACGTAGTTGTCTGGTTATCTGTATCTTCGTAAGTTCTACAACAGTGCTCGTATTTTCAAACTGAAATTTTAAGAACTTTCTTTAAAAAAAAAAAAGAAGGTAAAGAAAAATCTTGTATATGTACTGTAGAAATAATAGCTAATTTGGAAATCTCAGTTAGTGAAGTTACTGAATTTACCGTGCCCGTCTTTTCAGAAGCGGAGAGAAAACCCAGATACCTCCTAGTAACTATTCCTTGGGCAGCGAAAGCTGACCATGGGGCCATCTGATTCACTCTTGGGCATCCAGAGGAAAATTTAAGAAAAAAAATTTGTATACTTGCCCATACGAAAACATTCCAACTCTCTGGTGACTGTCACTTAACTCCCTACCTGAAGAATGTGGGCAGGTGGTCTACAGACAGCATGAGCTGTTTGGCTTGTGTATGACTAACGTACATAATGTGTTCTGTGCTGAGCTCATAGCAGGAGGTTTAATACAATGAGAGCTTCAGGTATTTATGCTTAATGGAATAAACTTCTTAAATTTGATGATAATCTAATTTTTTCTTTTATTCTAATTGCAACCATTTAGGCGTCTGAACAAGAATAAACTGCAAGTTCTTCCAGAGCTGCTTTTTCAGAACACCCAGAAGTTAACTAGACTGTAAGTATGATCTGGTTTATGTTTCTATTGGATCTTCTGTATTATACAGATTGGTGTGTTTGCATTGTGATTCTGGTGAGAGGTTTAATTTTTGTTATATTGGAACTGCTAAATAGTAAGAGCTCTGAAGATGATGAGTTTTATTTATATGTGTGTAGTTGTGATTCAGCAGAGCATAAATATCAACGGGAGGAGAAAGCACAAAATACTTCTGTTCCTCACATATTCACCATGATGACTTCAAGGTGAAGCATGTTCAACTCTCTGTGCAGAGTTGTAGAAACCATGACAAGTGTCAACTTTCATCTCCAGTGTAGTCTAGAAGTCCACAAAGAGACATTGCATGCTCCTATTTAAAAATGAAAATGTTAATGTAATATGGGTTGGTATAACTTTTTTAATTTTAAAAATTCTCTTTTTAACTAAGTTGAGGCATTGTGGTGTTCTGCAGTGAGTGGTACTGATACAGTGTTGGAGAATTTCTGTCATGAACTTTGCTGTGTGCACTTGTTGATGAAAAACCATACAAAAAATGAATGACACCATTCTGGAGATGAAACATATAAATAATTACAAACTATAGCTGTCTTTTAATCCCAGTCTGCTTGAAAAATCTTTGTTGGATTTGGTTTTGCAAGCTTAGTTGCAGCTCTTGAATGCACTAGGAACTATTTGCTCGATGGATTTGCTAGGGCTGAGTGACTTGGTTGTATTTCCTAATGTTCTTGGCATGTTTTTTGAACTTCTGCATCTTGAAAATCAGCTGGAGTGTAAAGTGTGAGCTGGTGCTTATTTGCAGGTATCTGGTCTCCAGAAGGTTCCAGTGGTATTTATATCATAGAGTTGCTTCATGTGGTTGGTTGTCTAAGGAAATAATGATGCTTTAAAGATGGGGGGGGGAAAAAAGAGTTTTTCTGTATCTGCTAATACAAATTGCAGTTTAACAGGTTGAAGCTTCCTTTGTGAGTGGGTGTGTTGTACATGGTTGTCGTCAGGCTGAAAGGAACTCCCTGGTACTTTGTGGTGTGGAGGGAAGGCTGTGTGTGCTGGTACCTCGCATGCATCTGTCTGTTCCTGTACAAAGAAGCTGAGTGAAAATAACTGAGGTGCATCCCAACGGATGCTGTCAAAATAGTTGTCTTTTCTCAGTGACACTCATTCAAAGTCTTGCTTACTGTTTAATAGGGCTTTAGACAGTGCTGAAGTGATCTGTCTGGCAGTAGAAACTTGCTTTTTCTTTTGAAGATACATGTGTTATATAAATATAGTGAATATTGTAAGTAAATAAAGTGAACTCTTGTGGTTCAAATGCTGGTTCGCTTGTATGGTTTTTCAGTGATGGGGAAAAAAAAGGAAATTTGCTGTGTACAATTATCTATAGAAATACACACGCGTATATATTTATACTTTGAGGAAAAACAAAAATACATGTCTAAGAAGGTTACTTTCAATGGGTTTTGTGTTATTGTCTTGCTCCTCCTGTTAGTAGATCTCAGTTGTTCTTTCTCACGTATGCTATGACTTGTCTTAAAGCCAACAGTGCCAGTCTTTCATTCACAACTGGCTTTTTTGGGTAAAAGCCTTCAGTGAAGAGCCATGGTGTTTGCATTCCTCTCCTGCAGCGCCTTTGACCTGGCCTTTCAAGAAGAAAGCATAGCGGAGAAAGGGATGAAAAGGAATAAAACAAATAAACCAAAAAATAAGAGAGACTTACACAGCTGTGATGTAAATTCTTTGGACTTTGAATTAAACTGAATGTTAAAAAGTGTATATAATATTGATCCTTTGGTTTTGTTTTCCATAGTGTATGTCTATTATTTCGGCTGCCGTATTTTCAACTGTTGACAATGAGCTACTAAACTATGAGTCAATTGTTTTATTATTTTCTAATTGTTATAATCCAGATAAAATAGAAAGTCCAAAGCTGAGTATTTTAATTAAGCTTGCTTCAGCTGAAATGATGCAATATTATATGAACTAATTATTGCCAGGTAGTATACTCAGAATGGAAAATTTTATTTTACTGGTTGAAAGCAAAGAGCTTCATAGTGTTGTCTGTGTGGCAAAGGCGGATGAAAGCAGCAGCAGCTCTTATGGCCGCTCTCCTTAGCAGACAGATGGGCAACACTGACAGTCTGCAACTTCAATAGTGCAGGCCCAGATGCATTTTATTTTTAAAATACAGCAGTAACCATGAAGGTGACAATTACAGTTGGATAACTTGATGATAATGCCTAGGTTTAGCATGTTTAAGGGAATTAATAGAATTTGGTGGAGATGGTGTGACTGACCTGCTTGAGTTGTTTAGGTGTGGTGTTGGGGGATATGGTGTAGGGGAGAACTTTGTAGAGTAGGGCTGATGGTTGGACTCCATGGCGCCAAGAGTCTCTTCCAACCTGAGTGATTCTATGATTCTAAACATGCAGGAATTTTGTGCACTGGAGGGTTTCAGGGAAGAGCTGTGAATGTTTCAGGAGTAGTTGAAAATTGCAAAGCAAACCTGAAGGCTCTTCTTAGTCTCTATCAACAGGACTGAAATGTGCCAGTGAGCTTGAACAAAGTTTTTCATGTAGTTCAGTATCAGCAGAGTTTCTTCGGTCTTGTTGCTGTTGGGAATTGAAACGTAGAACATGAAATTTTCCTGTCAGTGCTGTGCTTGGAAAACAAGAGAACGAACCTGCTCAGCAATGCTGGGTTCTTTTCTTGTTCCATAGACGTTTGCATGGTGTGGGACAGCTTTCTAATAGCTAATAAAATGCAATTTAGAATGCTTCTTGGATTGCAACTGCTTCCTCAATTCATCACTTGACTCAAGGTACCTTTGCCTTTTTTTCTCCAACCCTCTCCTGAGCTGCTGGGTTGCATATATACACTTGCATCTTTTACAGTGCTGCTTAGACTTTGTTGTCACATCTGGTTGATATTAGAAGCAGGAATATATACATATATAAGGGAGTAAACTTTAGATGGAATGTGAAACGTCCCACAAAATGAGTTTCTCATAAGGTTTTGAGCCTTTTCTTCTAGAAAGAGCGGCTTAGAGACTGGTGCATTTTGTTTGCTTCAGATAAGAGTTCTAAATTTAAATTGGACGGTGAATGAACCTTGATTGGATTCTTCAGTGGAAATCTTTGCCATTGCTCTGTTGCCTCGATTTCCTAGGTTTTAAAGCTTCTGAAATGCTTTATCTGGGATAGATAATTAAGGATCTAATAATACAACTGGAGGTACTTCTAATGAGAACTGAACAAAGGAAAAAGCACTTTTAATAAATTGAGAAATGGAAACAAGAAAGATATTTTGTATTGTTTCAAATATTATTTACTAATACCTAGCCATAAAGAAAAAGGCAATAGTAATCTTAATACAAGAGATTAAATGCACCAAGAAATATAATAAACCAAACCATGTAATTTAACAGCTATAAACCCAGGTTTTGATCCCAAGATAATTATTTACTATCCAAAGGCACTTGTGAAATTTATTGGTCAAGTTTGTAAACAGTCTTGTGAATGCTGGAATCCTGTGTTTCCTTCGTGTGCACAGATGGTGTATGAAATGCTCCCAGTGTATCTGCTGTTCGCTAAAGGCCGAGTATGCTCGTGGTCCACGGGGTACTTAAACTGAGCCTACACAAAATATACCAAATGGTCTGAAGATTTTTCAGACAAAGTTTTGTTTTGGTTTTTTTTTTTTTTTTTGACTTTAATAAATTAATTGCTCAATTTTTCTCCTCAAGCTAGGTATGAAAACCACATCAAAACTGCCTAGAAATAATGGTTTATCCTGTAATTCTTAGGCTTTGAAAGATACGGGTAAAAATGTGCGTTATTACATGGATGTGCATACTTAAAAGCAATTTTAACAATGATTTTTTTAGACGCTGAAAACTTATGTAGTCTTCTTAATTGATTATCATGTTGCCTTTTAGTTTTATTTTGACACATGACTATTTCCCATCTCTCTTCCTGATTTGGCTGCTTCCTTATGGTTTTAATGTTTGTGCAGTGGGAATATTTGATTTTATATAAGTAGCTTCATTAGCTATTGTAATAGGAGTAGTTCCTGCTTTACTTAGGAAGCTGACCTCATGAAACATAAACATGGAGGTGTCCTTAACTTGCAGATTCTCTGTGATACTATGTCGTGCTATGGCACCCTTGTGCCTGCAGTCTGAAGTTGGCCTGGCCGTGCAGCATCTCCTGGGTTGAGTTGGACAACTGCAGCACGTGTATTAGATTTTTACCAACGTCTGCTTTCTTTTGAGTGCATTTATAGTGAGGATGTTTATTGTAGCGAGGGGGTTGTTTCACATGGGTATGATTTGCCAAGAATTTGCTGCTGAAAGCCTTAGTGGAACTGTCAGGGGTAAACCCACTTTTCCAGCCTGATCCTTAGCAAGCTCCAAGTATCAGATCATGACTCTTGATCAGATTCAGAGACTTTCATCTCCTGGATGTCAGCAGAAGCTGTGTTTGGAAAAGCACCCAGTTCATAAATTTTCTTAGTGTCCTCTTTGTTTTTCTGTTTGTTCTCTTGCTAGAAAAAAAGATTTCGCCGATTGCTGACTTAGAGCTCCATTATCACTTCACATTAAAGCAGGATCCTGACAATTCAATTGTTACATGAGTTTGAGTTATGGTGTTGCCATGACAAAATACCATGGGCTTGTAACAGTATGTTTTTGTGGTTTTATCCACATCCAATAATTGTATTTTTACTGTGTATAGATCACAGCAGGTCTTTTTAGAAGACAGTAAATAATTACAGTAAGTGTTTGCTGGTCTCTAGGGTGCACTTCTGGCTTGAGAAAGATGTGCATTAGGTCAGAGGCTTCTGCTGCAGATAGCTGCACGACATTTACACCATTTATCAAGCTGAAGTCATTCTATATCATCTTTTTGGCTCTGGTTGTGAGTAATGTATGTAGCAAATAGGTTGTTTTTTTTTCTAATACAAATACACCAGTTGTATTTGGAGTCTAAGGATTTTTTCCTGTCTGAATTAGCACAGAAGATTAATTAAAAATATGAATAAAAGATGGGGTTTTATTACTGTGAGAGTAGAAAACAAATGAAGACATGTCAAGAAGCTAGAAGGCTCCCTTTTCAATGCTACTTTTCCCCCTGTGTGAAATGGGTTATTGAAAATTATGCTGTGCAGATGTCTTGTTTCCCCTCTTAGGGGAATAGGGTGATGGGAGAAGAAAGGGTGCTCTCTGTGAAAACTACTTCTGGGTTTTTAGTGGTGTCTTTCTTCTTAGAAGACATCTATTCACGGAATCAGGGAATTGTTAGAGTTGGAAAGGACTCTAGAGCTCACCCAGTCCCACTCCCCTGCTGAAGCAGGGTTGCCCAGAGCACATCACTCAGGACTGCATCCAGCTGGGGCTTGAAGGTCTCCAGAGAAGGGGACTCCATACCCTCCCTGAGCAGCCTCTGCCACAGCTCTGCCACCCTTGCCCTAAAGTTTTTCCTCATACTCAGGTGGAACTTCCCATATTCCATCTTGCCAGCTTAGCAATAAGTTGACCTGATCATGTAAGCCATTTAAGGGAGTTTGTGGCAAAAGAGTATACTTTTCCAGAAGAAATACCACACATGCAGACTTTGCTTAAGTTTGCTTTGGAAATAAGTTGCTTTACTGTATTAGCTGAAAAACATCTGCCTTTCATGTTCACTGCTTTTTCCCACGCTGTTACAAAGGCAACGTGCTCTTTTGGTTGGTGATCAGCACAAGGAATTGGGAGGCTCCCAATTTTCGAGATGGATTTGCACAAAGTTATTTAGTAGCCTTAACCATGTTGCTGGGTGTCAGCTTTCCTGAATGTAAGGTGGTTGGTTTTTTTTTCAAGCACTCGAACATAATCTACTTGCAAATCGCATGTCTTGAACATAACAGATGAAAAATGATTCTGATATTGTCTGCTCAGCAGAATCCTGAACTGCAAAATGCTTACTTGATTTTACTATTGCCAATAGTACCCTTGTTAAATTTATTAAGCCCAGGACTTTACATGAGTAGGATTGTTGTAAATAGTTTCTGATGGTTCTTAAAATTCTTTGTAGTATTAAAAAGTGAATATTGGTAAAACTCAGTGTGTAGTTACTTTATCCCTTTAGACTTTAACTCCCATCGGAGTTCATTCTTTTCTCTACAACCAGTATATTTAAGAACATCCTGGAAATGTTTAGCAAAATTAGGCTTTTTTGAAGTTCCACAGACTTTCAGCGAGTTGCAGCACAGACGGCTTGATCAGGGCTCCATGGTTAGTCATTGCCTCAGAAGCTGGAGACGTGGTTCCTGAGGGTGGTCATGTGTGCTCTGCCAATTCTGAAATATATCCTTTCTCACTGGCTTCAACTGCGGTGTTTGGAGTGACAAGTTACAACTGGAGGGAACAACACAGTGACTCGGCTGCTTGTTGGGATGACTTTCACATGGCAGAGCCCTTACAGAGCTCTCAAAATACAGTAATTGTGGGTGGGCAGTATTGGTTTACCATTTTCTTCCATAATTCTTCAGCACTTTGGTCTCTTGCTTCTGTTAACACTAGCTCAGGTATTGGAGCTCCCTGTGGTGGTGTATTCTGGTTCCTGTGGCTTGACCTGGGGGGCATTGTGGCTGGTGGCCCCTGCAGGTTGGCTACAGCTCTTGAAGTCATGGGCTGCTTTCGTTTAACTCAACAGAGAATGGAATAGCTGTGTAGGATGTGGTCAGAGAATAGTTAGGGGGGATCTTTGAGTATGTTACTCCTGTAGGTGCTCTGACTGGGTGTTTGTAGGCAGTTTCTCTTCTGGAAACTGGGTAACCCTCTTAATGTGACTGTGTGCTCTAAGTTCATCAGTCAGATTTACTGCATTTGCTTTGTTAACGTGGCTTTTTTTGCCTTTTGCAGAGGTAGTCTGCAAATGTCACCACATCGTGGGGTACTTGCATGTAATTTATTGCTATATGGGTATTGCTTTTCTGGTTAAAGGACTTCTTCGTAAGCTCAATACAAGAGAGATCTTGGTGCTGGAGCACCTTCAGCGAGTGCAGAGGAGGGCAATGGAGCTGATGAAGGGCCTGGGGAATAAATCTTATGGGGAGTGATTGAGGGAGCTGGGACTGTTTAGTTGGAGGAAGAGGAGGCTGAGGGGAGACCTCGTTGCTCTCTACAATTACTTTAAAGGGTATTGGAGGGAGGCTGGTGCTGGTCTCTTCTGATAGGGAATTAGCAATAGAACAAGAGGGAATGGCTTCAAGCTGCAACAGGGTAGGTTTAGGCTGGACATGAAGAAAGGGTTTTTCCCAGCAAGAGTGGTCAGACACTGGAATGGGCTGCCCAGGGAGGTGGTGGAGTCCCCAACCCTGAGTGTGTTTCAGAGTGGTTGAGATGTGGTGTTGGGGGATCTGGTGTAGGGGAGAACACTGTAGAGTGGGGCTGATGGTTGGACTCGATATCCCAAGGGTCTTTTCCAACCTGAATGATTCTGTGATTCTCTGAATATTTTTTTTTTCTCGCTTTCTTGTTGGCTGCTCAACAAAAAGAGCTGAGAAGTGTTTTGCTGAATGCTCAGTTTTGTAAATGGTCCAGAACTGCCAGAGTTCTGGTCCCAGTTAAAATGAGCAGTGGCAAATTTACTTGTAAATTTTTATTAGTGCAAGTGGGAAAAAATGGACAATAAATATAAATTTATTTTTTCATGAACAGGAAATTAGGAGTGTTTAGTGTTGTTTTCACATTTGAAGCTGTTTCCTTACACAACATGGAAAGCAGGAAGAGATTGAACTGGTGACCTGAAGCACAGGCATCTCATCTGCGTAACAGGAGAAATATAGTAATGATAATGTAAATATTTTCTAACTTGCTGTCATCCTGAGGCTAAGGATTAGTTTGTTACTTGTCTTGTAGAAGTCCTTTTGAATAGTTTGGAAATACATTGCAAATTTTGAGGGTTTCCTTTGGTGTACATGATGATAGTGGAAACGGGGGACATGATCGTTGTTCTAGGGGCAGTAAGGAGGGTTAAATAATAAGCACTGTTTGGAAAGGCTTGATTTTGATCAGCAACTTGAAAACCAAAAGGCTGTTTCCCATCAACTCTTTTCTGGTGTTTAGCTTTACTGTTTGCTGTTTCACTGCAGCTTTACCTGCAGAGAATTATTGGGGATTCCAAGCACCCTGTGAGTTAAGGCTTTTCTGGGTAAAATGATGCAAAACCAAACACTGTTTTATCTTAGTTGTCATTCGATTTTATTCCCGAAATCTGTAACATGTAGAATGGGAAGCTTAAGTTGGGCTTTCTGGAACTTTTCAATAAGTTTCGCAGAGGTAACAAGGCATGTCTGTTTAAAGCATTTCAGACACTTAAAGGTCACCAAAATGAATACTGCTATTACTTTTAATTGCACTATGGTTACTTTTGAAATAGTCATAAATGATGCAGGATTTCATTATGATTCGAATGGGCTGAGAAGAAGCAGTGGGATTGCAGCCTGAGGCGTGTGTGCGGCTGTCAGAAAGGGTCACAGTGGAGCTGAACCAGGAGGTTTTTGATCTAGAGTCTGATGTGGTTTCTAGCCCATGGTGTAAAACTTAGAAGAATAGAAACTACTTAAGAAACAAAATTGAAGTAACTCATCCAGGTCATTAAATGTTATGGTGCTACAAGAATACATCAGCAAGGGCGGTTTGTTATCTTCTTACACTCTTCTGACGAAGAGAAGGATGTCACACACAGTGTGCCTTTTGAGCTGCTCTTATTTCTTAACTGGGTGTAATATACTGAAAATAACGGCTTGTAACACCATGTGTTATAAAAAGTCCATGAGCTGATTGTTCATGTTTCCCTTGTATCACGCTTTGGAACTTGGTGAGATAATTCAAATACACAGTAATTGCCACTGTTGAAGTTTGAGATTTTCTACAATGAAAATGCAAATACTAGAGGGAAAATTGAACAGAGCCTATTTGGAATTAAGTACCTGTCTTTTGCTTTGCTCAGCTGAACTCCCTGCTGGGCTGTTACTGGAGATGTACCTATGAAAGACTTGCTTTAGGAAACAGCTGATATGGATTTATTTCCTTCCTACTGATGTGTGAAGGAATTCTAAGTTTAGTGTTCAGAGTGAGTGGTTTACATGCAAGACACAATGCCAATGCTTAATGAAGCGTGAGGGGAAAAATAATGAATAATAAGGCATCCAATATGAAACCAAATGCTATGCTTATGCAGTTGATCTCTTTTGTTGAGAGAATAATCTTGTTTCCTACCACACAATCAGGTTAATAGAACTCCCCATTGTGGTAGTTCTGATAATCATCACCAGGTCGGTCCTGCCTCAGCCTGTTTCTGTACCGCTGGCAGTGAAGGAAGTTGTTGAGCACAGTAATGTGTTTTCAGTCTCCAAGCCCTAAATGGGTTTTTCTACAATTAGTGTGTGCCCATGGTAACTGTATCTTTGAAAGCGTTAGAGTGCGATTTTTAACTTTTTTTTCCTGGAGTTGCTTGTCCTCACACCATCCTTCCCTGCTTTTCCCCCAGTAACCGCTCAATTAACCCCATATCTTATATTCCATTACTAGGAGCAGAGCTGAGGGGATATTGTGCTAAGTTTTTGTTAGCATTTGAGCTTTTTCTCCAGAAGTGGCAGCTGTTCTGATGTCTGGTCTTGGTGTTATTTGATCTGGGCCCTTGTTGGTCAGTAGGAGGTACTTCACTTAAACAACTTCCCTTCCTTGACTCTAGAGGCCTCATATTTCTTCTGCTGTATGAAGTACTTCTGTGATTGCCAACCACTACACTTGAAATTCCAATCCCAGGATTTTGCATTGCAATAACATTGGTCTCAATTAAATGTATAAATCTAGCAACGTCACCTTACGTGGGTTTGTTGAGAGGACACAGTAGCCCATCCGTGCCTGAGCAGGAGTTTTGCCCCAGAAGGCACCGACCTGCCTAAAGAAATTATCTAGAAAAGCTCCATAGCTCTTTTTTGGTGTTAGTTATGGGGCTGGGAAATACATGTGCATGATAAGGCATTTCCCTTTCTACCTGTCCTTCCTATAACGAGAACAGAAATTGGGTACCATTGCTCTGACAGACTGTTTAGTTTGGACTTTCAGGGCAACATTTGTCAAGTGTTTTGATAAAGTGTAATTCATACATATCAGTAATTACGTGCTCCAGAGGGACCATTGCAATAATAGGAATTTTCTTTTTTTCCCCTTGCACGACAGGAAGCAACTTCCCTGTAAGCCTTGCCCAAGTCGGTGGTGAATTTCAAAAGAAAAGAATGTTTCTTTGCATTGGCCTCAGGTTTTTTCACTATTTTATTTTCAAAACTGGTATTTCAGTTGCTTCAAGGGAATTATTTTTTTCACTGCTTGTTACTCTTTTTCCCAAATGGCATTGCTAGTTGTAAAAAACAAACAAAAATAAAAAACACACAAAACTCCCCAAAAAACCAAAACCAAAAACCCTGAGGATCACCTCGCTCCCTTGCAGCTGCAACTTCTTCCAGGTCCGTTTTGATGGAGTAAACCAACTGTCTCATGTTTAAATAAGTGTATGAACAAAGAACCGAGCACTAGATTGTTTGACCTGTGGATAGCAGTGCCTTACAACAGGCATTGTGTCTGATGCCCAACTTTGCAAAAATAGAAGGCAGACTATTTTAAACTTTGTAGTTAAAGCTTGTAAATAATGTATGTAAATAAATATGGTTTTATGTAAAGTGTAACTGATATACCTTCATAAGTGGAGGCTTCTTTGTTACCAGTCTGTGATTTGATATCTCTTAATTCCCGTTGTAGGAGTCCTCTTTCAAAACCATGAAATGAAAAGGGGCAGCAGAATGACTCTCTTCCTTTATAGCACATTGAGTGTACCAAGAGGTAGTCAAAAGTGAGGCCTTTGGACTCTAGTATGACTCTGTAGCCTTGTCCCAAAACCTAGTTAAAGAAGTTCAGTAGAGAGTTTCTGTACTGAGTTTTGTGTGTGTGTGCGCGCGTACAGCAGCATTCGAGTGTCGGTTTGGAAGGAAGAATGCTCAGGTAAGTCATTCTTTAGGCTGTCAGCCTGGTGTCTCCCTTAAAGAATAAAGCCTGAAAGGATAAAACAGTTGATAACTGTAGGGAAGCAATGTTTAGCTATGAAACTTTCAGATATTCATACTAAAAGAAGCTTTTTCAGTTACCAGAGAGTGCTTGAGCGCTGGGGATGCTGGATGCCTGTGCTGACAATTGCTGCTGAGTTGAAGAGCCAGTGACAATAGTTCTGTGTAACTTAAAACTGCGCTTTTTGAATTACAGAGTCAGTTGACTGATTTTTCTGAGTAACTTTCCATGGAACACAGCTGGTTTCACCCTTACAGGCTGTGGGGATTAGTTGTAGGAATAGAGGTAGTGGCTTGTCTTGAAATGAGCAGTCACTGGGTTCAGGATTTTTTTTTTTCCCCTGCTTTTATGTGCCTGATTTTTAAGGACTTTGTATTTAGTATTATGTTGTCGAGCTCATTTGTTCCTTTCTCTTGTAGGAGATTTTTCTGGTTTTATTGCTGTCATTTGAGAAGGAAGGAGCGTATTAACCTCATCTAACTCTGAAACTGGTGGTGCTTTGGGTGGGAAGTTGAACCATGTGACCTCCAGAGGTCCCCTACAACCTGAAATATTCTGTGGTTAAATACATTATTTACAGTATTTAATGCTATGGTTTGGAAGCTTTTTAGCTGGTTTAAAGTTTGGCAGTTACCTGTTGATGGGATAGTAGATTCCTTTTTTCCTTCTTCCCCTCCCCCCCCTCCCCCCTTGCTTCTTCTGTTCTGAATGGAGGATTAAATGTAGTAGACAAGATTTTTGTGGGTGCTGGAAGATACTGTGCCTTAGAGGTGCAAGATTGTGCTCGTTGCCAGGATCTTGCAGGAGTGTGAGAGAAGGGTTCTCAACTCTCACAAAATTTGAAAATCAGCAGGAGCCAGAATTGATAAACTGCTGCTGAAGAAAGTAATTTTTAGCTGTGCCGTTCAGATCAGTGGGTAATGTTGGCTTTGGTATCCTATTCAGAAGTAGGATGCGTCTTAGTGATCATTGTTTTTATATTTTACTTTGTTAACATCTCATCGTGGGAGAAAGTTATTTGCTATATCCTTTTCCTGGATGTGACCCCATTCTGCTTGGCTGAAGACAGTAGTGTAAGAACAGAATGACTTGCGGAGTAGGCTGTTAGGATTATTGGGTAAGGTATGCACGTGGGTGCTGCCCAGTTTCTCCTAGAAATTAATAAAAAAGAGAAAGAAAAAAAAGACAAGTCTCACAGAGATGGCTCATGTGCTCAGTTTTCTGTCCCGAGAGCTTTTTCAGAGTGGACTTGGGGTGGATGTTGGCAGTGTTCCTATGGGGACAGGCATTTCTGTGTGGTTTTCGGGAGGGACCCCTGTTGTCCTGCCTTGCACAGGAGGAAAAGAGGTGCCAAGGCCAGAAGGATGTTTGGGGTTGGCACCACTCATAGAGCTTGTAGGGTCTTGCAGTGAAGATGGCAGCTGCAGACTGGCTACCAGCCACAGCCTGGGCACTCGGGGCGATATTAATAATGTGAGTATGCACTTCTTCAAATAGCATTGGATTTTCAGTATTGAAAACAGAACAGTTGTTTCTTTTTTGTTTGTTTGTTTGCTTGGGTTTTTTTTTCAGAACACACTTTACTGAATCTGCCAAGGTTTTGAGTTCTGCTGTGTAGCATTTTTGTGTAAGTATCTACTGGTAAAATTTGAAAGGTGGGCACATTGGTCTCAACCTCACAGTATCTAAGAGCGTAGCCTTTGAATTTAAATGATGTTAACTTAGTTTCGGGTTGCAACTACAGAAACGTAGTTGTTCTCTTTCTGATTGTAATCTGACAATCTTGATTTAATGCTGAAATTGATTTCCAAACAACCTCTAGGTAATGTTACTGCAGTATCAGCAGCCTATTTAAATGACATAAAACCCCCAACTATTTTAAAAGGAAAGTTAAAAGAGGTTGTTATCTTTATGTCCACTGGACTATGTTGAATTTCAGACACCTTTTAAGCTACTACAAAATAATTTAGGTCCATGTCATGATAGGGGATTGGTAAGTGAAGTAAAAGATGAGTAAATTCAAACAGGCCCAAACAGTACATATAATAAGATGGTGTTAATTGGCAGAGCTGGGATGACCCCATGGAGAAAAGTATTGTAGAGTCTGTAGTCTTTAATACAATGTGTGCTCCTTGGTGTTTTGGAGAGAAATGTGTTATTTCCAGCATGCTTATTTTTGAAACTTGTGGTAAAACTCCAGCTAAGGAAACTAAATCACTGTTTCTTGTATTACGATTAATTTGTCTGATAAAGGAAATGTCTTCATGGTAGTGCCTCCAGAAAGCCTCAACTTTTACTTGCTCAGCTTCAGTTATTTAGCTTAATCCAGTTACTGAATTACATACTTAAATGTCAATGTTAAAAGATCTTTTAAGCAGTAGGGCTTTTCCACCAAAAAATCTTCTATAGAGTTCAAGTGGGACCTGTGTGTGTAAAAAATCATCAAAAATATTCCAAAATCCTAATATTTGTGTCACACAGATTAACTAAACTGGGCTTTGCTGCTTAGACTGGTATGTCAGCGATGGGCAATATGTGAAGTAATTGTTAACCCTGTGGACTTGAATTTTAGGAAGGTTTGTTTTTGGAGGAAAAAATGAAATACCTGAAATGGTTTTATTTTTCAATTATTTTTTCTTTTTGTTATATAAGACAGAGTCAGTTTGTGAGTTGAGTACAGTCATTTGACATCAATTTTGTGACTCCTTGCTTTACATATCCATGGACTGAAGTCAGGCATCACCTCACAGCCCTCCAGCTCTCCTCCCCACACAGCCACCTGGCTCATCCCAGGGTGGTTGAAAGCTCTGTTACTCTGCTTTTCTTCAGGGCATATATGTGAAATTACTTGTTTGGGCTTATTTTTTTTTTTTTTTAATTTTTAAACAAAAAACCAAACAGAAGTAGAGATTTGAACTGGTCTACTGTATTACAGAACTTTTACTTTCTCCTTACATTTTTCTGTTGCAGAATGCAGAGTCCCTATTACAGACACAGGCTAGATCTTAGGGTGGTGTTTTGTCAGTATATGAATGACTGGCTATTGAAAATCAACAGTGTTGATATTTCAGAAGCTCTAGTCAATGTTCATTTTATCGTACATTATTCCAGATAGCATAATTATCCTTAATTATTTAATTCCTAAATTACTTTTACTTGATTACTTCGAAGGAGTTGCAAATAGTTTTCTGAGACCTTATTGTTCCAAGTAACTTTTCATGATTCCATGCATCCCGGCTTTTAGTGTGTAGCTATGATGCATATTGAAAATAGTATGTTTAAGTATTAACGTTTCATAGTCATATATTTTATAATTCATAAGAGAAAATATAGAAATGGCATTTGAGGTCCAATGCACTCCTTTCCTTTGGATTATCACTAATGCACGTCAGTATTTGAATAAAAGGATGGGTGATGTAGTTTTTGCTTATCACCAACTATCCTCACTTTCTAAAAATACGTTTAGATACTTCTGAAGGGAATTGGAGCTCTTTTTTGCAGGATTTTATGTAGGTATGAAAAAAATGGTAGCTTTTACTTTGATTGATGTAAAAATATTGGAGGACAGAAGGGCAACCCATACCCTTAAAAACAATAGTCAGAATCAGGGTCTGGCAGCCTGGACAAGACAATTGTGGCAGGACCTCGAGGCAGTGATTTTCTTCTAGGGTTGTAGCTCTGGTGGCTTCAAATAATAGCTGGTAGGAGCCAGGTCAAGGGCCCGCTCAACTTGTGAGCAGGAGGGTTGGTCTAGTGCAAATTTGCATTATTGCTGCTTTGGGGAAGCGCCTGCTGCTGAACTGCTGCTCCATGGCTGTGGGTCACACTGAAAACTAACACAAAAACATGCATTACTTAATGCTAGTTTTTATTTCAGGTAGTTAAGTGGTGTCATTATAAAATTTTGAGAAGACATGGTAGTCCTTTTGAAACTTTTAAGAGGAGGCTGTTTAAAAAAAAACAAACAAAAAACAAAAACAAACAAACAAACAAAAAAACCCCCAACAAACAAGCAAACCAACCAATGCAGACAACTGTTGTTTTTACACAGCTTGCAAATCCAGGTTGTGAATATACCTCGCTGCAAAGAGAAGAGGCACTGGGGCCTAAATGCTGCCATTGTGCAGAGGAGCATTTATACTTCCATGTTCAGTCGTGTGCTGCTGCCGTGAATTTGAATTTAGATGTCTTAGTTGTCTGCACAGTCCATCTGCTGGAAATTTCTAACTGGTTTAGGTAATAACTTGGGAAAAGGAAAATCTTGCATGGAAAAATGATTTTTTTCAGAAAATACCAGTGCAGTGTTTGGACTGATATTTAAGTCCTGTTGGTGAAGATGAATATCAGGTAATAAGGCAGGCAGTTACCAGATAAGGGCAAAGAATTTTGGAAGGTGGTGAGCAAGACTGAGTGTCCTGATTGGAATTTTCAGTTGTTGGAGTGCATTATTAAACAGCTTGTGTTCTACGGAATTGGATGACATTTTAATTTGAGGAACTTTGGGTCAATTAGGTTACTGGTAAATAGTACTAGTGTTAAGAGTTGGTGTTTGGTTTTATTTTTTTTTCCGGGGGCAGCCAAATGTCTTTGTGTGATGGTTATTTCACATGTGCCTATGTTTCACTGACCCTCTTAGTAGTTACTTTTTCCCCGTCATTGTTATTGCATGTTGTGCTCATACCGAGTTGTTCTTGGAAATAATTTCTTTATAGGGACATCCAGACTGTTTTTCAAGAGAAATGTAATGTGTAAGGAGAACAGTGTGTAGTGCAACACACGTTATAAATATGCACGCTATTGGAGATTTCATAGAGGTGTTCCAGTAATGCTACCGTTTGCCTTGGGATAGTTGCATCATTGCAGTATTATATAAATACCTAATTATTGAGATACTTGGGAGTTCTTGAATGAAAGCTTTTGTAGGCTTAAAAATTGCTGCTTGTGCTTTTTAATGGGTGTAGTAGGAAAATCGGACGCAATTTGAGTTGTCTGAAGTTGTTGAATAATAAATAAATATTAAAGAGACTGAATTGTGATCATTCCTGTTCCTGATATACTGGTGTTTAAATACTCTGTCGGTATATAGACAGGAAACAAAGGGTTTAGCTATGCCTTGCCTTGATGGAATTTCTGGTTAAACACTGTGAACTTTAAAGTAGTGAAACCTGAATGAGTGATCTCAGTACCATCAAATTTTTGCTTTCATTTTCTTCAAAGCTACTAATAGTGCCCACTTTTCATGGCATAATAAGAAGGCATGCACAGAAATGGGATTGTATCTTTTCCATGGTTCTTGATATTTATAGTCAAGAATAAAATACATCAGAGCTGTGTTTATGCACCTCTGAAGAGAATGCGTGGTGGGTGAGGTGAGCCTGGAACGGCAGCTGGGCTGTTGGATAGAGCCATAGAATGGTTACAGTTGGAGGGGACCTTCAAGATCATTGAGTTCCAACCCCCCTGCCCTGGGCAGGGACACTTCCCACCAGACCAGGTTGCTCCAAGCCCCATCCAGCCTGGCTTTGAACCCCTCCAGGGATGGGGCAGCCACAGCTTCTCTGGGCAACCTGGGCCAGGGTCTCACCACCCTCACAGTACAAGCAGGTTGTAAGTGTACTAACTTGAGATAAAAGTGTAAAAGTTTTGATTAAGTATGTACACAGATTTTATTTTTTTATATTTAAGTTTCAAAATGAAATGTTTGGTTGCCTTTTAAAGTGTGTGGCAGATAAGAGGACTTGCCACTTCTTAGGGCCACGAAAACGGTCGGCGGGTTGGAGCACACCTTTGCTCTGAGGACAGGCTGAGGGAGCTGGGGTTGTTCAGCCTGGAGAAGAGGAGGCTTCAGGGAGACCTAAGAGCAGCCTTTCAGTACCTGAAAGGGGTCTACAGGAAGGCTGGGAAGAGTCTGTTTCCAAAGGCCTGCAGTGACAGGATGAGGGGCAATGGCTTCAAGCTGGAGAAGAGCAGATTTAGATTGGATATTAGGAATAGGTTCTTTACTCTGAGGGTGGTGGAACACTGGGACAGGTTGCCCAGGGAGGTGCCTGAGGCCCCTTCCCTGGAGATATTCAAGGGGAGGCTCAACAAGGCCTTGGGCAACCTGGTCTAGTTGGGGGTGTCCCTGCTGACTGCGGGGAGGTTGGTCTAAATGACCTTTGGAGGTCCCTTCTGGCCCAGCCTGTGCTATAATTCTGCCATGCTATTGCTGTGAGAGCAGCAGCTCTGCAGGAGAAACTGCTTCCTCGAGGGATTTCTTCCTCTGGCTTGGGGGTCACTAGTAAGTGTGGCAGGTTTGCAGCCCTGACACCATGGTGCTGTGGCAATGGAGCCTGGGGATGGCTGCTGTGACTGACAGCCTAAGGATACAGCAAATAGTTTCAGTATGGCCAGGCTAGTGAAGTTGAGAGGGCAAGTTGTAGAGAATTCCAGCTATGTCATGGGAAATGGCCACAGCCAGGCTTCTGATTAGCAGGAGAGTGCAAATCCTCTGGGTCATTGCCAGGGTTCAGGAGGGCAAAGCAGTGCAAGGCTATCAAATTGTTGCCATACTTTGTTTAAAAGAGAAAGGGGGAAAAAAGAAAAAAACCCTAACAAAAAAGCAGATTACTTTTTTTTTTGCTGTCAAGTGTGCCATGGTATCAATGCTGCTGCTGTGTACATTCCCCAGTGCATGGGGACAGAGAAGTACCTTTAAATACCAAAGATATTGAAGAAATCTTAAGAGTTAATAGCTACTCAGCTGCTTTTTCTTTTCATGAGAGAACTCTTATAATGCATCGCCACTGATTTTTGTCTTGCAGAATTTACCTACAGCAAGACTACCTTCTATGTGTTAGTGATCCCAAAATGGTTTTAAACTGATTTTTTTTTTTCTGAATCCTAAACTGAAAGAAATCAGTGGGAGCAGGGAATGCATTTATTCTTTTTTACACGTATCAAAAATATATTCTGCAAGGATGGTAGTTATGATGGTAGGCTAAAAGAGAAGTAGAAAACTAAAATGTCTCTCAATATACTGAAATGCATTGAGTTTTTCTCATGCGAGGCAAGCTGCTGTGAATACCTGCTGTATTGGGCAGACCTGCTGGGGGTGTGATTTGTGAGTGCACTTAAGTAGTAAGTTTCCTGGTCTGGGGGACGCTGCTGTTTCCAAGCCAAACCTCTTTATTCATTCGCTCCAGCTAAGTAAGCAGAGGTGGTTTGGTTGGTGCTGCTGTGGTTGCTTCCCGCAGCACCGGGCAAAGGTAGGAGCAGAACGAGGTAGGACAGTGGTGCCTGAGGCAGGTGGTGGCTGACAGCAGGTTCTTGCCACAGTCAAACCCATTCATCTACCCTTCACCCCACTTCTCTAACACTCGTGAATTACTGCAGGAACAGGCTCTAGACTGTCCCAGCTTGTCTCACCACAGCAACCCATGGTGTTAAGGAGTTAAGCAAGCCCTTTCTGCATTGTTTCTCTGACAAGGTGACCTGTGCGGGTGCTTTCTGTTGGGTAGACCCAAAGGGATGCCACAGCTCCAGGCTCAGTGCCATTCTTCCTTACCTGAAGTTTTGGTCTAAATGACTGTGTTCAGCCTGGTGTATTTTGTGGTGACTGTCTCTTAGTAGCTGTGGTTACTGAGCAGAGGATGAGTAACCAGCTCATCAGTAAACCAGCTGAGAGCTGCTGGTGGAACTTGCTCCTCTGTGAGGTCACTAGGGGAGGAATTGACCTGGGATGGGGAGGGGGAGTCCTTTTGCCTGGGTTAACTTTAACGTTGTCCAGCCTTGTTTCCCCATCACATCCCAATGCTTCCAGCATGGCAGCCGGGGCCGGAGCAGCTGAAATGGTGACGGCTGCGGAGGTCAGAACTGCATCTGAAAGCAATGGTGGTTGGACTGTTTCCAAAGAGCCTGTGTCAGGCTTCACATAGCACTCTGATTCCTTTTCAGATGACTGGACTTACTCTTTTTTTGGTTT
This sequence comes from Nycticryphes semicollaris, assembly GCA_013400055.1. NCBI lineage: Eukaryota > Metazoa > Chordata > Aves > Charadriiformes > Rostratulidae > Nycticryphes > Nycticryphes semicollaris. The sequence continues at coordinate 491,106 of VXBJ01003175.1, read as the reverse complement.
GTTTTTTTTTTTTTTGTTCCTTCCCCTCATAATACTAATGACATTTCCAGTTGATCTTTCTGATTTTTCGTTTCTTTACATGTTTCAGTTTTCAGTAAATGCAATTCCACATTTTTACTCATGTGAAAGTTACTGCAAACTTATCATAAAAGTGAGTCCTTGCAGTTTGCGTGTCGGTAACCGTATTTTTTTGTGTTAAATCTGGTTGTTTGAATGAATCTACCCAGCCTGTTTCTTTAGAAATTGCAGAGCGCTCTTTGTTCAGTGTTTGAAGAATAATACTGTAAATGAGGAGAAGCTTGCTTACTTCCATGCCAAACGCTGGCTAGATCTTGGAGTTCTTGGTGCAGTGGGGGAAGGATCACTCCGCATGGAGGGAGCGGAAGCAGCAGGCACGTGGCACAGAGCTGAGGAGCTGCTTGTTGGAAGCTCAGCATTTGGTTTGCCACAGCCCCCCGTTTTAAACAAGGGACTACTTGCTGAGCGGCTGAGAGCTCCCATGAAGCAGAAAGTCCTCAGCTGGGGGACACGCTTCAAGTCTTCGCACTGATAATACTGGGGTATTTTGCATTGCTTAAAAAACCCAGACCTGTGAAAGTATAAGCAATGCAGGAAAAGGTATTCAGTGGGAATCTGTGTTGATTTCGCAACACTTCTGCAAGGTTAGGCTGAAGTAATATCAGAAGTCTAGTAGGCTCTTGATACTGCTTGAGATGCATGTGTTGTCTCGTGAAAAACATGAACTTCCTAAATGAGTGGTTTTTATCTATGTAGTTAAACTACGTAATAGCCAGGAGCTGCAGTGAAATTGAGTTGTTTGCCTGTGGTGACATCCGAGTCTCTGGTTTGGTGGGAGACTCTGGATTTTGGGTGTGTTTCATTCCTAAAGGATGAGTCGGATCAATAAGCATGAAATGTAGATCTGTTCTGTATTGTCAGCAGCATCCTCCACTGGGGCCTCTGTTTGCATAGAGGGATATAAAGGATCTGAAAGGTATTTCACAAGAAATATTAACATCTTAATGGAGAGATGAAGAGGTCGCCACCAGAACTTCAAGCCACATGATACTGAAGTCAGAGGATGAGGCAATGCGATGCTGTGATGATAAATATGTTCCAGTATAACTAATTACAAAATATACTCATGCTTCTGGCAAATTTTCTGGGGTGAAGTAAAGGGTAGAACAGGTAGGAATTGCAGGACAGCCTTCAAAGGACAGAGAGGTAACAGAGCCACCTGGCAATATATGTTAATAGCTCCAAGTTTTCTGCATTCTTAAAGCAAGATGAAAGCATAAAAGTGCCCAGATGTGCAGAAGAGATTTGTAGCTTAAATGTATGAATACCATTATGATTGGCACACACAATGACTTTGAAGTATGTTTTTAATTACATTGTTTTCATGTAGTACTGTGTGTGAAATATTTTGATCTCACTTAGAAGAAGAGTTAGGTCTGTAACAACTGTGTGAATGGTGTGAGAGAGCTTTGCAGTGTATTTCTCTGCTTAGAAAAAAAACTGGCATGTTGTTCCCTGTCATCAGCTCAGACGCGAAAAGGAAACGTAAAACTGCTGAAAGTTGTGCAAAGAATATGGCAAGCAATTTTCTGTCTTTGAAGATCTCTCTATGTAAAACATTCAGGCATGGTTTGAAGATGACTTGGTTCTTGGGGTCCCTGAAGGTGTTAAGGAGGACCGAGAGGATGGATGTAGCTGGCTTGGCTTTGGCAGTAGTTAAACAGCACAAAGCAAATCCCAAAGCCAGTGTGTAAATACTGTAACTTATTGTCTTGGTCAAACTTGAGCACAGTTATAAAACTTTGGCTGACTGGTTTTTTTGGGATCTGTGTGGTCTGTCTTTTGGCAATTAACATACTGGAACCGTAGAAGCTAATGTTCCAGAAATTTATTTCTAAAGAACTGTCTTAGATCCTGGTGGGCAAGGCTTGTGTTGTCAGAGATCAGATCATGTTCTAGTAGCAAAGTATATGTGTTGTTACTATTGGCTGCCTTTTTAAAGCGAAGCTACATTTCCAGGCTAATGTGCCTTCAAAGTAATGAGATTACTGAAGTTCAGTTGCTGGAGGGAGAGGTGTGCTTGAGGAAATATTTGATGTGAACATACGTGGCTTGAAACTACTGAAAAGTTTCAAAAAGGAGAATGGGAAGGAATGACTGTAGTTCATAGAGAGATACTCTATAAATTGCACCTTTAATGAAACTGTGCTGGGCTCAGAACTAGACATGTAGAAAACAGATAATGTACCACCTAACACTAAGAAAAATCTGTTTCAATTTAAATACAGAATCTTACTTCAGTGTAGCTTCTTTGCTGCATTTGTGATTGCACCATGCAGCGTTTCCCCAGGGGTCTGCTCTGTGGGCTTGATGGTGGTGTCCTGCAGAGACCTCTTAGGAAAACCCTGCCAGTTCATGGCACATTCATGCCAGATACTTGCAATTTCTAATCGCTTCTGGAAACATGTACAATTTGTTGCATTTCATGACCTATTTCTATGTCAAGATAACAAATTTTCAGGAGCAGTAGTTGCAAATTATGGGAACTGTTTAGAATGTGCGGCTTTGAGGAATTCTTGTTAAGCACAGAAGCAGTTTATGACAGAAATAAAGAGATTCTTCCCCCAGGACACCAACACTAAAAATCAAATGAGGACTATAAAAAGAGGGGTGAGAGCTGGTTTCCAGTCTGAGACTGGTGGAAACAGGACTGTTGAATGAGCACAGAGGAAAACATGCTCTAATGGGGAGTTTGCAGTTTGGATTAAATTCTCAAGTGCTGGGCAAATCAACTTGTTAACAAGGGGACTGTTTTTCTGTAAATGGGGTGCACTAGATAATTTTGTACCTTTTATTTGTTTTCATACTTGTATGTGTTCTCTAATGTGTCATGGCTTTTTCTGGGTTTGATTTGTTGCCGTTTCTTGCTTTGTTCCTGTTGTGGTTTAGACCCAAGTGGCAATTGGGACCACACAGTCCTTCACCCACTCTCCCTGCAGTGGGATAGGGGAAGAAGAATGGAAGAAAAAAAACCCAGAAGAAACCTGGTGGCTTGAGATAAAGACAGTTTAATAGAGCGGTAATGGAAAAGATTAGGGTAACAATAATGATAAAAAAAACAAAAAAAATTAGTGATGTGCAATGCAGTTGCTCACCATCTGGTGACTGATTGCCCACCCTGTCCTGAGCAGTGATTGTGGATTCCTATCCCCCTGGCTAACCCCCATTTATTATACTGAGCATGATGTCTATGGTATGGAGTATTCCTTCGGTCAGCTTGTCCTCTCTGTATTCCGTTTCAGCTTCTATGGGAAGCTGAGAAAGTCCTTGATTTACTCCAAGCATTACTTAGCAACAAGTAGAACAGTATGTCTTCTCAACGTTATTCTCCTACTAAATCTAAAAAGCAGCAGTTCCTAAGAAAATGAAGTCTGTTACAGTTGAAACCAGGAGAGCACCTTATTCTTTAGAGCACAGTTATGTGGATTGCTCAGTTTTCTGTATTGCCATGGTTGCCAAATCAGAGCTGCTATCCAAGTAATCCTCAGCAGAAAGGGAGAGCCAGTGATAAGAGATAAACCCAGGGGTCTTTGGTATCGAAGTGCGTTTGCCTGCGTTTTGACACCATGAACTGCAAGATAGACGTGGGGATTTTCAGTGGCTTTATACTAAACAAGCATGAGCTGCTAGACATACAGATTAGAGCCTAAATGGTACTTGGTGAAAGTGCTTCTGGTGAAGTTCTGCTGTTTTGCCACAGAACAGATGGAGCTTTGCGAAGGTGTTCATAAAAGTTCTGGGGATGGGCTTTAACAGACAAGATCAGGAGGAGAATTTAGCACTTGCATGGCTTGAAGCTGTCCCATGAAATTCTAAGCAGAATTATCTTTCTGGCAATTAATCTCCCAAGAATGGGTACTGTGAATGTTGAATTCGGAGAAAACTTGCTCCTTTTATCATAATACGACATAATCAAACACAGTATTGAAGTTAGATGAATGTTTTCTGAGTGATGTTTAGGCTGAGAAAACAGACTGTACTAATTGAGGTAGACATTTTCTGTGGAATAAATTTGAATGTTCCTTGGATGTAGAGCACAGCCTAGGACTAGTGGTGAAGTGTACTTCAGGTTTTAGTCTTTTAGTCACAGAAAGTTTAGTAACCAGAGTTAAAATTTGGAAAGAACCAAGCAGAGTAATATTGAATCCCACTAAGTGATCCTGTCTGTTGTAGGAAAGGTTTGAACGATGTTTTAAATAAGATCATTGACTACATTTTGGGAAATACAGTAGCATCTCTATTAATTCTACATTTGTTTTTATTGATGTAGCCTACTAACTCTTAAGTTAGTTACTCCTCAACTGTTTTATGCTGTGAAAATCTCTTCACGCTAGCATTTGGGTAGGAGTTCAAAGTCCCATCTCTTTACGGAGTACGTTTCTTGCAATAGGCATGTACACGATACTGGTACAATAGAACACAGACTTAACAATAACGATCCAAAATAGCATGCCAAGTTTGAAACCAGAAGTTGATTTTTACAATCCTGTTTTCTGTGTTTGTATATAGATCTAATATTGCAGCTTAAACTTGCTTTCCAGATCAAGCATTGTGCACTGCTCTGGTGCTGATGCTCGTGGGTGCAGGTAACACACACAGTTCTGATGGGTTCTCAAGGAAGCCAAAGTCTGAGTCAAGATCCTTATTTCAAGCTTCGGAAATCTTTTGACTGCTTTTGAACAAAATGCATGAGTTTGTCAATTCCTTGTTACTTGAGGTGTTTTGTTTTCTTCTCAGTTGGCTTCTTGCTAGCAAAGATGGGCTTGTGATCCAATGTCCTATCTCCCAGTAAATGTTCTGTGAAATTAGAGTTGAGAAAGCTTCATCGTTTTCTGTGCCCGTTTGGGATGTGTTCGGGTAATGAGAATGAACCATGTGATGCCGTTCATCAGTCTGTATTGGGAAAATCTTGTGAAGCAGAACTGTTGCAGCAACAACTGCTGTTGTCAGTAGATTAGAGAGAATAAGTGTATAAAGTTTTATTTCTGCTATTTTCATTGTAAGCGTTGTTTATCCTAAATTTGACTTGGTTGTGAATGATGTTTGCTATTTTTTTTTTTTCCTAATGTTTAGTTTGGACTCTGGTATAAAGAGTCCATTGACTACCATAGAAATGCTGGTGAAGGTGCAGTTACCACGACGGTGTCTCACCTCGGGACTGAGGGGTGTGCAACACTTATCCTGATTCCTGAATTTTTGAAGAATCTGTGGCAGGATAAACTTACTTTTTTACTTCATATTATTTGGTGTAAAAGTATGAATTCTACAAAATGTATATTGACAAGTGTCAAACATTCTCTATACAACGTGTTACTTGATTTGTGATTCGTTCGGGTTTTTTCTCCAAATGTGTGTGGGTTTTTTTGTTGTTGTAATTTCGTCTGAGAATACATTGCTAATCACTGCATTTTTAGATACAGACTGTATGATTAAAAAAACCTCTTTGCTTGCTGAAAAAAAGAGATTATGCAGAGAAATAGAGAAGTAAATATAAACTTAAAACGGAGATGTGATTAAATGGCTGATTTATGCTGTCATTTTCAGGAGGACTGTTCATCAGCTTCGCTAAGGAACTGGATTTATGCTCTTGGTGAACTTGTGATGCAGAAGGCTTCAGTCAGTCTTTAAATAGAGAAGAGCAGACAGCTGTTTGATTATTTTTTTTCTGTTTATTTTTTTTCTGATCCTAAAAAGGCAGACTTTAAAGCTCACTTCTTTGGCTTTTCCCTTGGTTGCAGAAGTATCGGAGGGACAGCCAAGAACTGATTTTGTCTATGCCACTTATCAGTGACCCACACTTAGCCTATATGCCCTTTTTAATTAGCTGACAGATTGTGTTAGCGCTGAAATTAAAACAGGAGATGCTCAACTAAAACTGTACAAGCTACGTACAGTTGCAAAGTATTTCTGCAGGTGCCTGTAGGCAACGAAATCTTGCCTCTGCCAGCTCAACAATGAGGATAAATGAGCTTGTCCTGTTAAGTGTTGAACGAATGCTTACAGTTGTGTAGGAAACGTGTGTGGCTGTTGAAAGGCAGCAAAGAGCAGAGATGAGTGTAAAATAGTGGCATCTAGGGTGAGCTGCAGTGCAGCACGGTAAAGTCATGCCCATTCCTCAGAGGAGAGGAGGGACGTGGAGCCAGGTAATGTAAATACTCCAAACGCTTGCTGTTGGGAACCTATGTATGTTTTTTTTCTGGGCTTTTTAAACTCCAGTTAGCCAAATAACCCAAACAATTTTCTTGTACTTATTTAGGCAGGAAGCCAGCTGTTAAATTTGTCTATATTAACTATCTGAGAATTTAGAAGGATAAATATTCTATGTACTTTTCATTCTCTTGTAGCACAAGCTATGTTAAAACCCAATTCCTTGTAAGTGTTAAGTTAGCCTTACTTGTGTTTATAGAGCTACAATTTCCATTGGAAAACCTGCCTTATTACAGGACAATTCATTTAGCAGCTCAGAGCAAATAAGTGATAATTGTAACTTTCGGACAATAGCGTCTGATTACATGTAATTATTTTGTGTATTAAGGCACACAGCCTTTTGCTGATTAGGGAGAGGAGAAAAAAGTAAGTGTTTTTTTGCTGAGACGATTTCTAAAAGCTCTTCCCTGCACAAAAGCTTCTATTCCTGTCACCTTTTGACTTTATAGGAGTCTTTCCCAAACAAAGAGGGTAGAGGTATTTATTTGGAAGGTCAATGTGGTGCTCAAGCTGGTTGTTTTTGCGTGCTCCATACTCCGCTTAAGGACAGGATGTGTTTGTGCCTCCCTTTCGTGGCTAGGAATGGGAAGAGAGAAGAAAATATATTTCAGAGTCCGAGTTTGGCATTTGAGAAACAGTTGCAATATTTGTCTTAACAGATTTGATAAAAAGGGGGTGGCTGATCCCAGGAAGGGAAATGTGTTACTCTTGCCTGCTTTGTCGCAGGTGGTAACTGCAGCCTCTTGCTTCATTGCTGTCTCACAGGGCACCTCTGTGACCTACATGGAAAGCTGTAGTCAGAAGCTTATAAGCTACAGGATACCCAGAATACATCAGAAATACTTTCAAATATAAGAAAGGACAGAATATAGAAGAGATAAATGCAGATGTAGTAGTTCTTAATTCTCAAAGATTTACTAGGTGAACAGCCAAGTGGTTGAGAAAAAGTTTGTAAAATAATACCTGTAAGCTAAATATTAGCTTCTTGCTTTAGGTATGGATAATTTCTACAAACACACAGCTGTTTTGCTTTTCAGCTGGAGGTGCTGTCATTTAAATAATTAAACCTCTTTTTTATTTTATTTTTTAATTTTTTTGTGCCATGGAAGATTGCTCCTGCTGCTTGTTTGGTACATGTAGGGATGTGTCACAGTGGTGAGAAGTTTGCCAGGTTGTTGTTCAATTAGCAGAAGGAGTGGAGTGCCCACCCGCTTCCTGGTGTCAGTTCTCTGTATCAGTGGGGAGAGTTGCTGGATGTGACTTAACAGCGTTCAAGATTTGAGAAGATTATAAATCCTCTAAAAACCCAAAATGAATGCATGGCGAGGACGGAGCGGATTGCATGGAGAGGAAATTGTGTTTTGCTTGTTTGTTTTGTAACAGCAACACTATAGTGTGTGTGGGCATGTCTAACTGCTTTAGCTTTGGGGTTTTTTCTGAATTTTCAGAACTTGTGTCAGCTGGAGGTATGTAGGCAAACATAGCTTTGCCAGGGAATTCTGCAGTATAAATTGCATTTGGGAGATCAATATTTGTTCCATAATGTGCTGTAATAAGTAGCTTGTTCCTCTGGGCTTTTCTGTCTTCCTGATTCTGTTTTTATTCTTCGGGTTTTTGGTGAGAGAATTTACTTTTCCATTTGCAGTCGTGTCAGCTTTTAGCCAGTTTTAGCTGCTGGTGTACTTAGCTATGCAGAGAAGTGCCATTATGAAGATTGGGACCTTTCTGTATAACCTTGCACAAGCTGAAAGGAAAACCAGCCACTTTAGTTGATTGTATTCAATTTACATTAGTTGTTGGGTTATATGACACCTGAAACATTGATGTATAAAACACCCTTGTCCTTGAAGAAATCACTGGAGCGTGAAGAACAATTTGTAGTGTAGAACTGCTGCAGCAAACTTCTATTAATCTGTACATTTCTCAGTCTTCAAACAGCCAACACAAATTTTTGGAAATTAGCTATGAGAGAGTACATATGGGTTGCAAAGTTTCATCTTCTATCTCTTCCCTGTTCAAAGAGTCACATAATTAACTCTGTGAAGATTTTGAATCTTGATGGAGTCTTAAAATGAACGGCAATTCAGTGTGCTTGTGACTCCTTGCAAACAAATCTTGAAAACATTGTGAAACTTCTGCAGGTGGGTTTTGCCAACTGCAGATCCCCTTCAGCAATTCAGTTGAACCTCAACTACTTACAACTTCACAAACCTATTAAAAGCCAGTTGACGGTTAACTGCTGAGAGTAGATCTCACTTGATCTCTCCTAAACTTTGTCTTATGCAGTATGTGATGGCTTGGTTTTCTTGCCAGGTATTACATATGCTGATAGAAAGGTACTGTCCAAAAGAGCAAAGATAAATACTGAGTAAATGAAAATGAACACAAGTTGAATGGGTTTGCTTCTGTATCAGAGACATGGCAGAATTGAAGGAGTAGTCTTTCTCCCATCCAGAGTTTGGAGGTTTGCTCTTCAAGGTTCTGGTTATTTGTAAGCATTGTTGTAGGAATTGCTTCTGACATATGTTTGTCAACCAATTTCAATAATAAAAAATGGAGTAAGAGAATATTTGGAACACAATGTTACAAATTGTCTTTAAAGAAACAGCAGCAGAGTCCTTACCTTTTAACTGCTTATAAGATTTAAGAGTGAGCTACTCTTCTATGATGTTCTCTGAAGGAAAAAAGTATTTGCTTTTGGGCTTTTCGGTGTTAATGTGTAGTAACAGCTACTGAACAAAAATAGTCCTTCAAGGTTTTGCTAACAGCCGTTGTGATTGTCTTGGCATCACCATGACTTGTTTGTAGCTGTGATCTCTTAGATTTTTCGTCGCTGCTGCATTGTTAGGATGTCACCTCAGATGTGCTGTGATTGTATTTGCTTGCTTGCTTAGTCTGAATTATTGGAGATTAAATGATTGCATTGGCATCATGCTTTGCATACGGTTAGTGAAGCTGACATCTTCCTGTTAATGGAAAAAGAGCTGTATTTAAAAAGCCCGAAATGCACAAATAGAAAAGGGATTTTATATTATACTTAGCCTACGCTAATGAGTTTTATAGTAAGCTTTTAAGGGAGATGCCCAAGGTGAGAAGTAAGGCTAGAAAGAATCCTAGAGACTGTATGTGAAGGCACCATAGAGGCTTTGTAACATGCAGGAAACGGGGCGTTTAACTCTGTTGTAAAGTCAGTGGTCTACAGCATTTCTCTCGCCGTAGCGTGACGGGTCAAATAACTGTCTGACAAGATCTTCTTCTTGGTACCTCTGCAGCGATGAAGTAAAGTCTGAATCCAAGGATATGTAAGAAAAATACTTAAAAAAAAAAAATATCTGGAGATGAGAATTAATTGTACTAGAAGTTCAAATGTTTAATTTCAAAAGGAATATTTGCTGTGTGTGGTTCAATAAGTTAATGTTTTCCATATTCTGTGTTCAAAAAAAGAAAAGCAGAGTGTGTGTTCTTAAGCAGTTTCTTGACAAGGGCTAGTCCCATTTCTGTCATTAACGAAGGATCATGTCTGGAGTGGCAAATCTCCAGAAAAAGCAATCCACTATAAAGGCATATTTACTTCAGTCAGAGAATTGGAGCTGTGGTTAAAATATCAATATTAGCTTAAGAAAGTATTTGGCAGAGGGACAGTCCAAAACACAACTGGTTGCCTTACTTGGCGTGTGTGTGCTTAGGTACTTTTCACTGGTCATCACAAAGTCACTCTTAAGCATGTGGATATATCTTAATCTCTTCAGCTTGTGAGTGCTTTGTGCAACTCCAAAGAAGAGGTTTCTTAACAGTTATTTTTGCAAAGCCCTGGTGTTTGCTCTCCAAACCATACCTGGTTAGAATGAAGAGGTTTGTGCTGCTGCTCTACCTGCTTTGTAGGAGAAGCCCAGTGAGGGAGGAGGAAGCTGCCTTTGATGCATTTAACAGTACGTGGTTTGCCAGTTCCTTCCTCTCATAAGAAATCGTCTGAGCAAGCTTTAGCGCTGGCGGTGTACGTTCTGACCACTGGTGGCTCTCTCTAAAACTCCTCTTGGAAGATGAGGGCTTTCCTGTCGATTCAAGGCTACGGCACCTCTGCATGAGGTGTTACTTCATTTCTGGAATAATTCCTTCCCTTTAATTAATGTGCTTGTGTAACCAGTTTCAAACTATCAACACTCCTTCATACCCTTCCCCCATGCAGACCTTTAAAAACACAAAGGAACACAGTCTTGAAGTTTAAGAACCTTTGTTGGGTTATTCAAAATAAAGGAGTGTATATGGGGCCTGAGTATTGGTCAGAGTAGGAAACCTCATTTCAAATGACACCATTGGGAATATCAGTTGGGGGGGAGGACAGGACTCTTCCTGATTCAGCTAAGTCATGTTCACTGGCAGCATTGCTCATTTTCTATAGATGTGTTTTCATTTCCTTTAATATTTTAGCCAGGTTTTGCCTTAGTTACTCAGCTCCAAGAGTGTTTATGCATCTTCCATTACTGGAGAGTTGAAGTAATTATTTTTTGTTCTGTAATCAAAACATTTTCTGGCTCGTTCAGAAACTGACTGTTCTGACAAATCCTTTGGTGTTTTCTAATTAGAATATCATGAAATACAGGCATGTTCTTGCGTAAATAGTTTATATTGTCTGATACAGGCAATGTAAGAGTAATTGGCAATGTGATCTAACACCGCAGGGTGCGTGAGTGTCGCATAGCCCTTCTCCCATTGTCATTCTCAGGACCTGATTTGGTGGTGAAAAGGTCAAGAAAGGTTAATCTTTTCCTAAATGCTATTAAGACTAGGCAGCAACATGATTCAGATTCGGCATATAGTTAGAGATAAATGCTTTAATGCAGGTTTTATTTGCTTTGACTGTAACACAGAATAAGATTGTTTTTTAAAGTAGAATCAATGCAAATTTTGGGTTATATTCAGTTACAGAAATCCTTTGAGTAAAGTTAAAAACAGATAAATAGTAACTTGGTCATATTTTGGAATCTAACAAATTTTAATTTTTGTAGGGGTGGATCTTGAAGTTTGGGTTGTGAGGTTTTTTCTTCTCTGAATCTTTACTTTTGATTATTTTTTTTCTTGGTAAAGGATTTCAAATATTGATGAATTTCAAGACCACTGGTACTTAGTGCAGCTCCTCTGAACATAAGGATGCTTATAAAAGTATTTCCTATTAATTACAGGTATTGGTAGTGAAATACTTTGGGTGTAAATGTTTAAAAAAATTGAGGTTTTGAGTGGCTTGGAGGAAAGGATGTATTAATAATGTAAGAAGGAGGGCTTATTTGGAACAATATCAAGACCAGCAGTTTTCCCTTGTACTTTCCACCTCCATATAGAAGAATGACTGTATCCCTTTGCAGTGCAGAAGGGTTTGCGTAACCCAATCAATTAATTAATTCAATTCATTTAATTATTAATTAAATTTAATTATTTTTNATTTATTCAATTATTTTTCTATTTATTTAATTATTAATACAATTAACTAATATAAATTAAATTTATTAAAATCAGAATTTTATTCCTTTTTTTTTTCCATGTAGTGTTAACTTTCTGTAGGTGATCCTAGTAGGTAGCTATATATTATTCTAGTGTTGACTCTGTTATATTGTGATAAATGGCTTGAGCATTTTCTAGAGTCATAGAATGGTCTGGGTTGGAAGGGATTTTGAAAGATTTTTATATTTGTAATAAACATCCTATCTCAGAAACTGATAATAAAGGTCTGTTATAAGTAGGAATTAAAAATGTCATTTTGTTTGAACAGCTTGTGTTGTTTTAGTACAAATTGTTTGGTGAGTACACAAGGCTCCAGTTCCATCTGAATGGCGCTAAATTATGCTGAACTAATTATATTCTTGCTTTTTGTAACCTGACATTTAATTACAGAAATGAACTTCTACATGCACACGTCACCCCACGAGTGCATGACACTTAACTCACCTCTAGCTATTTTTCACCTGCTTTATCTTCCTGTCAGCTTCTCATTTGCAATAAAAATGTATTTCGATGAGGGCTTTTACCTGAAGTGCTGCCTTCAAGTTGCAGATGATAAACAGTGTAAACAAGTGACATAGATGCCAGCTTTTTTATTGTTTTTAAAAACATATGTATCAGTCTTAATTGATAGAGGTGAATACTTCTCAGCAAATTGTCATTTGACCTTTTTTATTCTCCATGGAAACTATCTTTTTATTAATGCTACTCTGCTCCAGCAGTTATTATGAAGTGTCTGATTCACAGGCAGGTAATAAACCAAAAATAATGCCACACAAACACTCTTCCCCCTTGAAGAAATACGATTTATATTTTCTGTTCAAATTGGAAATTTGCATATAACATTAGATAAATGGTCAACACATCAGCTGAAACTGTTGCCTAAAACATGCACTGGTGAGCTAGACTGGAGCAGTCAGCTGGCCAAGGGTCGCTGCGGCTGGACAACGGTGTCACTTTGGCATCCAAGCCTGGGAGACAATGTGTTATTCTGCATAAATTGCCAAAATCCCCGGCTGCTCCCAATAAAAGCTGGGACCTTGATTCTTTCACTGGTCACCTTGCCTTGAGCTCAGGTGTGAGCAGTGATGGCATGTGGCAGCCACAGGATGAAGGCTCCAGGGCATCCCTGCGGGTGGAATTAAGCCAGGGCACCACAGTATAAAATGCACATGCAAAGCATGGTTATGATGATGGATTTTTCTTAAGGCTAAAATGGCAGGTACTGCTGACAGATCTTTGACTCAAGCACCTTTCTCTCCAGTTACTTGTCATTCCTGTTCCTGCTGTGCTCCCGAGGGCTCCCTGCCCTGCAGAGAGCACGGCTTACCTGGCACTGCTGCAGGGCGCAGGCAGGGGCGCTGCTGAAAGGCACTTCCTTCAAATTCTGCAAGTGGGCACAAATTACGTCTCGGTACGCTTTCATGAAGACTCAAAATAGTTTTGAAGCCCAGATGTCTCACAACACAATAAAAAAAACATCACTCCACTCACCTTACTAAGCTTAACATGTAACGCACTTAAATGTGTTAAGATATAACCAGGTAATCAGAAGACAAGTGATAGGGGATTCTTGTTTTACAAGTTTAAGTATTTTAAAAGATTATGTGTTTTGCATGGCTTTGAACTGTGGTAATCTCTGGGTTGAAAAGTTTCTCAGAAAATTTCAGCTCTTTGTTATGCTGCATTTTTCTTTACAATGTTAATTTTCAGATGAAATATTCTATCTAGAACAGAGCTGTAAATTGTATCTGGAGATCTGTGTGCCACGTGATGGTGTCCTCTATTATTACCTGGAGTCATCTTACAATATGGTCCTAATCTTGTCAAATAAGTTTTTCCTGACATCACTGATTAAATACTTTGCCTTTGTTTTTCTGGGGAATCTTACATGCTTTTGGAGATGCCTCAGATGCTCTTCTGGTCTTTACTCTCATGTGTAATCATGCAAAAGAGATGATTTGTTGTGTGATTGTAAAGCTTGTTAGAGGCTAAATCTAATGGGTTTTTTGTTTGTTTTATATTGATGCTTAAAAACCTGCTGATGTTTTCTAGCTTTGTGCTAGAGCTGAACTTGTGGATGACATAATTGATGAGAGGATGATATATATTGGTGTTGCTCCAGATTAGCATGGCATGCTTTTCCAGTTGAAGTCTCCTGTCCTTAATGGCAACGTATAAGCTAACAGATGAAGTTTGACCTTTAGGTGCCAGGCAAACTAGAGAAGTGCCCCATTTTCACTGAGTCTGTTACTCTGCTATTGAAAGAGTACATCATTTTGACTCGGCGCCAAAAACTAAACCTGGTGTTCAGAGGAAATAGTCCTGCTTCAGGTTTCTGCTCTTTGAGGCTATAGGGTTGGCAAACAGATGTTTCCAGAGTAGCAGCCATTGTGTGGTGAAAGACAGGAGTGAGGACTGAGCTGTTGGTCTGCTCAACCAGCCTGTCAGTTCCTGAATGAAGAAGTAATAAAATTGTCACAGGACCATAAGCTTTATTTAGTTGTCAGTCAACACATGTTGAGTTAACAGATGCTGTCCCAATGTAGATCTGGCCTTTCCAGCTGCTGCTCCAGGACATCAGCAGTTGGTTGCAAAAAAGTGAGAACAGTACCTGCTGTTTGGATAAAATCTGAAGCATTTTAGTCTCTTTTAAGTGTTCTTTTACTATGGAGGAAAGCTTTTGACATATGACCTCTTCTATTCAAAATTGCTCTAATTATGGTCATTCTGAGGCAAAACACCAGAAGATTTTTTTTTTTAATGCTGCTGTATAATTTCAGTTTTTCCTTTTTGTCTGTGGACTTTGAAAAAAATGAAATAATGTGTTGTCTAATGTACTGCCAATTAAAAAAGATGTATCCCTGTATCATGTTGCTGAGCACTTTGGCCAAACGAAGTTTTAAAAGACTGTACTGTATTATGTCAAAATGCTGCTCTTTGGAGTGTTTGTCAAGCCTTTTATTTTTGCATATTCAGTATCTTTTACATCTTGGAAGGACTGTTGTAACTCGCATAAGTGAGTGTCACAAGTGTGTTGTCATTAGGCTTCAGCAAGTTAGAGAAGAACCTGCCACGCAGTGACAGCGAAAGCAGAGCCAAGTAATTACAGGGGTGGTGAGTTTAATTTGTTACACGCATTGATTACAACACCTCAGCCTGATGCATAATGGTTTATTTTACTTTATTATATTTCCCCCCCCTGCTGAGTTGCTCTCTTCCATGTTTCTCATGGAAGTGTGAAAGACCATAAAGCCTCTTTGTACTTTGCTGGTTGGGCTGAAGTTCATTTGACAATAGCTTGTGGTGTGACATAAAATTGGCAATGCCAAACATCAGGAAGTCCTTGAGGTACTGGCATGTGAGTGAGTGAGATGTCAAAAGGCAGTGATGTTTGAATAGATGCGTTTGCCTTCTATATTGAGCATGCTGAGCAAGGGAAGCAGTTTGCAAGGGGAGCCTTGCCTGTAGCTCAGTCACCAGCAGAATGGTGTGATGATTACAGAGAGCTGGTTGGAGGAAGGAACACGGGTATAGCTGTGTAGGTGTGTCCCCTGAAATTGTGGAAGAAGCTCAAAAGGGAAGATGGGGATCTAAGTAGGGCATTGTACCTGACTTCACAGCTCCATTTCTTTTAGGTGTTAAAAAGTCCTGTTTACTCCAGCTGCCAAAAGGCCATGGAACAAAGATGTGTCAAGACCAAGGAAAACCAGTGTAAATTGAGTTGTACTTTGCAGGCGGGTATGAATTTTTGCTGCCAGCAGTCTAGGTGTGGCTTGTCAATTCTCCTGGGCTGTATGGCTCTTATAATAGACTTCTTGTGTAAATAGTGACAATTAATAGCTGTAGTTGTATCTACAGGTACCACAGGTTAGTCTTCATAATGTTTTCTAGTAGTAGTATCTGCTAGCTGATTAATCACTTCTATGATTAGAAGTGAATTAACTTATTTAAGCTGAAGTTTAGTGTCTTTTGTGGTTTTTATTGCTAGGAAGACCTTAGTGATGCTGCCTTCAGCTGGTTTTCTTATACATGACTTAGAGTATGCTAGTTGCTTGGTGACCCAAGTATGGACTATCTTTTTAAATAGAAGAAATTGGTAATTAATGAGAGAAATGCTGACTAGCAGAGAAATAGCCTATGTTTAACAAACTTTATTAAAAAAATAAAACCTAAACCTACAAGATTTGAAAATAAATAGTGTATTACAACTGTAATCAAATTCAACATCTGTGTTTGCGTGGTCTGCCTTTGAATAAAAAACTTTTCTTTGGGTTTTTCTGGTGGCTCCAATTAGAAGGTTTTCTTGTGCTAAAGACTAGTTAGGGGGAATTTAGATGACTAGAGCTTTTCAGTTCAAGTTACAAAACATACAAGGCTGTTCAATAATTACATTTCCTGGAGCTGCTGCCTGTAGTTGAAGAGGTTGAAGTAGAGTGAGGAGGACTCTTGCAAACCAGTCTCTCGAAAGCGTGGCAATTCAGTGCTTTAGTCTAGCAGAGATGTAAGTCTGTTCTAGAAATATGGTGGTCATGTTTATTGCTTCTAAGGAAAAAGTATCCACACAGTTATAAAATCTGACTCTTGACTTTATGGTAACCTTCCTATGTCAGAAAATTCAGTGAATATTACAAAAATGAGTGAAGTATGTTAAAAGCTTCTCATAAAGATGTTGTGCTGCTCAAAGTAGGTAGTGGTGTGATGCTATGGTTGGCATAGCGCAGTAGGGCTTCTTTGCTTAGTATAACATAGGACATTCCTTTTGTGCACAGAATACCGAAGTACTGAAGTTAATATTGAAGGAAGGTTCTGCCAGAGAGCTTTATTTTAAACATTTCAACAGTTTGAGGAACTAAATAATTTTTTTATAGTGCTGCGTGTCATTTGTGACAAGTGTTCAAGGAATTTGATCGAACTTATGAAAATATTATAGCTACTGCTTAGGCAGTGATGCTTCCTTAATTTAAAATCTAAATCAGGTTATTTAGATAGGCTTAAATTGATAGAAATGTTAGTCAAATTCCAACAGTTTTAAAATCTCAACTGTAGTTGATTTGGCTAAAAGAAAAAAATATTCTTTGGTTTTCAGCAGTAGGATTTTAAAGGAAGTATTTACACGTGTTGTTATAATATCAAGAATCCTTAGATTAAGGACTTTAGCACTAGAGCCTGAGTTGGTGCTTAAGTCTGAAAGTGCATAGCATTATATAACAGTAGGTGTAAATAGCAAACTGTAGTGTGAGTGGCAGGTGAGAGCAGGGCACAGGCAGGGGCTAAAGGAACAAGGTTCTTATTACTTGAGTGTAGAGAGAAAATTTGGCCAGAAAGGGTGAAGGTTTAGTGGTGACAAACTACCAAGTGTTTGTGAACAAAGAAATGAAGTTACAGAAGTTATTGTTAAAAAGGTCTAGTTAGAGCTGAGTATATGCTTGCTTTTTAACTTAGCTTAGAGATTTGTGGTTTGTCATCCAGCTTTTTTGTTAGAGAATACTTTTTGTAAATCAAATACTTATTTTTGTTATTTGGGTTGGTAAATTATGTATGAATATATATCAGGTTGGTTCAGAAAATTAATACAGCTCAAAGTGCTCTATTGCTTTTCTCCCACTGCTTCAAGAAGTCTACTTTTTCTTTACATCACTGAGACTGTCAACTAATTCCATTTGGTATCTTTCGAATACCCAATTTCCAAAGTATTTTTTTCTTTTTGTTGCTCTTATTAAACACTTGTTGTTACACACTTGGTTCGTTAAGTTTCAGAAATTTAAGAATACTACACTGAATAAGAAAATGTAATTTTAAATGTTCTAAAGAAAAGTTGTTCTGGGCAAGAACAAC
>VXBJ01003175.1:367084-473262 GCA_013400055.1 Nycticryphes semicollaris | reverse complement strand
TCTAGGTGTTCCTGCTCCGGCAGGGGGATTGGACTAGATGCTCTTTCAAGGTCCCTTCCAATCCTTGATATTCTGTGATTCTGTGAAAGAAATTTTAGCTACAGAACCGAACAGTGGTACTTTATGCTCAAGTATTTTGTACTTGGAGTGATCGAGATATGCCATTTAAAAGTGTCAGGGTTTTAGCCTACAAACATTTGAAGTATGGAGGCCCCAGCTTGAGGACTGTGTCCACTTTTGGGCCCCTCACCACAAAAAAGACATTGAGGTGCTGGAGCGGGTCCAGAGAAGGGCAGCAGAGCTGGTGAGGGGTCTGGAGAGTACGTCTGATGAGGAGAGGCTGAGGGAGATGGCGATATTCAGCCTGGAGACAAGGAGGCTGAGGGAAGACCTTCTTGCTCCTTACAACTCCCTGAAAGCAGGGTGTAGCCAGGGGGATCAGTCTCTTCTCCTGAGGCACAGGTGATAGGACAAGAGGAAATGGCCTCAAGTTGTGCCAGGGAAGTTCAGATTGGATATTGGGAAAAATCTCTACACTGAAAGGGTTCTGAAGCCTGGGAACGGGCTGCCCCGGGAAGTGGTTGAGGCACCATCCCTGGAGGGATTTAAAAGATGAGTTGACATGTGCTCAGTGACATGGTTTAGTGATGAGTTGTTGGGGTTTCTTTTATCAGAGTGAGGTTGATGGTTGGACTAGTTGATCTTTAAAGGTCCCTTCCAACCTAGACAGTTCTGTGATTTGATAACTGATGGAGCAGTATCAAAATCTGAGACTAGGATTTAGAGGACGTCTTTATGTGAAGCCAGTAGCTTGTAAAGCAGGGAGTACCTATTTCAGTGTGACTTTTAAATGCTAAGAGATGTGAAATGGGACAGAATAATCTTCTACGAGAAAGATCACCTCCCAAGAGAGAGACCATTCAGTGCCTGAATGCTTTGTAATTTCATGGTGCCTGAGACCCTGAGGTGCTATTGAACCATCTTTCGTTCAATTTATGTATATGCCACGCTCTTACCATTCACCTAAAGCCCATGTAACTGAGCTCCAAGCTGCTTCAGCGAAATGTTTTATTGATCCTGGAAAGTTAGTTGTATGTCACAGGCAGAGAACAGTGCGGCCACCGCTCTGCGAGGTCTTAGAGACTTGCACAAAAAGAGCTGTGTTGTCCTTGAACTGGGTTAGGACTTCGGTTACATAAAGAGCTAGAATGAAGAGTAGTCTCATTCTTATTTTACAGGCAGGAACAATTAATCAGAAATAATTCCCGCTCTCTTTATGGTACTGAGTTTACTCTGATCATCTGAGGGGAAACCAGCCCGTTCTTACACATGATCTCAACGCAGTGATCTACACATTCTGTTACCCTATCCCTAGTTGTGGCTAAACTGTAGTAATTAGGACAAAATTAAAAAAAAAAAACACAAAGACTTAATTTAGCTAAATTAATAAACTAAGAGGAAATTAAAATAATATTTGGATCTATTTGGGCTCAAGACGAGGAAAAAGGTATCGCTTCTCTTCCAGATGACCAGCCGTAGAGCATGATATTTGATTTTTAGCCAGTATTGACATCTAATTTTCATATTGACCATTTAACTATATTGTGCTTTCCCTTAGGGCTACTATATGTTAAATAATTGTCTCTGGGTGCTACAAACAAATTTATATTCCTGTATAAAGTTCTGTAGCCATCTTTCAGTGTGCAAGGAGATTATCTACCTTTTTCTCTTTATGACCAAATGGAAGAGTTAACCTTGAGTCCTTAGGTGGGTCATGTGGTTGGACAAATCAATAATACAAAGAATTTGGTGTAATCAGTTTACATGAACACATTTCAAACTGCCTTTTTTTTCTTGAAAAAGCAGGTGATTATATTAAAATAATTGATAGCAATTCTGCTGCATATGTTAAAGAAAATAATAATAATTAAAAAAATTACAGTTTTCACATAAAGTTTTTTCATGCTTTTGAGAGAATCTTCCTTCTAGCAATATTGGTGCTCTGGTGTTTCTAAGGAAAATTGCTGTAGGCTGTAGTAATGATGAACATCACAGTTCGGTAAAATATCTAAGGACACAAGGGTTTTTTATGTGGTCTCTGTTTACTCTGGATGCTCCTTTGGAGCTTTTGAGAGTGAGGTGGTGGAAGAAAACGTACAAATCTGAATTTCAGGTTACAAGAGGACAAATAGCACGCTACAGGAAAATTCCTTTGATAACTGTTTGCTGGCATGGATTTAACTGTGACATTTTGGGGCAGTATTTTATTATTTTATCCTGTGAAGCAGTATGCTTTATTGTCTTTTTTTTTTTCTTTTTAAATGTGCTATATACCAGTCATCAGATTGTATTCTAGATTCTGGTTTTCCTTTCATTACATGGCAACATGCTTTCTCCATTTATCTTATTAAGCATCATTCCAGACTATGAGGAAAGGTTGCTCATGCAAAAACTATGCTGAAGTGCGAATCTGGACATATTCAGAAAGCTGCTGGATTCGTTTTGCTCGAGCTTTCAATTGATTTTAAGGTATGAAAACCTGGGCTTCTGTCCAACTGGCCAGACCTATTACACCATCTGCTTTTGCAGATATTACACCTTTTTTTAGATCTGCTAGAGATATATTTAAGGTATTCACAGACCCCATGGTGCTAGGCACATCTTTCCATGTCATCAAGGATGAGGCAGTGGGAGAGCTAACAAATTAGAGTCACGTTAGATCTGCTAAGGTGAGATGTGGCTGAGATGTTTCATAAAGCCAACACCCAAAGAAAGTATGGTTTAGTTCCTGGTTAGGATAAATGGGTCATTGACATAAGGACCTGAGTAAAAATCATGGATTTTTACATGTTTCTGTTAATTTAGATAAACTGTTGCTGTTGAACAGAAAGCAAGCGATATTTAGTAATGAGTATGTAGGAATAAAATATGTGGTGATAAAATCCAGGAAGTTACCCCCAGGTTGATACTCAGTTCTTCGTTTGGGCTCTTTACAGAACCTTAGGTGGAAAAAAACCAAACCAATCCTGATTGTGGGTGTGTAGGCTGCTGCTTTTTGGGCTTCCCACCTTAAAGGTTTGAATATGGTGGCCCTAAGGCGATCCACTTTTGCATCTGTGCTCATTGGTCTGTGTGATTTGACAAGGAAGTTAGAGTGAATGTCATTTCCCCTTGCTTCTTTTCACTTGCCCCACCATCTCAGCACCAAAATGGCAAATGTTTTCATACTTCAAGAGGGTTCCGTTTAGACTGATTTCTCTGTATGAGGGCCTGTGGTTCACACGGTTACGAAATAAAATGTTTTCTTCCAAGGAGTTTTACATCCAGTAATATAAAACTACCTTGAAAACATAGGTCTGGTTTATTTGTGTGGAAAATCCTTGTGGAATCAGAGTGTGCACAGCAGAGATGGGGAAGGTGTGTACCATGAAAGGGAGGTTCAGAGAAAAGATGTTAGATTTGAAGTCATAGAATGAGCAGCAGGAGAAAAGAGTACCGAATCCCTGCAGGTTTATTTGGTGACTCACTGACTTGTGTCTAAAGATGCAGTTTCTTGAGATGTTGGTTTAAGAGCAAGAAAGCTGCTTGCATCCATCATCGACCTTCTCTTGATTTCTTAGTTCTGCTAGGTTGGAGCTTTGCTGATTTTGTTGATAGTCTTGACTGTGGGCATTGCAGAAGTCACCTGCCTTATTGATAGTCTTTTTTTTTTTCTTTTTTTTTTAGGTCTAGAAAACAGATTACCTTATCAATCTGCCTATATGAATTAAAGCTGAATTCCCCCACTCTCCCCCGGTGGTACTGGTACAATTGAGGCCATGCTAAACTGCAGGTGCATGGGCAGGCGAAGGCATGAGTGTTTCCTGGGCTGACCAGTGACCGTTGCCTGTGCAATATTTACAGGAGTGCCTGATGAATCACAATGGGAAACTGACTTCGGTGCTCTCTGAATAAAATAATAATGAAGCCTACACTTGATTTAGTTCACAGTCCAGTTCCTCAAATGACTGTGTTGGTACAAGCTACAAGGGCTGAAACAGAGAGTAGAAGATGACACCGATGAAGTCCAGCAGAATTTGCCTTGTGCAATGGTCACAAGCTGTCTTGATTTGTTTGAAGGCAATGACTCGGTCAGGTGAAGCCCTTCAGTGGCATGAGAAATTTGTCCATCTGTGAGGACAGGTGAGCATGGTGCAGGGAGAGCAGCTCCCAGGTGTGGTGAGAGAGGAGGGTGAAGAGAAAAGTAAAACTTCCCAGAACAGGTACTTGCAGTAATGCTTGCCGATTGAACAAAGTAGTTCAGAAAAATGAAATCATAGATAAATTCTACAGTACACTCTCCTCATCTGTTTTAATTAACATTTAATGAAATAGTAGATGATTCTTTAAAGTTTTTAAGCTATCTGTTTTAACGTGGAAAAAAATCCCAAACAAATCCCTGGGAATGCGGAGTTTTCATGAAGGTGGAAGTGCTGTTAGGTAACCTTCACTTGAAGGATCACTCCTAAGCCAGTGTGAGGCAAGCACTTCATCAGTGAGCTGCCTGCTTTAAAAATGGCAATATGGGGACGATTATGTAGAAAGAAACGTGCTGTTTGAGGTAAATGCCAGTGGGGTATGTTTATTAACTATGATTCATCAGGCAACCCAAATCTCATGTTCTCCTGAGTTCTCCTACCATCTAAATAGCAGCCAGTATTAAAACCAGACCCCTCGGAAGAGGCCCAAG
Organism: Nycticryphes semicollaris; assembly: GCA_013400055.1. NCBI lineage: Eukaryota > Metazoa > Chordata > Aves > Charadriiformes > Rostratulidae > Nycticryphes > Nycticryphes semicollaris. The sequence continues at coordinate 468,533 of VXBJ01003175.1, read as the reverse complement.
GTGGCCAATGCTTTGTTCATTTACAGGCTTTAACCCCAGATGAAGAAACAAGTTGGCTCGTGCGCCTGCAGCATCAGCCATGTGTTGTTGGATGTGTGCAGTCAGGTAGGAGTTGCGGTCCTCCTTCAGTGCACACAGAAACCTTTGCAATGGGGGAGCTACTGCATCGGGTCACGCACGTACACACACATGCACCTGAGTCACTGCATTTTGAGAAGAGAACCTGTTTTGGAAATCACAGAATCACAGAATATCAGGGACTGGAAGGGACCTTGAAAGANCAGCAGTTCCCTGTCCTTCTTGAGATGAAGGGCCCAGAACTGGACATAGTATTCCAGGTGGGGTCTCACCAGGGCAGAGTAGAGGGAGAGGAGAACCTCTCTTGACCTACTAACCACCCCCTTCTAATACACCCCAGGATGCCATTGGCCTTCTTGGCCACAAGGGCACAGTGCTGGCTCATGGTCATCCTGCTGGCCACCAGGACCCCCAGGTCCCTTTCCCCTATGCTGCTCTCCAACAGGTCAGTTCCCAACCAGTACTGTTACCTGGGGTAAATGACTGCTATGAATGGATGGACAATTATTGTGATAGACCGCTTCTGTCAGTTTTGGCACAATGAAATAATCTATGAAATGAGCTTTGTTTCAACAGCATTTCTCTCTTTTTTTTTTTTTTCTTTTTTTTTCTTTTGCTTCAGAAAGGAATGTTGATGGGCACTTCAGTATCGCCACTTGCTCACATTTTGCCATTCTTATCAGCCATGTGCTATTTGGAGGGTTGCTTGCTTTCAAATGGTGTTGCTTTTTGAAATTTTTCTTCTTTGAAATGTACTAGTGTTTTAAAATTTGGGTTTATAGGGATTTTGGAGGATCTCAAAATATGCAGGTTTCACTTATTTTTAATCACAAGTTTATTTCAAGATACTTATGTCCTTTTCTAAATGGATCTTCCTTCTGCCACAAAATTTTAAAATACATTTTGCCATGTATAATACAGGGAGCCAACGTGCTTTTCCTCTGCAATTGATAACATACTGTCTGTGGATTTGGGTAAAATGTAGTGTTCTGGAATTGAAATTCCCATTTCTGAGATGCGTTTTGTTTGTCCACATTTACTCTTTTCCAGTTAAACCACTATCAACCTTTTAAGAGCTAATGAATTTTAAAAAAAAAGTTTATTTAGCATTTTATGTGTGAAATTACCATGTTTTAACATTTCCAAAGCTTAAAAATTACTTTTAAAATAGGAAGACATTAAAGCTTTTGGGGAAGTGATTGATTCATTAGGAGCATCCCTTGTTTTCCCATGCACAGATTTCTGACTTCTTGTCTGTTCTCTCAACCCCGGGAAAAGCAGGTCTGTTAAATGAGTCTCAGAAACTGATTCCAGGCCCGATTTCTTCCAAGTGAGGGATCGGTATGGGAGGAATGCAGTTATCCTGCATTCTGTGGCCTGGAAGCCTCATGAGGATTATTCAGTCAGAGGATGGTTTTGGTTGTTTGTTTTTTCTTTTTTTTTCTTTTCTTTTTTTAAATGTTTGTGCACTTCTCATTTGGCTTTATGATTGATATTGGGAAAAGTTATTTACTTGCAGATATTAATTTATTCTGCTTTGGCGCAAAGGCAGTGTTAGTTGATGCCTGATGTTTGTGGCTTGCTGTGTTAATGACACGCTTGTGTAAATGCTCATAGCCTTAAATTTCTCCAAGATTTTTCTTGTCCGTGTGAAGCTATGATGATGAACAAAATCTCACTGAAACAACCAACATCTAAGGGGAATCTCTAGGAATTCCAGTTTAGCTGCAAAAGGCGACAGTAAGACATTACCCAGGTCATGCTGTCACATTTTGCAAGGATTTCTTATCAAAGAAAGGAAGTTGGGGTTTGCGTGTGTGTATGTGAGACCTGAGTCTGAAGACAAGAAGCTCCCCAAAATACTGCACTGCGCGCTAAGGCAGTCTTGTTTTAATTTCAGTGGTTGCAGTAATAACCACGTAAAGAGCAGAAAATAGGCAGTCTGAGTTGAGCAGGGAAAATTGTGGGGTAAGAGCTCCCTTTCTGTAATCAAAGCATGTAATAGAACTCGATTGTACACAAATTTATACTTATGACAGCCTTCATTTTACGTTCTATTTAAGAGGATCTCTGTATCTGAAAATGAGTAACAGGCTAGCCCAAAATAAAACAAACTTCAGATGTGATGCTGTTTAGTAATGTGTTCCATAACCAACCCAATCAGAAGCTATAAATCAATAGGAAAATAGGACATGCCACTAATTAGTTAGTAGAAAATTCTACCAATGGGCTCTCGGCACAAACCCATGCCAGAAAACCCCCCACTTGTTGAAGGCATCTTTTCAACTTCAGTGTGTAAAAGACAGATCTGTTTTTAAGAAGAAAATTTATGTAAATGGTATGAATTTGTTTCTAACTTAAGTAAACTGATGTATCGCTAACTGAAATCAAATGTTGGTAAAAGTGTCTCTGGGTTAAATCTAATCCAGTCTGATTTCTATTAATTGATTTGTTTTGCAATTTAATGGCTGTCAAATTTGGCCCTGCAAGTCAAAATCATATTTATCCAATGTCATTGCCAAGGTAATCAAAAAAGCAGCGTTCTGGGTAAATAAAACCTGGCAGGAGGTTCCCTAGTGCATGTCGTGGCTTAAACCAACTCCAGTCTGTGTATTCTGCACATCTGTGTGAGTTCTTTAATGTGTATTACCTGTTAGAAAATTGGCATATTTTAGTTCATGATTACCAAGCTTTATGAAAACTGAGACGTCACCTAGAGTTCAGCTCTGCAGCGTGTGGGATGGAGTCCCAAATACCTGCTCTAGTTTTATGCTTGAAAGCATATGTAGCCTTTGTAGATGCCAAATGTAAATCTAATATTGAAGAGGCTACAAAGTAAACATGCCTTTTATTTCACAACAGTTATTTAATTTAAATCTTGTTATTCTGTGGTATTTTAGTATCTGCGTCCAGCTGTTAATTAGGACTTTTGACATGCACTGCTGCAGGGGTGATCCATGAAGAAAATATTTTAAGGGCTTTTCACTTTCTAAACTCAATTTATGTCTTTCCAGTTCAGATGTTTGCATATAAACTGCTATTCTGATGTACATTCTTGTTGAGTTGCTTCATGAGTCTTTTAGGTTATTCCATGAGAATTAATATTGTTGAATCTCCAAATGAAAATATGCATGTGGGGGGAAAAAAACCCAACCTGTTGAATTTAATGGTTCTGGAAAAGAGTGAATGTTAAGAAGTAAAGACTTAGATGATGTGAGTTAATTTGAGATTATAGCTCTCCCATTTTTTCCTCTTAAAAAAGATCAGGTCTGATCATCTCAAATACCTTCCAGGTCTGCACTGGAGGATTTTTATGTTTGGGAGAATGATGGACATTGCATCCATACTTGTGTAATATTTTTGAGATGACGGCACCATGCAGTACAGCAGAGAGAGTTTCTGTCAAACAGAGCCGTGTCTGGATTTTGTCTTTACTTACTAGTGCGGAGTGTGAGAGGCACCCCAGTGGAATATGCCTAGGGCACGTAAGTCCTCTAGTAATTCAGCATTGTCATAAAAAGGACAATTCTGAGGAATCAGCAAAGCCTGGAACTTGTAAGTCAAGTGCTCTGGTCACTAGAAATCCAGATTACAGATACATGGAGACAGCGCTCACAATGCATTGAATCCTCCTCAGCCTGCCCTTAGGGCTGGCAAAAGACATTGCGAGTTGGCCCTTCATGGAATTTCAGGACTATGGATTTAAAAAAACCCAAGCATGCACACACCTCTAACCTAACAAAAAAAAGGCAACCCAGACCTCAAATCCCTGCCAGAGGAGTAGAGATGTAATTCCAAAAAGCACAGACAACAGCTTGATACATTAGTAAGTAATATGGGTGTTGTATTTGACTTGCATGAAATCATTTTTGCCTGAACGCAGCGGAAGATCTGCAGGTAGACATGAGTGTAAGCGCTCTGAAAATCTCAGATGTATTAACATATTTTTTTATTTTTATTTTTTATAAAATGGGGGAAATGGGGACCCTTCAACTCCAGGAGGGAACAGTAAAAGCCTCTTGCAGTTTTTTCAGTTGTTCCTGCTTAGCCCGCCTCTGCTGTATTCCCTGATGCTAGAACTTGGGAGATACTTTCTCCTCTCATGACTAAGTCGTGTGACTTGTGGACTAGGTGTTCTGGACTGCTCTTGTTATTTTTTTGAAGTTCTGTTTCAAAGATGTAAAACATCATATTGTAGGCATTAACATGGATCGTAGCATGTCTCAGTGAGTGCTGGTCAGTGTCTGGCATGTGATGACAAGGGGGGCTGTCTGTAATGCCCTCCTGGGATAACAGGAGAGGAGAGATCCCCAGGGGGATGAGCCTTGCACGCTTCTACTGAGGGACTCCTCAGTTCATTGTCAGCTTAAATAAACAGCTTGTGAAGGGTATATTAAAAAAAAAAAAAAAATGGTGTGTGTGTAATCTCTGTGCTTGTTTTCCTACAAGTGAGAATTTCCCCCTGTACTGGGCACTGGTGAGGCCATACATTGAGAATTGCGTCCAGTTCTGGGCACCTCAACACAGGAGAGATCTGGAGGGGCTGGAGCGAGTGCAGAGGAGGGCAATGAAGCTGGGAAAGGGCCTGGGGAATAAATCTTCTGAAGAGCGATTGAAGGAGCTGGGACTGTTTAGTTTGAGGAAGAGGAGGCTGAGGGGAGACCTCATCACTCTCTACAGCTACTTGAAAGGACACTGGAGAGAGGCTGGTGCTGGTCTCTTCTCACAGATGATTAGCCATAGAAGGAGAGGGAATGGCTTCCAGCTGCACCAGGGTAGGTTTAGGCTGGACATTAGGAAAGACTTTTTCCCAGCAAGAGTGGTCAGAGCCTGGAATGAGCTGCCCAGGGAGGTGGTTGAGTCCTCATCCCTGAATGTGTTTCAGAGTGGTTGAGATGTGGTGTTGGGGGATCTGGTGTAGGGGAGAACATTGTAGAGTGGGCCTGATGGTTGGACTCGATATCCCAAGGGTCTTTTCCAACCTGAATGATTCTATGATTCTTTGTGTGTTTCATTCTTCTGCTTTTGATAAAATGATTCTTCAGTTTGTGTAATCATTATGCAACCTAGGCTTTTGTAAATTGATTTTGTTTATTGTATGGAAGGAGACAGATGTTTCTTAGAAGAAGTTTTTTCAGTGTTATATAACTGAAAAACACAGGTTTATGCTGGGTGCTGTAATGCGTGAATAGCAATTTGGTTTATAATTTTATGTTCTCTGGTTCTTCACCAGTTCCTTGGGCTCTTCATTGAGAAAATACAGGAATAGATATTCTCGTTACTGTGAGCGGTGCTCAGGTGTTAGGATAACACTATTAGGACCATTCTCTGTAGCAAATCCTGGAAAATATCCTGAAATTCTGAAAACAATTGTTTTGAACTGCTACCTTGGTGATGATGTTGGATATTAATTGCCCTCTGCACCCCCCCCCCCCCCCCCCCCCTTGCTGGTTGCAATTAGCCTATAAAATTTAGGAATAGTGAATCCTGAGTTGTGAAAATGAAAGATGATAAATCATACAGCTGGTTTTAGGAAGAAGAGAAGAATATTTTTCTTAAGCAGCTTTTGCAGTATTTGACACCATTATGGCTGAGAGAACAATGACGGTATTTGCGATGCACCCCAAAAGTGCTTTTACAGGCTTCCTACCCCTGTCCCATGGAGCCTGTTCTTCCACCATCATGTCTGTTGTACAGGCCATGAGTTGAGTTGCTAAAGGTGAACTCAGAACTGTTAGAACTGCTTTGGATGGGACAAAGACATTCCTAATCTAGTGAAATAAATTCTCCACCTATTTTAGCACTGATACTTTGGGGTGGATGAAGTTCCCCTAACAGCTTGATTGGGAGAATTTAGCTGTAAAATTGCCGTATCGCTCTTTCTAAAGGGTGCCAGGAGCAGAGGTTGCCAGTTGTCATGTCAGGGGCTTACTCAGAGCGTTGCGTCTCTGTACGTCTGGGAGAAGCTGGGTTGTTTTTAGTCTCCTTTCCAGGTGGTTAGGCAAGGAACCAAGCTCCCTGTGATCAGAAACCGCCCGTATGAAAAAAGCTGCAAACGTTCATAGTTTGTACCCTTGAGCCGTTCAGTCACCAGGCAAGGGCCGTTAAATGCACAGACTATTTCTGGCATAACAAGGGTATAATTTGGAGGAATAAACTCTTGCTGTATGTTCAAGCTATTTTTTCTAAATGCAATTTGATGTTTCCCTTAAATATGACATGAGATCTTAAGCTCTGGCAGAAAATGAATACTATATTCTTCTAAGTAACATCAGATCCATGTGCATCCCCGGATGTGGTAACACTCAGATTTCCTCCCCAGAATGTCTTCTTAGCAAGCCAATATACAGAGTAGGAAGTAAAAAATATCTTCTAGTGAAAGACTCCTGACATCTTCCTTGCTACTAGTGCAAAAAAGGAATGATCCTCAATCGCTGTATTTCACAGGCATTCTGTAACTAACATTGATGGCAGTGATGCTTGAAGTAACTTCAAGGGGTTAAAGAAGAAAAAAGATCCCATATGTTACTGTAAAATAAACAAAAAAATTCTTAATGTGGAGAAGTGTATTCAGGACTATAAATAAAAATTTAAAATATAAAGAGAAATACAATGAATACTTAGCAATGAAGTCAGAATGTGAACTATTGCACTGCTTATCAGTCTTACCCTTAGACTGAATATGCTCAGAATATGATGAATATGTTGAGAGCCTGTTGCAGTATCAGCAGGTAGTGTGCTTCATCTTCGGAGCTGCTTCTAGTTTCAGAGTATTAATATTAAGCAATTTTCTGTGTCAATGCATTGTGTTTTTACGGTGGTTTTATGACTTTTGTTAATTACTGTCCAGTAGCAAATCAGAAAAAGACTCTAAGCAAAGCAAAAATTGTCACTCTGTATAGAACTATATAAATGAACCTGCTGAACTTTATTTGATGTATTTTTGTTGGATTAAGAAGTGCATTTGATATGGTTGACGGTTCAGATTTTTGGGGTAAAGGGAGAGAAATTCTTGAGTAATGCAGAGAGATGGATCTAACACAGAAGTCAGCTTGGTCAATGTTGCTGGGATCTGAAACTGTAGGAGGTTTGATTCAGGCTGCAATGCCATCAGCAGAAATGCTGTGAGTAACAAGCCAAGCTGTATAGTCATAGCTCAGTGCATTTTCCAAGAAGTGCATTCCAACGCATCGCTGCTTCTTATTCTGGGTCTGACTGACAATTGTAAGAAAGTTGTTTTGGACAAAAAGGATGCTTCCCATGAGGTGAACGGTTCTTCCTGCTCACTTTTAGACTTTCCTTCCAAACAGCTATTACTGAAATAATACAGAAATACCGGCTGGTCTGTCAGCCTGCTTTACAGAGGGATTTTCAGACAGCGGGTTGGTAACTCCCTGCCCGTCTCTGTGCTTACCTGCAGACTCTCTTCAGGCAGCCTGTGTCGAGCTACTCTAAATCCTTCTTGATGGATTGCTGGGATATGGGTTCGTTTTCCATGTGTGCTATTTTGCTTCGCTTGACTCTAGAGCCAAAGCGGTCCAGCTACCATTCAGCATGCCTTTTTTACCTCCTGAAGTGTAATTAAAAGGAAATTTATCATTTGGTTGAGTATTCAGTTATGGAATTTCCTATAGTCAGCTACTCATTTTTATTAAAAGTTTTAGGAAATATTTGAACCTAAATCCTCTTGGAGTGAAGGAACGGTTTCTTGGCTCTTAGATTGTTAAGTCATGTTGAAGGGCCAAACTTCTGAAATAAATTAACTCAGTGAGTTTTTATTTAATTCATAGACATGTAAAGACCTTCCCTGCAATAAGTTAAAGGGCAGGTCTTGCCCAAACTGCCAGTCTTTAAGAACTTTCCCAGTGCTTATCTTCACATTTTTATTAAGGAAACAGAGATCAGACTTTGGATTGTTGATTTGCCAACATCTGTCTTTAAGCACTTTTACCACAGGTGTCTGTGAGGAATGTTTTAAACGCCAAAAGCATACGTGTTCACGACAGAGTGCATTTGATTCATCAGAGACAGCAGTTCAGAATTCATCCTGAGGCTGGTTCCTGATCGGGGGATCCTGTTCTCTCTCCGAAGGAGTAAGAGCTCCGAAGTGCTCCAGCAGCAAAGCTGGTGACTGCAGTCTGCACTTTGGGTTACAGGTAGACTTTTTAAATACACAGGATTAGTCTCGGTCTGAAGGTTCTTTCAGGTCAGGACCAAGATTCTGAGCTTCATTCCCAGTTCTCTGTGCAGAGAATTACCAACTGTAGGACATTCTGATATTTTTTTTTTCCTCTCTTCTAAAACAACCCAGTGGTAGGAGCAGCGAGGGATTTAACTGGCTTTGTTTTAGCCTTAGGTTGCACTTAACATGCTAAGAACAAGCAAAGATGACAAAATATTGTCTAAACGTATTACTGGGGAGTTTGTGTAGGTCTGTTTAGTGGAATGATGCAGTGCATGATGTGGACACATACAGTGTGGTTCTACTTAGCTAAAAATAAAACCCCCCATCATCTGAAGGATATATAACCCATGGTAGCCCAGGACAGCTTTCACTGAAGGAACAGAAGAGGGATAATTGACAATATCACATCTCTTCCAGACATGTGCTAGCACAGATTTCTGATATATGTCATGTTTCATAGCAGCTGGAGTTGGTTTTGTTTTTTTCACAGAAGATTTCTCTGTTCTTGCCATCTCCTTTCTGCAGTTTCTTAACATTCTCTTCATTTCTTCTTTGCAAAATGCAAGTACATTGATATTTAGAATTTACTTTTCAAAACTCCCATATTCAATCAAGTATAAAATAAGGAAAAAGAAATGTGGTTTTTTATCCTTGTGTCTCATCATGGTTTTGTGGGGAGGGGGCAGGGGGAGTAATATTATATATGGGAGGATGGTAAGACAAGTAAAATATAAGGACATCCAAGAGTTCAGAATGATAGAATAGCTGAGGTTGGCAGGGCACAGCTGGAGATTAGTCCAACAAGGTGGGATCAGCCTCAGGTTGCTTATGGCTTTGTCCAGGCAGGTCTTGAGCATCTCCAAGGATGGAAACTCCATTCCCTCCCTGGGCAGCTTGGTCACTGTTCAACCACTTTAACATGGGGAGGAAAAAATCAGGGTGTGGGGCACTTCAGGATGGCTGCTTCTGTGCATTAGATGAAACAAATTGTCTTCTAGAACCAGAAATGATTTATTTACACACACACAGAAAGTAAAAATGATTTATTTACACACACAGAGACAGTAAAAAGAAGAAAGTGCAATTTCTCTTTATTTCTTCACCACCTACCGCAGCTGTTTGCCATTGCAGACAGCAGGTACCTTACAGGATTGTTGCTGTATTTATGAAAACACAAGACTGTTTGTAGACCAGGCTTTTTAGCAACTTTATTGTGAAATATGCTTTAGTACAAAGTCTGTCCCTTTTAAATGAATTAAGTACAATGGAAAACTTAATCTGATATTTGCATTTATCCATAGAGATGAAGTCTGCATGCAAGATGTTTTTAGCCTGCCATTAATTGATGTAATAAATGCTTGAAGCTTAATAAAGCACAGTTGCTTACAGCTTTAAAAAAGATTTTTTTAAACATACTAAAAACTTTCCAGAGGATTAATAAATAAATGAAAATTAGTTTAGTAGTAATTCGGTATTTTTAAAGTTAATAAGCATATTCATGTAACCCATTTCTTTTATCTGTTACTTTTCTTCTGGAAATGAAAATCATTACAAAAAGCCATTATCCATTATGTATTTTTCCCCCTCACAGTGTATCTAGTGCTACAGCAAAACTCTTAGATACCTAATAATAATTCAACAAATTGGACGTTAAAGGTTGCAAAATGAACGACGGGGATTCAAAGCGTCACGGATAATAGCTGAATTGAGCACAATGCAGTGTTATATAGTAAGTGTTATTTTTGGAAGAGGATCTTGGAGAAACAGGATATGTGACAAGTTACGAAACTCTGTCATTTCATAATTCAGACTAGACTCTAGAATATCATAAAAAGTGTCAGTTGTATCCTGTTCTGAAGACTGTGTACATGGGCTCATAGAAGAAAACTGCTTTTTCCTCTCATCTTTCTCTCACTGTTTACACTTGTCGGAACTAAACCAGTTCCACAAAAAGTATAGGGAATGTCTTTCATTGCTGTAACTGAGCACTCCCTTCCAAAATAAATCTCAAGTCATGTCTCCTGCAGAAAAGGAGTTGTAATGTGTATGGATCTGAGTTGTCTTCAGCTTGCACCGTTGGCGATTGAGTCTTCCAGCTGAAGAAGAAAGCAGAATGCTCCAGCCAGTCTGCCTTGTCCAAATGGTTTTGTAGATTTAGGAGGAAATACTGGGTATAAGCACAGTTTTTCTCCTTGGTAAAATAGCCACTACAAGGGTTACCAAAGCATGAAGTACGTACAGTGGTCTTCCCTTTTTTGGTTGGTGGGAGAGGAGAGGAACACCACTTCTACAAGTTTTATTCATATTTCAGATGTATTTATGTATTTTTATTTTCACAGCTGTGGACTCTAGGAGGATTTATTTGCTACAAAATCGGGGAGTAGTAGTCTTAAAAAATTAACAGCTCTTTGGCAATGTTCTCGTTAGTAATGAACGAGGAAAGCAAGAGGCTGGGAACACGCCTGTGGATTGTGAGGCTCTTCGGTTTCTGTGGGATTCCTAAGGAAGGATCGTGAACCTCCTGCTGTCAGAAGCCTGTAGTTTTATATTGGAACAAAACCAAGCACCCCCACAAGTCTGCTGTTTTGGTGGTTTTTTTTTTTGTTTGTTTTTTTTTTTGTTTTTTTTTTTTGTTTGTTTGTTTGTTTTTTTTTAATAAAATAGCAAGATATTGGTAGGAAGTTGAGTCTTGGTTTGTGTTTGTGCTGTGCAGGTAGCTGTTCCCATGAGTGAGCTTTACATGTGTTACTGCCTTTATAGCCCTGGTGTTTACCTGTTCTATCAGTATGTTTGTATGTTTATTCAATTGCTAATCAAGATGATGGTTTATTGAGAATTTTTCCTCCTTAAACTTTGTTTCATTTTAAAGATTGCTTTGCAACTCAGATACTCCTCTTGCAATTTCACAATTTCTTAAGCTGCTGGCAAGTATTCCAGAATTGTGTTTCAACTTGGCAAGGCTGAAATTGTAGGACTGCCACAGAAGTTTTTGATAGCTGGATTAAATCAAGTGGCTCTGTAAGGTTCCAAAAAGGCAATGAAAAGTTAGCTGTACATTGAATGGCAGTTCTTTCACAATGCAGTTAATTGTTAGAGTGTGTTTTTTAAAAATATGTAAATGTACTCAGAAATTGCCAAGTGTAAATTTAGTGGTGATTAAGTGAAATCATAAGTTACATTTCACGTTATCTTTCATTCTCTTTTTCTGGTTTCCCTGGGCAGTAGCAGAGTCTTTTTTCCCCTAGGTGCTAAGTTTAGTTTATAAATTAGAAATCTGTAAGGAAAGAATGCTCTCTGCACTGACTCACCCTGGTGTCTGCTCTGTATTCCAGCCCTCATTGATGACAAAGTATGCTATGAATTTAGAAAATCTACAGCCCTGTAGAGGTGGCAAATTGCTTTCTGGTTTACCTCCAGTGTTTGTATGCGTGTCAAGCTTGCCTCTTGACCTTTTCCACACCAGGTTCTCTTGCACAGCAGAGTAGTGGCGCAGGTGTGCTTTTTCAGGCAGGAATGCCTCTGGGATATCATTTTGTAAAACTCTCCCGCTTTCCTCCCTTTGCATTCAAAAGTATGAATTAACTCTACTCTGACTTTTTTTTTTTTTCCCATTAAGCCTATGAGCCTGTGTACTTGATAAACCTTTAAAATATCATCCACAGACTGAAAAAAAGATGTGTATGTTTCTGGTTTTCTTTTTTTTAATGTGTTCTTGTTTAAGGTAAAATCTGTTGGCTAAGGGGAAATCAGATCTGTTAAGATGTGAATGAGTGTATACTGGCTTCATTTCAGTTTGTGTATTGTCAGTGCAGTTTAACAGGCAGCAAAGCAGAACTTAAAAGTAGCAGAGGCTGGTGCATACTCCTAATCGTTGTCAGCTGCAGCTCCCAGCCATCGTGCCCTAAGGCTGGTGCAATGCCTGGGTTTGTCTCCCTCGTGCTCATCTCCGGTTATCAAACTGATGAGGTGGTGTGTATCTGCAGGGCATGAAAAAGTTAGGTGCATCAGTGGACCAATTTATAGTTGATTAAAACAAATTAAAACACGAAGTAAAGTATTTGAATGGCCTTTAATCTTAAAAAGGGAAGCCATTGGAGAAAGAAATTGGAAGAAGAGCCATGTGTGTGCTGTTGCATCTGCCCTACTGCTTTGGTCCCTTTACTTCCCTGGGAACAGACCCGTTCAGTTCTGCGGGATGTACATCAATGCTCCCGTGCAGTAACAGGGTTAGCACCTTCAGACATGCCTGCAGGTGACTTCATGTGACTGCAAAAACCAGTTTGTGTCTATAAATGACAGTACTGGTTGAGAATACAATGGGGGAAAAGGCAGGGATGACTAAACTTCGATGGCATGTACGTTTTAAAACTGTATTTTTCTTTTCTGTGGTGAGTTTCAGTCTTGACTACGTGGGTGCGTGAAGCCCCATTCTCCTTAGCGCTTTGGGGCAGCTGAGGCTGTGTGTACTTGACTGTGCAGTTCTATGTTTGTGCTCTCTTGTGATCCTTATGTTTATGGCTTCTTTCAGTGCGAGTTGGTATAAGTCAAACTTTTTTTTTATTATTCTGTTGCCTTTTTGTGTGTTACAGACACCCCTCCCACTAACTTGGCTTGAGCTGCTTTCTGCATTCTTTTCCTTTAGTGAGCTAATGGAGGTGATGCCAGCTGTAGGGAGCCATGTAGCTCCCTGTCCTCATGTTGGGCATCCCAAAAGCTGATAGCAGTTTGCAGGGTGGAAGAGGCTTTCTGGATCTGTCACTTGACAAGTACACAGCCAGGCTAGTAAGAAAGTTTCCTTCCCCACTCTAAAGTTTTATTTTTCTTATTCGTGTGAAGAATTAAGTTAGCTCCCAACATAGGTGAATTCAGTGTCAGACTCTGAGCAGCTCTTTGGATAAAAAAAAATTATCAGGTTTATGTGCACAAGTGCTCTACGGATGGGATTTGGCTATGCCAGATAGTGTATCAATGCCTCTAAAAGCTATGTAATTAATTTTTGCTTCCTTCGTCTCTTTTCACTAGAGCAACTAAACAGTAGTTGCTTCACTGTCAGTAGATTCAATACTTCATGAAACTCTCCTATTAAACACCTCAGTCGGCAAATTATTTCCACAGTCATTCCACTAGTGTTTTTTCAGAAGCTGGGTAATGAGCATAGGAGAGGGAAATTCCTCTGCGGAGAAGCTGCTTAACAGCCTTGGTGTCCCTCACGCAGTTCTAGAATGAATAATCCCACAGCAATAATTCTGTCAGTCTTGACCTAGAAATGTTGTTTCTATTGCTGCATAAATACGGGCTTGGTTGGGAGTCATCACCTTTGCTCTAGGTAATCGTCTGTACATCTCTTGAAATCCTGAAAATAGCAGCTGATAAGATATGGAACATGCTCTTCAGTTCTTATTATTCTGAGCTGGGGCTATCGAAGTAGTAATTACTTTTTTCTGAGCTTATTCTGTGGAACTAGGGTCTGGAGATGTTGTTTCTTTTCCTTCTTTCACCAATGCCATTTGCATATAGGAGGCTTGTTTTAAAACTTCTAGTAGATTTAATTCTTTTGCTGCTACTTTTTTAGATTGATTTGTCTATGGATTTGAAAACATTTCTCATCCGTAGCATGAAGTTCACTTATATGACTTTCCACAAGCTTTGGAAAAAGTTTCAGGACTGTATTTTGGCCTTTTCCAAAGGTTTTGTGTGTTTTTGTCAATTAAAATATATTTGTGTTACTGGAGTATCATTCCTTACCACGAAATGATTCGGCACAATTTTTTGCTAGCCCAGTACACCTATTTTTAAGCTCATAATTTTTCTTAGTGACGTGAAATTATGTTGCTATATTATCAACTAATTTCTGACTGAAAATCTATTTCTGTTGCTGGGAAGAGAAGAAACCAGAGAAGCTGCTTTGCAAAATCTTCCAGGGCAGAGAGACGGAAGCTTCAGCACCTGGAAATCAGCATTGGGGATCTTGGGATAGTCAAATGATAGATATGGAAAACATCCTTCTCCCTTGGTGTGTTTGTTTCATGCTCAGTTGGCATTCAAATTTGAATGGATGCCTTAAGGATTTAAGGTGAGGAGCCCGGTGTCTGGGCTGGAGGAGCTGGTAGGTATCTGAGGAAAAGCTGAGGAATGTTGGCTCTGCCCAGCCAGCGGAGGAGGCTCCACCAGCCAGGCTTTGTGTGCTCTTGTGATAGTCTGTGATACTGCAGTGCCATCTTGACGGTGTTTTGTCTTCCCTGCTGTGCAGGGATTGAGTGCATAGAGATGGGTAATTAAACTTTGAACCAATAAACAGCTTGTAGGGACTGGTGCTTTGAAGAAGAGGAGATCACAGGAACAATTTCCTGCTGCTTCAGATAGAGCTCAACGTGGAGGCTCTGCTGTGTTAACTTAGACTGAGCCCCCTCCTGGCATCCGGCAGCAACTTGATTGCTGTGTGATGAGCAAATATGACCCATCAGCACACGTTTTCATCCTTTTGTAGCTAGGATCAAATTCATGCAGGATTTTCCCCAAATTGCTTGGGGTAGTTTGTACTGCTGTGTAATATATTCCCCTTTCCAATTATCTTTGTTTTATGGTTTAGTGGAGATTAAAAAAGTTTGCCTGTATTATGTCATTAGGATTAATAGATATATATGAAAATGTTGCCTGAGAGTCACTTAACAGAGACATTGTGTAGAAATGAATCTCTGTATAGACAGCAAAGTAGACTTTCAAACACACATATACCCTCTGTGTGTATTTGCATTTACACATAGGTGCGCACATGTACACACGCACTTTATAACAACTCTAAACTGAAAATATCAGTACTGAATTCCGGTCTGCTCTGTGCAAATGTAAATTATTTTTGCATCCAGGTGGAGAATTTTTGTTTGCTATTGTGGACTTTGAGGTTATACTGAAGTTTTATATTATTTGATGTCAGGTAGATCGTTCTCTAAATAATAAATAATTTGCTAGAAATTTTTTTACCTCCTTTAGAAATATATTGTAGGAAGAAATGTCTTTGTATGTCTTTGTAGTTTAACATGTGCTTCCTGTTGACTTTGTAAAAGAATTTCAGAGTACGCAGTAAACTTTCATTAAGAATTTACAGTTTCCTGGCTCACATTTACTGTGTATAGATAAGAATAATCTCTTTGTTTTAACATAGGTCTATCAGCTTGTATTATTTTCTCTTCTACCTTCCACTGGTGTTTGGTTTTTGTTGTTTTTTTTTTTTAATGAATCAAAAAGAAACCATATCCCTGGGGAGGGCTTGAAAGCAGAAGCTTGGAGTTCAGAACCAGAAAATTGTGTTCTTGTATGGGACAGCACCTGGCTGACCCTTTGTTGTTTGAATGTGGCCTGGAATTCTTTGTGGTTTGAGCGTAAAACCCATGCCTGCCACTGCCCTCTGGCAATTAGCAAGTCAGCACGCAGCTTGACATTTCTTGTTTCAGAAAACGAGCAAGTGGGTGGTGGTGGCCGCAAACCTCCGTAGCTGTGTCCCTCGGAGAAGTAAACAGGCAGGGCAGCATCGAGCAGATGAGAGGGACAACACGAACAGGCTCAAGGTTGTATCGTATGATGTGGCGTGTGCTCAAAAAGCCATTCCAGTGGTGCCCTTTTGCTAGATGTGCTGCACCTTCAGTAGGTTTCACTTGAAAGGAGTGATCCAACTGAAAATACCTCTTTTCTGACAGCCTGGCTGAGATAATTGTCTAGTATCTGGGGTGGAATAAGAATTTCAAAGCACAACTGAGTGGAGTTCTTATTTTATTTTTTTTTACTTCCTTTTTAACTGCAAGGCAAGATGTGACCTCCTAGTGCCTGAAGACATTTTAACCTCTGAGTACTTTTTCGGCTAAAAAGCAATTTACTGGCAAACAGTAATTAACCTGAAGAGAAATGCATCCTGAAGTTTTATTGTGTCTCTCAGTATGTGGGTCAAAACGCGGAAAGTGCAGAGGTATTATCCATGGCATTTGAAAATCCAAGTAGGAAAAAAATAGCAGACAATTTAAATCTAATATGTTCAAAGGTCTAAGTAAGACAACTCTTTTAATTGGGGTAGTGGCATCTTGTACACTTAAACCTCTTGAGTTCTTTCAAAACAATTTTATTCTTTTGAGGCAGTGGGGGGCACTCAGATGAAGGTTTGGAGCTCTTCAGTTTTTTATTTGGTCAGTGTTTGATTTCTGTTACAATTCCCTTGGAATTTTTCGATTTCAGCTTGTTAGTATAATAGAGCTTTCTTCTATTGAGGGTATGAATAGAGGACAGAGATGCTGTTCCTTGACAAGGATCAGAAACCTTAAAAAAGTGAATCTCTAAACAACTAAAACATAAGATATTTCAAAGCCTGTTAAGTCCTCAGAGTAACTACCGTACTCTCCTCTACCTGGATTTGGGTGTAAGAAGATTGTCTCATGGAAGGAGAAAGAAGTGTTTGGGAATCAGAATATATGGATTTAGTGAGGCATCATTAAGAGTGGTTTAGATGTGGTGTTGGGAGATATGGTGTAGGGGAGGAATATGTGGAGTGGGGCTGATGGTTGGACTCGGATGATCTCAAGGGTCTCTTCCAACCTGAATGATTCTATGATTCTATGATCTTTCAGCTTTTAAATACCAGCTGTAACAGCCTGAAATCAGGTACAGGATTTGTAAGACACAGAACTGGTGCCTCTGTCTGAGGTATGTCTGTTCCTGAATTTTCTTAGTTGAAGTCGCCCCATCACTTTTCTAACAGAACAAGAAGAAATTGGTGGTGGGAGGGAAGAAAGAAATCCAAGTTCACTCTGGATTTTTACTACCTGAGAAACCCTCTCTTCAGCTATTTATAAAATACTAGGTTTGCATTACACAGCAGAAGGAATTCACAAAACATTAAAGCTGTGACTAAACCCAGCCAGGTAGGGTTTTTTCCCTTTGGTGCTCAGGAGAAATGGGGGTTGAGGGAATTGACAATGAACCGTTGCTAGTTTTCTGCAGGAACGTAAGTAAGAATTGATATTTTAAATGAGGCGGAAGGGAATTAAACCCAAATGCAAACTGCAGTGCCGTTCCCCAAGTAAAATGTATGGAATGCATTACTCCAGGAGAACTCCTTCCTTCTTGCCCGCTACCCCGTCCTTGAGCCCTGGCTAAGCTGCAGCACAGCAAAGGTGAACTCGGAAAAGCTGGGAAAGACGGTAGGAAAAAGCCAGAGCTGGAAACTCTGAAGAATGGCCTTTGAAAGGGGATCATATTCGTCCTCAAGGCCACACAGCAGTAGGAATTTCCATAACAGTAAAAGAATTTACAATGTGCAGCCTACACATGAGTAGCTCTTGCAGCCTGTAAAACCCGGGGTGTTTTTCCAGTGGTGAGGCTGGGGCATGCTCCTGCAGGTATCCCCCATTGCTTCCCACGGGTACTAGGGTGCTGTGTGGCTGCCATCTGGGCAGTCTGGTACTCTGGAAGATCCTGGGGTCCTGTTCTACTTTGGTAGGAATCCCCGTGCTGCTACACAAACCTGAAACCTTCGTGTTATGAGCTGTACTGGGTTAGCAAGGAATGGATGAAATTCTGACTAAATTACTTGCACGTGCACACATCACCGTGCTTCACCATAACATAAGCCTCCTTCTGAGGCCGAGCATAACCCTATTATCCAAGTTCACTGTTAAATGCAGATTTTTTTTCTTCTGTTTGCACGGTTACTTTTTGATAACTGAGGAATGTCTTTACTAGTAAAAAAAATTTTTTTTTTTTTTTTAAATTGAGACATCATAAATAATCAGTAATCACAATAGACATGATAATACATTATTCTTTATTGCAGTGGTGTTCTTAAGAATGAATTAAAGACAGAAAATATTTGAGGTCAATGTGTCCCCTTCAGTTTGTAGAACTGAAGAAACTGTGGTCCTGATCTCAGATCTGCTATGTGCCCCTCTGCTGTTGACAGTCATGGTAACGCCAGCTGCTCAGGAGATCTAAATGTTTGGCCTGAAATGTTCTAAAGGTCACACTAAGATTCCCTGACATAACCAGTAATATACCCTGGAATCTTATTTCCAGAGCTCCACTTAACTTTGAGACCAAGGCATTTTCTTCCTGTCACTACTTATTTCCTGGCAGAATAGATCCTCATATTCTGTAGTTCTGTTGGAGAACTCCTGCCTTTCCACAAATATTCTTGTTTATATCCTTTGGAAAAGTTTCCTTTTCTTCATCAGCTCCAATAGTAGATTTTTAATTTACTCTTTGCGTTAGTCAGGGTTGTTAGAAAGGATTTAGATGGTCCTTTCAGGATTCTTTTAATCCGCACTTGTGCTCCAGGTTTGTGGCACCTTGCTGTACCTTTCTTTGTCTACAAAAGGGTCAGCACTTGCCTGAGAAGGTTCCAGAATATGGCAGTCAAGACAGGACACACCAGAGGTCATGTTTTCTGCTGGCTGGCCCCAGTTCTCCTGTCTCCCTTTTAACTAGAGCACTACAAGGAAATAAATAGGAGGGTTCAGCCCCTTGTTATACACTCACTATTTGAGGACGGCAGAAGAAATGGTGAAGAGGTGGTAACATCCTGCAGAATATCCATCCCTGGCTTTATTTGGTGAAAACGGGAAAGTTTACGGTCACAAATAAGTAACTGCTCACCATCTGATTAAGTAGAACAAAGCATTGCCCTCCTAAACACATATCGAACTTGGATAGGGCCAAAAGAAATACATTTATTATTAAACTCAACATAATACAAAGGTCAAAAAATTTTTTTTGAGTTCATGCTATTGGGTTGCTTAAATTTTTTGTAGAAAGTTGTAACTGGTTTCGGAGCAGAGCAGTTGTTCAGGTTTAGTAACATGAAAAGAGTTTTATGAGGTTGAGTCTGAGGAAGTGTTTCCAAATGATGCTAGGAAGGCCTATATAATTACTTTTGAGACTGTTAAAAAAAATTCATTTGGAATACCAGATTGATAGACAGATATCTCTGGTTTTTTTCTTGCTTAAATAGCACCCTTCTGAAATAAAAATGCAGTCAGTTGTTTCAGTGATTAAATCTCTGAAGCTGCTTAAAGGCTAAGGAATGATTTTTTATTAGGAAAAAATAAGTTGTGCATGGGTAAGTTCCGGCCTGTTTGCAGAGCTTGTTTTGGGTTGCTAATATTGATAGCTTCATTAGTTTTACTGTTGATAGTAATTTGACTACAGCACATGCCAGTTGGAATGATGTTGAAACTCAAGACTGTAGAGGCTGGGGAATTCTGAAAGCATTGGAGTCAATTTACAGGTGATGTGATGGTTGTTCAGAATGTGCTAACATTTGTGGTGATTAAGAGCTTCTCATAAATTAGAAGACACAGGTATGATGACTATTGTAGGTGAATATATGGTCACATGACTTCTAATTCAAAGATGATATTAATACTTTAAAAAGCTAGTTTTGATTTTTGCAATGTTCTAATTGCAGAAGGACGTCTTGCAAATACTTTTTTTGAAGACATAATATTTCATTGTTCACAGGAACGATTGACTTCAACTATATAACTTCTTCTGTAGTAAGAATAATTAAGAACACAGTAATTCTGAGTTTTCTCACCCTCTACCATACTCTAGCTTCAATGGAACTAAAAGCTACAAGTGAGTGATACTGTGTCATGCTTCCTTTTGGTGCACAGGAGTGCTAAGAAATTGTAAGACGTATAAAAAAGGTACATATAATTCCATTTTAGCATTTGGAATTTAATTATGTAGGATAAATTTAAAACATTGCCTTGGACTTATCAGAGTCTGATTTGAATCTAAGTTAGCCCTAGATGCAGTTAAAAGTGTACTGGAAAGAAAAAGGGAGAGATAAGTCTCAGCTGAGAAAAATGTGATACTTGATCCTGCCTTTAACTGTGCTTAAGTGATGTTTTCATCTTGAGCATGCTCTTGCTTCTTAAAGTTTTTGCCCTGTGGTTTGTTTTTCAGTTGCTAAAGCTATTCCAGATGCTAGGAGTGTCAAACAGACAAAGCAGAGATTTCAATCAACTTAAATTCAGATTATTGATTTAAGGGATCAGTAGCAGCATAAAAATATGTTACATATTTAATGTGTGAACTGACATACAAAGTCTTTGAGTGGCATTATTTTGGTGGTAGGTAAATATTTAGCATGGTTTAAATCAAAAATCAATCATTTTTTAAGCTAAGGTAGGTAGAGGTGTTTGTGAGTATTGGTTTAAAAAAATATATTAGAAAGGAGTATTGATTGTCAGATCTTCATTACGAGGGATTTGGATCTAAGAACCAGTGTGTTCCCTAAATTCGTCTTCTCAAAGCAGGTTTTTGAGTTTATATTTGGGGGAAAGTAAAGCATGAGTTAGAGGGTGATTGATAGGAAACTAGGCCATGACTGTAGTACAAGCATCACTGGTGGCTAAGGCTTTTGTGGAAAAAGCTTTTCCTCTACCCCATGCACGACTTCTCTTGCCAGGTATATTTACCTGAAGATTATTTCCTTTCACTTGCTTTTGCTGTAGGTGGTTTTGCCCAGATGTAAGGCTATTAGTGTTGCTACCCACTGTAATGGTGGGCTAAGGCCTTTGGAGTACAAACAAACCACAAAATGACTAAGTATTTATTTAGAGATGTTACCTAATATTGATTGGTTTTCTGTCCTGAGAATCTATATTACATGAGTCTGTTTTGTGTAAGTGGTCTGTCAATTGAAAGCTACTAGATATAGTTGTCCACCTGAGGATTTCCTGATACTGTATGAGTTGTTAGCATTGAAGTAAGGGCCTTTGGGTAAGGAATCAACTAGCATGGCCATCTCCATCCAGCTTATCCTGTATCTCTAGTGGTGTGCAACAGGTTTTTGAAAAACTGTTTTACCATAAATGGTGGAAGTATTTTAATGTCACCGCTACTAAGATCTTTTGCTTTCATCCCCCACCTCCCTGCCTCCAAAAAGCTTCAGTTAGAAGAAAACAAATGTCTTCAGGTTTCAAATATAAAATGCCAAAACTGTGAGTATAATGGTTGAAGACCCCACCTCCCACCCACCCACTTGTAATTAAGTCACCCTGTTGTTTCCAGATAAGAGAAATGATGACTCATTTGGGGACTTAGAATGATTTCTGTTTTGTATTAAAAAAGTTAAAACTAAATTCAAAAGAATCAATTGAAATCGCACATTAGCACCTGCACCGTAATTGCATGTACCATTCCCAGTTCTCTAACTAAAAGATTTCAGTCTGAGGTTTTTTTTGGTAAAGCTTAATTTCTGGAGTCTGAACCTAACCTTTTAGGTTTAATGATGTTCTAACCTTCGAAAAGCAGGGTCTTCTGATGGACAACGCCTGGTTTGCACCAGGAAAGATGTACTTACATCTTCCAGTACCAATGGAAGAGGTACTGGAAGAGGAGCCATTAGTCTTTATTTAAAGTAGGAGGCAACTTGAATCACTGCAAGGCACTATGCTGGGGTTTAGAGAACTTGGTTTGATTAGAGATTTGCTGGTATTCAGCTGTGTGGTCACAAGCAAAAATTTGATACTAATAATTGTTGCAACATTATTTCCTGTTTGTCTTTCAAATAGTTCAGTTTAGAGGATCTTTTTGGCTTACACAAAATTCAGTTGGAAATTCTATTGTTGGCGTAATAAGCTGTGACCGCTGGCAGCCAGTGCTGAGCATGAAACACTGCAAGGTGCTGCAAAAGTGCAGCTTTTCTGTTGAAATAGAAGCAAACACCTGGAAGCAAAGATTTGCCAGTGTGAGTTGTACGCTGCCGCACAGATTTTAAAATGCAATTAAACAGTTGCTGGTTTTGTTGCATCAAAGATTCTTTTTTTCTTAGAAACTAAGGAAAAGATTAAATCAACTTCTACTTTGTAGCCTTGAATCTTTGTGTTTAATTAACCTTTGAGGGCGGTTAAGCATTTAGGTGCAGTTTTTTGGGTTATCTGACAGCTGCTTGTTTGTCAACTGCAGTAGAACAGCAAACCATTAAATCCCCATTGGGTGTTAAGACTTTGACAGGTGCAGAAAGATGTGTCTGTTAAATTCACTTTAAAGGAGAGGCATGTTAAGTGTTTATTGCGCCCTGAAATTGAATTTTTCTCTTAGTGATGGTATGCTGAACTTATTTTTTCATGCTGTGACTACAGTTATAATAAAAGCTTTAAATAAAACCTTTCAGTAAGTATGTGGTTTTTTGTGTAGCACAGTTTTATTCTTTGACTCCTTGGCTGTGCTGCAGCTGAAGGAGCAGGGGGGACGTTTTAGAAAATGATGAATATTTCCTGAGTAAAAATGAGATGTTGTTGGGAACGTATAGAAAGACAGAGTAAATCTCTTCTGTTTCCAGCATACTGTCAACTGGATCGAGTAATAAATTTTTCAGTCAACATTAGTTCTTCATATGCTGGCAACAGAAATGGTAAAGTCTGTACTGAGAGTAAAGAGCTGAGACTTGTAAGTGAACTGAAAGGACTATGATTCATTAAAATCTGAGTGAAGGAGAGGTCCACAGGTGAGAATAATATCCTCTTGTCATGTGCCCTTTCAGCACAGCGTAGTCATTCATCATTCTGCTCGGTGCTGTAACCAATGTGTTAGCAGCTATGTTTTCCTTCTAGGCATCCCCCCCGCTCCGCCCCCCTTTCCCCTAACCCAGACTAGCAATGCAATTTAGCTCAGGCATTTGCTTCTATGTTTCTGGTTGAATCTTCCATAAATCTTTGCCTGTCGTGTCAATTACAAGTCATTACTAAAATAATTCATTAGAGGCTTCAGTAAAGTTAATATTGTTAAATTGTGAACAACTGTACGTTGTTGTCTCTCTTGCAGTTTTCCTCCTGGCTGGCAAAGTGGTATGTATGGGCCACGGGGGCTGGAGGAAGAGTAGGGCTGAAGTAGTGGTGAAAGGGTTGGCCAACTTCTAGCTTCTCCCGTTGTTTGGCATTTCTCTTTGTTGCTCGTGCAGTGTAGATGTGCAGCCAGTAAGCATGGGTGCAGTCTGCATCTTTACACACTGAGTTATGCCTCTCCTGTTTTTATTCAATTCACACGTAAAATAGAGCACAATCTTTTCCTGCCTCTTGTAGAAGGTTCCCTTAGAGCAAAGTTTATTGTGGTTTTCCAGGCGCGAGAGGAGTGGTGTGTCTCAGCCTGGCTGGCAGTGCCATTCGCTAGTTGGTGTGACCTAACAGGGAGGAGAAACCATGACTCTTCTTAAAGACTGGCTTTTAATTAGCTTTATAATGGATTTCCATTGACTTCCTCTGCACAAGTACTGCTACTCCACTAGCTCATTACTATGATTTAAAAGCAGCTAATTACAATCATAGCTAAATAATTGCATTCAGGTATTTCAGCACATTTTGATTGTCATATTTGCAATTTCCAAGCAATGTATCTCACTTGTGTCTTGTTTATGGCCTTTTTACAAATGATGTGGTAGTAACTTAAATGTCTACCTCTCTGTAGAAGAAAAGTGGAAATCGATAATGTCACCTATAAAGAATATAAGTGTACCAGCATCAGTAATGGTATAATGAGTGTGAAATTTGTTCTCTGAATGAGAATATAATACTCTTCTATAGCAGTTGGTCTCTTCAGATCTACTGGAATGAAAACCAAGAAATAAAAGTACTTGGTAGAATTTCATGTCAGAACCTCAGCTTCCAAAGTCTATATGGTGACAGAGATTAAATGGCACTCTTGTCATTAAACGGACCACAGATAAATCAAAATCTTGGTGTGATTGTTAATAAGACTTCAAAAATTGATTAATGTGTTTGTAAAAGACACATGGTAATTGAGCAAGGGCTCGTGTCCTGCACAGTGGAAAAGACAAGTTAGATGTTGCAAGGAAGATTTTTGTTGACATGGGAGGGAACTGATGTTTCATAGATGAGTTGTGAGAATGGGAAAAAGTTTATCTTAGCCATGGAAGAGCTGTTTCCTGAAGCTTCCCCACCCATCTGTTCTGTTCTTTCGCTGCCTGTGTACGCACGTGTGCAGACTTGCCACCTGAAGGTTCAGATGTGGGCTCCTAAACACATGGGTACTAAATCTGTGTAGTCTGCAGATTTTCCGAGAACAATTTCCTTGAGAGATTTTGTAGTTTTAAGAGCGGGTTAGATGGAAATCTGGTGATGGCCTCTTGAGGTTAATAAACCTCTCCCTATTCCAGTTTCCCTCGTGTGCCTGAAAATAGTGTTATTGGGTGGGTATTGAGTGCTAGTGTTGATATATTTCAAATGTGAGGTTCTTTATGGGAAGTAGATGTGACAGTGTTTTAAAATAGACTCAAGTCTTTTTTTTGTTTTCTCCTTAATTTTGGTAAGGGAGGTTTTTCAGCGTGACTATAGGGTGAAAATGCAGAAGCCTTAACTTGGAAAAACCCGAAGGACTGCAGACTGTGATTTGGCTGAGTTGGTATCGAAACTTCAATATTAAGTACACATTTACAGCACAATTTTTTGTAGCATTAATTTCTTCTGATACTCAGTGGTCCTGAAAAGCCTTATACATGCAAACACAATGGTACCTTGAAGCGGCGTGAGCAAAGTTCATAAATCTAAACCAAGCCACTTCTAGGTTGCAAATGTGTCTTTGGATCGTTTTCCATGTATCAGAAATAACAGTTGCTGTAACTGGGATGCAGTGTGTATCCTAACACTGTGCTGAAAATGGCTCGGGCTTTTGTACAAATTTTACAGATGACAGAGTGAGAGCAAAGGTTTATGAAGTGACTTGTCTCCTGAGTCACTAGAATTAGACTGCACCTGCAGCCCCTTGCCCCTGCCCTCACCCCAAACTGCCCTGGAATGTGTTGCCACTCCAGCGGGAATGTTCTGACCCTCACCTCTCTCACCCCAGCCTTCTAAATTGTGATTTACGTCATTTACTCTGGTCAGAAACTCCCACTAAAACACAGAAAAGAAAAAATAGCACAGGGGGTTGTATTTTTGTGAAGGATGTTGCTTGCTATCATCAGCTGCAAGTTCTCCTTTGAGCTCAAGTGTTCAGTGTGGTGATGTCAGTAGGTTCCCTGGTGGGCTCTCGTTCTAGTCAACTTTCAGCGAGGAACAATTGGTGTTTTCCCCCCAACCCCAGGAAAAAAACCCAACCCATGCTCCAACAAAGTTGGTAATTAACAAAATAAATACTGGAGGGAAAAGGAATTGAAGAATTCCCCTGCCAAGCGCTCTGGGTAATGGAAGACTTAAGTGTGACTAGTGTGAGAAATAACAAGAGTAGAGCTGGTAACAGAACTTAAACATCCATGTTAATTTACATAAAATTTTAATGAGGAGAAGCAGAATGGTTTGTGGTGTGTGCACGTGAGCTTTCACTGCGATAGAGGCAGCATGCAGATTCCTCGCTACTTCATGTGGGACATGCTGCAGTTTAATTTCACTGTGGTTTATAGAGGTCTATTTTTCAAAACACCAAATTGTACTGTTGTGTAGAGTAAGTCTTGTGTTTTTGTATTGCAATTGCAGTCACAAAGCTGTGCAACTTGTGTTTTTAGTGTACCCTTATTTCTATGGCTGAGGCTGTAACGTGTCTCCAAGTTGCAAAAAACTTAACTCT
The DNA here is from genome assembly GCA_013400055.1 of Nycticryphes semicollaris. Taxonomy (NCBI): domain Eukaryota; kingdom Metazoa; phylum Chordata; class Aves; order Charadriiformes; family Rostratulidae; genus Nycticryphes; species Nycticryphes semicollaris. The sequence goes on along the minus strand of VXBJ01003175.1, from coordinate 442,702 downwards.
TATCCCTTGTCACATCAACGTGAAGGATAATGTCGTCTTGAAAACCGATCAGGTTTTTTTTTTAAAAAGATAGCTTTCTATGGAACTTGAATAAATACTATTTAACTTAGTATTTACTTTAGAGTAATGCTTAGCTGTCATGTTTTTCACAGTAGTTTATTTGAAATTATACCAGTTTATTACAATGTTGTCTATGTTTTCATATATTTAAATCCTTATATACACTTTTTATGATTTTACAGAGTAAGATGAAATTAAACCATGATTTCTTATTACTGTACATCATTATTTATAGTTTTTTTTTCTCACTGTAATCCCTGTGGGATTTTTTCTACACCCTTCAGTGGCAGATGCAATAGGCACCAAATGAACGAATGTGTTGTCTTTTGGTGGTAGATAATTATTAAGAAGGTGCCTCAGAATATTTCTGGAGTTGAATTTCAGGAGTTTTTTCTTAAAATTAGCTCGCAGCTTTCTATTTTTTGATGAGCTATACAGCTCTGTTCTACTTAGAACACTTAAAGAATGCGGTCTGCTAAGAACAGATGGTGTCATTTAAGTTTTACACTGATTCTACTTAAACTTTTAAATGAACTCCTTATGCTTTTAAATGTTTAGTTAAGTCTTACTGATTGTTAGCAAATTGAGAAAAAGTTGGTCACAACTGATTACCTGTTTAGAGACTGAAAGAGGTCATTGTCTCAGTTTTTAAAACTTTGTAGTCATTAACATCATTAGTGGATTCCTGTCATCTTCCAAAGGAAGCAGTGAAGTTGGTTCCTAAGCTGGGAATCGTAGGTAGATGGAGGTTTTTCCAAAAGGCAGGAAGTGGTAAAATGGGCATGTGGTTTGCTTTAGTTAGGAAATGAACTCTGATTCTTCACCAGTGAAGTTGATACAAATGAGAAATCACCGATGTATGTGTTCTACTGTGACACTGTCAAAACAGGTGATTTGAAAGCTCATAAGTGATGTGTTTTTGTCAGCTGTTTCACTCCCTTTATGCTGCTACAGAAGCTGTTGTATGTATAAACTACCTTTCACAGGTTTCCAAGTTAACTAAAGAATATTGTTCATCCTTTACACTATTTGTTTGACATCTACAATAATTCAGTTTAACTTTCATTTAGATACCTGTGAAAATTCTTGGGGAAAAAAAACCAAACACGACACCAAACCCCAAACAAACTACCAAAACCAAACCCTCAGAAATCCTGAATATAAAATTCTAGGTGAAAAACTGTCTGCAAAGAAATGAATGAATAATCACAGTATGATACTCTCTAGTATTGGCGTGTTCTGCAATCCACTGCAGTGCACACCCAATTGCTTTCTCTGGGAGGTTGCTGGTGGGAAATCTCGTGATGAAAGGAAGAGGAGGAAGAGCTTGCCAATGGTTCTCCCTGCTCCTCTCGTACAGCATAATAGGAAAGATTTGTTGTTGGTTTTGTTGTGTTTGGGTTTTTCTTTTCTTTTTTTTTTTTTTTTTCCCCTCCTCAAAATTTAGCCATCATACTTAAGACATTGCAGTTTGTTTTCCTTGCCAGGTGCCTTTCAGTGGTAAGTCATCCAATAAAGGGGACCTGATGGAGCCTGGTTGTCTGTGCAGTGGAAGCGATTACTGAGTGCTCCCATGTCCATGTTTGCTGTTGGGCTCTGATCTCTGGCAAGGGAAAAAGGACAGTACAGCGAACTGCTGCAAGAGGTTTCCAAAAGGGATCAGGTGCTCAGTCCCTCCCACCATCATGAATTTGTAATTCAACTTCTTTCCTAACTCGTAGATCTGCAGAGGAGTTTAGGGGCAGCCTAAAAACTTCCTTGGTCATTGAAACCTGTCTGTCAGCACAGCCCTGTGTGCCCCGACGTGTAAAGCTGCTGCCTAAAGTCTTTCTGGCTACACGATACGTCTGCGTTATTTTTTGACAACAGTCTTGAGCACTGTCAGGAACTCCACTGTCAGGGGTTGTTCTTCACTCTTTGTGATAGTTTTGCTGTTTTCAGATTTGGATCGAAAATGCATTAGCAACCCCCTTCTGTTTACACTGTAGTACTGAGTATGAACCCGTGTGTTTCAATGTGTTTTCTGTGAGGCTTGCAAATTTCTGATATTACCAAAGAGTTTGTAATTATGGAGAATTTGCACCTACAGTCGTAAGCGTGGGGTTTATTTCAGCAAGGGGTATGAAAAAAACCTTAATTTGAGTGATAGAATATGGACTATTGCATTCTGTGGGTTTTCCAATTAAATGGGCTTTGGTGACATGAGTGTATTTAAGTACCCACCAGGGTGGGGTGATTACTTGTGGATTAATTTCAGTTCAGCCTGTTGGATGGGAACTGAAGGCTATGCTGCTAATGAAGTGATTCCACTTAAGGAGATGCAGATGTGCTGTGAAGTCTCTGTTTGAAGCAGCATGTTCAGTGTTGTCTGTTTGTTTAAACAGAATATCGTCTCCTTTTGAAATATCCGAATAAACTTAATCAGCTTCAGGAATCTAATGAACTGACAGTACCAAAGGGGCAGAAATATTGATTCAATCACTAATAAGAAAAACTTAATAATGAAATGTAGCCTTCTATTAATGTGCAAATTAAAAGCAGATGCTAAAGATGAATGAATGCATGGATTAATAATGGGTTTTGTTGTCAGAATTTATGTTGATGGGAAATGGAGGAAATGTACCCTTACAGAAATATTTTGTAGTGGTTGTTAACACCTTATATTCTTTCTAGTGCTTTACTGTTTCATGTACTGTAGTATAAATGTGTAAGCTGTTAACAGCAGGATGAACATTCAGCAAGTTGAACAGCCACCTGCTCCCATAACCGAATCGTTATTTAAATTCCCTCTGCATTTCACAGATTTAAGCACTGACAGGCATTCAGATTTACAGTGCAAGCCATCGTACACAACTTCCAGTGCAGTACTGTCACTGGGTCTGACAGGCCATATGCATCCAGTTTGGCCACAAGAGGATTTTCCTGTAAAACAGGAAGGCCAAGGCACCCTCTAGCAGGGTTGGGCATTGAATGGATCGGAAAGTAACAGTGGTCCTAAAGTTATCAGCACTGAAGGACTTAAATAGTGTGAGAAATTCCACTCCAGCGTCTCCCAGAAAACTGTTGGAAGAACTTCAAGAGGCGGTAATGCTGGGCCCTTCCTATTTTCATTGTCTCCTAAGCTTTGCAGGTGATACTAGTGATCTTCCCCAAATAAAGCGCTTGTTACTCTTAAACAAATATGTTGTGAATATAAGTGAGTTTACCTGTAAAAAGTAATAAATATATGAAGTTACTTGAACAAAAATGAATTGTAGGCTGATTTAAAAACAATCCCCACCCGCCTGACATAAAAACCCAAACCACCCAGCAATGCTCAACTGATTTAAATCTTGCTGTTTGATGCAGCTATTAGGTAAAACTTCCAAGTGCTGGAGTTACCAAGCTGCTTTGCCAACAGACTTTTAGATACAAGAGCAGTTTAACATCATTTACAACTTGTAACCAATTTTGCCATGCTTTCAAGAGACTGGCTGTTTGGGACTTCTCTGAATTCACCCGCTGAGCAGGCTCTCTCTTTAGCAGGCCCAAATTTGCCAGTCATTAGAGGGAGGTTATGTGTTCCATGTCTGTCAGACAAATTTCTACTCTTTAAGAACCACGATGTGACTCAAAGAAATAAAATAGCTTCCTGGGCTGTTCTAGTGACACTTATCATTGTGTAGTTTAGACTTTTTTTTTTTTCTCCCCCTCTATTACGCTTTCAGAATGGTGTAGGTGGTTGTTCTGTGACCAGCTCGGCCTGCTCTGTCTTGCTTTTTAACTAAGTCAGCGTTGTTAATTTGGCGGGAGCAGGGCACAAAAAATGAAAGCAGGCGGTGAGTAAAATCTACTGTTAGTTGCCCGTTGCCATGAATAACCAGGTAGAGACATGAAAGGTTGTGGTTGAGCTGTAGCTAATAAAATAATCATGTGTGTGCAAGAATTCTGTGAGTGCCTAAGCCACATGGAAAACTTTGTGTTGTTAACTTTCTTTCAGGCCTTTGCATCTAGGGAAAGAGAAAGCATCTGCTTTCAACTGGATGGTGATTTTATCAGTAATCTGAGGGCATTGTTTTTCTCTCTCAGTTCCCTCTTCTTTAAGCGCAAAGTATAATGATCCTGCTTTTGGCCAAGTAGCCTTCTACAAGACATTCATGTCTTGACTCTAAGGGCTTGTAATCCTAATGTTGGGGTTAAATGCTTTTCATCAGACATCCTAGGCTGGTCTAAACCAGTTTGTGCCGTCAAACCATCTTTCGCAGAGAAAATGTGGATATTAAAGGGACCGCAACTTTTATGTATGTTATTTCAGGCTGACTGTACTTGAATGATACTTAGAGATAACAAAACTAGATCTTTTTTGTCACAGGGCAAGCATTTGGCTGATTTACTAACCCATGGGAGAAAACCCGGCTTCTAAGCTAGGGTTTGTCAGACCAAAAAGTATGTAGGAACTGGATTTGCCACATGCATGTGATTCTTCTTTGCTTGACAGTTCTCCAGTTGGTGTTTCCAGCAGTTGGCTTCTCTCTCTCTCTCTCGTACCAGGCATGGACACCTCTTCCTCCCGCCCGTGTCTGTAAACTTCTGAGTTTGGTGTGAGGTGCAGCTCCATTCTTGTTGAGTTGCCTGAGCATCCTTGCAGGAGCTGGAGCCTCTGCGTGCGCTGAAGCCAGGTTGTATCTCACAGGCATGGAGAAAGCCAGCCTGAGTTCTTGAGGGTGCAGGAAGGTGATCAGTTGCTATGTGATCCTGTCATGCAGGCAGATTTTTCTCAATATTCCTGTTCTTTACTAAAAATTTTAATTGCATTTAGGATTGAAATTCTAAATGCTGGTGTCTTGTATTTGTGGATTCATTTACTAGAGAGGCTTGAGCTTCTGCTTCTCCTTTTCTTCTTCTTCTTGTTTCTCTTCTCCCAGCTCTCTGAGTGGTCCCAATTAGTTTTGTATGTGGAATATTGTTGTTTGCCATCACTTCTTCCTGTTGGGCTCCCTGTTTGTGAGGAATGTCTTCAGCTTTTACTTCCCAGAGGCACCTTACCCCCTTCCCTGAAAGACTGTTTAGTCTAATTCATATTAACTACCAGACTGAGGAAAGATCTGTATGTAGTTTTTCTTTCTAGGCTACTATCCCTTGCAGTTGTCTTTCTGTAAAACTTTTTTTGTGATCTTGACAGGAGAAGTGGGTCTAGGAAGGCTGGTGTGCTGTGGCTGAGCTGGTTGTGTTCTGGACTCTCAGTTCATGTCATTTCTGTTTAGTTTCAGTTAATGTGGGCTAAGGCAAAAATAATGGGGAGAACTTTGTAATCCCAAAAGATCCAAGGATGGGATTTAATGAAAAGACAACAGACAAGCCCTGAAATCCTGCAAATACGTAACTGTTGATTGATTTACTTTTTTCCGAAAACATATAGCTGACATATTAATGCTGAGATAATAAGAAGCTTTAAAAAGAGCACTTCGGGGCATGTGGTGTTTGTCATGCTGGTGCACTGTAATCCGTAAGAATGCAAATTGTATCCACGTGAATCCCAGGTAATCCTGGACTTTGCAGCTCTTCATACTTGAGCTGATTTCTCATATATTTCAGAAAAAGTACAAAAGTCACATTTGGGGTTAGTTGTACTGCTTTTATTAAGACAATATTTAGAGACTCCAATGAAGAATGGAGTACCATATGTATTCAATAAAAATACGGTTTGTGTCTCAAGGAAATAAATTAGTGAAAAACCCCGAAGTTCTCACGTAAGCCCTCCCATCAACTGCTTCAATGAGAAAGCTCTCGTTCCTTTCATCTTGAGACCTCAACCCTGTGTTCACCTTATTGATTACACAGGTAACAGAATGATTATTCAAGTTGAATTAAGTTTGAATTAAATGTGGTCTTCTGTTATGTGGTACCCCTGAAGAAACACTGCCTGGTTATAGTCTTTAGCAGCAGCAACACTGACCAAGTCCTGTTTGGCAGTTTGCTCTCCTGGTGCTGGGACCAGCCCTCTTAATGTTATTCCAGGAAATATCATGTTCAGGTATGTTCTTCCTAGGACACCCCTCCCTTGTTCATGTTTACAGCCTTTTGTGTGTGTGTGAAATGACTTAGAATAACTTTGCCAGTTTTTAATTAAATGTTTAATGTACTTTATGTTAGTGGCTGTTCATACTGTGTGGATTCACTTAATCAGAAACACAGCTCATCTAATCAGGTGCTTTTCAAGCTTTTTTTGTCTTTTGAGAGTAGGAATTCTTCAGTTAAGTGTTTTTGTGTAACTCCTTATGTCAATAACAGGCTCAGTTCCTCCAGGATGAAACATGAATGCAATTACAGGCCAGAGGTGCAAATGCCCCTTGCCTTGGGAGAAACAGGCTTCATCCATCAATTAGAGGCATTTAACAGTTCCCAAGGTAATTTAAATGTTTGCAGCCAGTAATGACAGCTAATTCTCACTCTTCCAGTCCGGAGGAGCCATGGTACTGCTTACCCCATAAGGCTCTTCATATCTCGCCAGGTGGTCAAGACCCATGATGGTGACCTGGGCAGTCTCAGCACTAGGCCAAGATGTGTGCAGTTAGAGTTAAACTGTACTTTGTTGGAAGAAGCTTGTCTTCATGGGGCATAAAACACCTGTACTTGAACTTGTTGTTATAAAGTGCTTCACAGAATCACAGAATATCAGGGATTGGAAGGGACCTTGAAAGATGATCTAGGCCAACCCCCCTGCTGGAGCAGGAACACCTACATCAGGTTAGACAGGAATTAACCCTTTCTGGTTAATGGAAACCAACTGTAGAAATAGTTCGAAGGTTTACTTATAAAGTTCTAGCTATGATACAGCTTAATATGAAAATGTATATGCTGTCAAAACAAGACACGAGTTTTGATCAAAACCATTTGTGATGATTGATTGTAAACCCTTACCGTTTCCTGGAAGTTGACAAATAGCTTAAGTTCAAAAATATCTTCTAGAAATTAATTGCAATAACTTTTTGATTATCAAAGTACAAAAATGATACAAAAGGTATCTTATAATATACAAATGTTATGTTTCTTTTTTCTTTATCTGTGTATACTTTTAAAAAGTATTCCAGGCTGAGGACTAGACTAAAATGCCAGAACATTTCCTTGGTGTTGATTTGTTTTAAAAAAACCAATTAATTGCTTCACAATGAGCGGAAATTCAAATTATGTATCTAATTTGTTATTTATGAAGCTATTAAATTTGACAGTGTATCACATTCAACTTACCTGTACTGCTGGGCTGTGTCAAGACTTTTTCCCTTCTCTCTTATCTGTTTCTAGTTAAAGTGATACTGTTTTTTCTTGGTTAACTTGACAGTTGAACTGTTATGGGTCTAAGACCACTAGAGCTTTAACGCAAAATCATACAGGTAATCACAACTTTCTCTCTATATATTAAAGCTGGCTTGTGCGTTTGCAGTGGTTGCCCTTTGAAAGTGAGCAAGCTTCGCTCAGCATTACCACTGTGTGTGAGTATTAACCAGGAAATAGCAGGGGATAGGCAGGAGGCCTGTACTTGAGCACACCAGTATGTAAATGGAAATTCTACGGGTTCCGTAGCTTGAAAACATAAGTGTGACCACCAGTCACAGCACATGGCCTCTTGCATCCAGGATCCCACATCTGCTGTGGGGATTTAAGCATGCTCACCATGGAGCCTGCCATTTGGAATTTCATACGGCATTTGATTATCCTGTTTTGTTTTGCCTCTCCCTGGAGTAAAGAAAAGGTCTAGGATACAGGGTGGTGCTTTGCATGTGATCCTATTGCAGTGAAGATTTTTAGTTAGGCAAATAGGAGAAAATAAATTAGCTTTTGACAGGAGCAAAGGGTAAATTTTTTTGTTCTTTTCACCCAAAGGGGTGCTAACAATATCGGCCTAGCTACTTTAACTTACCAAATGACTTTTATGAGTTTATGAAGACAGTTATTAAACTAAAAGGATAGAATAAGTCGTGTGAATATTGATAGTCTCCCATAAGAATTTTGTCTGAAAACCGGTTATTTGCTGTAACCTCATTTATACTTCATTGAAGTAGAGGAAAACAATCGTACCAGCTATGCCAGGACTGCTCGGTAACCTTGAGAAGTGTCTGACTGTGAGTTTTGTTTGGAAGTTTTAAGATGGTGGTGAGGTGAGGAAACGCAGTCAGTGGTGTTGTATTACACCCTGTGCGTTCAGTGCTATTATACAGCCTGTGTAGGCAAGTCTCTTGGTTTGACATCTGAGTCTTCTCTTGGCAAGTGATGGTTCTGTCTGTTGTTGAGGTAGTTGATGTGGGAATGGAAATAAAATTAAGCTGGATGTCCAAAGAAATACAGTGCCGTAATGTCTGGTTTACATTCAGGTATTGCTGTTGGGTGGTCAGACCTTTTTGGTAAGATATATATGACATACCGCTTTTCTTTTGAAGATCATAAACTTCTAAAAGTATGCAGTTGGGTGTGGTAATTTTAGTGGGTTTGTATACAAAGAAACTGAAAGTCAAGAGATAGTGTGGATTTTCACTGGATCGTGTAGTGGGTTATTCTGGCCAGAGCACTCAGTGGCTCAATATCAGGCCAGACCCCACCTAATCCAGAGCTGGAAACCCATTTCTAAGGAAGACGTGCTGTAACTCCTCATGGGTGTTGGGCCTGCATGGGCTCTGCCACACTTTGTGTTCACCTTTGTACTGATAATAAAACCATTTTCAGAAAAATATGTTGGCACCTTAAATTAACCCAATAGTATAATTAAAAAAAACCCCACCAGATCTGTTGCTTTGCAACAAGTGCTGAGGAAAGATTACTTCTGAAGAAGTCTTGAGAACACTAAGTAGTTCAACATTTGGTTGGAATGTCTTTTGCATATATTTGGCTTATCTCCTAAGGCTATCCTGAATATTTATCTTTGAAATAAATAATTTTAGAGAAACAGAAAGCCACATTGAAGTGTGACTCTAGTGAACTAGGAAATTATGCTTTTGGAATTCCCAACGTGCAGAGTGATAGCAAGAGGTGTAGTAGGCTGCTCTAAGTAGGAAGTGTCCCTGCCTAAGGCAGGGGGGGTTGGAACTTGATGATCTCTAAGGTCCCTTCCAACTCTAACCATTCTATGATATGCATAACCTTTCTCTGCTTACAAGAAAGGTTTCATTTTCATGTGGATGTGGCATTGAGCCTGCGGGCATAGATAAGTAGCAAACTGAGTGTGTCTCCTTCCCTTCATACCCAAGTGAGCTCTTGGTGCATGGAATGACACCATCATCTACAACAGCGGGGCTGGCTTGCTCTATCATGGGTCAGTGTTTTAGTACTGGCAGATAGCAGAAACTCAGAAGGCAAAGCTGTGAATTTGAAGGGGAAATTATTGGGTTTTGTTAGCTTAAGAGCTATTTTTGCAGCTTTGGGGTCTGCAAGATACGTTTATTTGCAGAGGAGATGACCAGTTGATATTGACAGTAAAGAATAGGATGCCCTTCTTTCTTTTTATTTCACTTCCTAGTGCCAAAGGAGGCTGGCAGAAAACCTCCCACCTTGAAGTGCATAACTGGATTTCACAAAGTCTTTGTGTGTAGGTCTGAGGAGGTAAAAAAAACCCTGGGGTCTTAATCTGTGCACTTAATTGATTAGGCCAGGTTAAGTTTAATGGGAAGGATGATAGTATGTAGGTGGCTACAGATTTTATGTAAATCTGTTAAATATTATTTGATGACTTTATAACAATAAATAAGTAACCTAATGCTGTCTTTTAGATATTTGCTGTAGTTTGGAGTATGAAGACATTGCAATAAAACATCTGGCATTCATTTAGCTTCCTAAAGGAGTGGAGGAAAGATAGAAAAACCTTTGGCCAAAGGTTAATATTCTCCCTGTTGTATTGTGTTTAAAAGACAAAGAAAAGGTTGCCATGTGAAGCTTAAATTCCAGGGTATTTTTACGCTAAAAGAAATGAAGGTACATTTTCTTGCAGGTGCATTTTGTCTTACTATTGTGTTGAAATCGATTTTTCAACCCCACGCGTAAGGTTCCGCAGCAAGGAATTGACATCTGGTGTGTCATATCCACAAGCCAGTACCAGGCCATGTTTTGAGGAGGGGTAACTAATGGTGCTATGGACAGGACTCTATTTGCAGGAGTTTTTGGTGGGATCCATCCAAGAAGCTTTTCTATGTACAGTGTAATGCTTAAATGTGGCTTGTTCCAACATCCCACCTATGTAATATTGCAAATCTTGCCCTTCCACATAGTGTGCTGGGCTCTGGGGAGTGGGAGGAAGGAGGCACAGTGCTAGGCTGAAGGTGAGAGAGAGATATTTAATATATAGGTCCCAAGTGATTTCTCATCTAAAGAGTAGAAAATCTTTTGGGTATTATTCCTGTTTCATCTTGCGACATATTACCACTTTTGAAACTGGGCATTGAATTTCAACCTTAGGTGTACAATAAAACTGCAGCTGGCTGTAATTAAAATTATCTATGGCAGGATTTTAAGATCTTAGTTTCTCCTTGTATTCTGTGTAAAAGTTTGAGGATTTTCTATACACTTTTCTGGGAGCCTAATTTCTCATTTTGGTACTTTGATCAGTTTAACATTGATTTAATTTGTAATGACTGCTTCCTTTATTGCTAGATTGTCAGCTAAGTGTTGCCAAATTATCTTTATTTGCGTGTTAAATTGGAATTTTAGAGATGCCTTGCATTCTTTTGCAGGGAAGGTTTGTCACATGCCACTGTAAGTTGTTAACAGCTTATTTTAAGAAGTGATGGGCCTGTTGCCCTGCCCTGCCTGATTATCCCTCTGCCCCCTCAACTGCTGAGTATTGATTCCAATTAACATGATTGACATCCACCTCTGAGGGTGAAGTTAATCAACTAGAGAATCCCCTGTTGAGAATTCATTTCCTCCTCTGAGCTTGCCCTGTTCAGTTGAGGATTTAAAGAGACCAACGCAGACAATGCGCCGGCACGTCCACTCTGTGCAACAAGTCTAAACTTTGGAAACCATAAAAGCTTTTTAGAAGCTGTCCTGGCCCCATAAAGTTGATACGCTTCTGAAAGGTCAAACAAACCACCTTTTCTTTCTACCTTGATTATTGATTGCTGGGGGAGGTCATCAGACTTGGTCAAATTTCAGCAAATATGTTCTTCAGCCTAGTAGTGACCCAAGTGAACAACGGGAGCTTTTGTCAGTGATGGTGGCATCAATTTCCGTAGTAATGATTTCACATTTACAATTTTTATTAGTATTATTTTTGGGGTAGTAGAACTATAGGGATTACCAACAGACAGACTTTCCTAAGTTGTTAGTATATAGGATGGACAAAATGTTTACATTCATAGACTGAAGCTGGTGATTCTGGATGAAATGACTGAATTATCTTACCGAGTACAGGAGAGTTGTGCCTGGCAGCAGGAGATGTTCAGCACACGTTCAGACTGAGACAGCCATCCTACTTAAATCACTACATTTAGCCCTAGCTTCAGCTATGAAAATTAGTATCTATGGGTGAAAATGTCTGTCTAGATTGGCTTAAATAGTTAAGATAGAAATAGAGAAGGAATGGAAAGGCTAGAATAATAACAGTGAATTGATAACTATCTTGATTTCCCATGCCAATTGAGCAATTTGTAGCTGTTAGAATATGAGCTACCATCTGGCTTCATAGATCTTTATCTCATACTAAATTACCATGACTGGTCCAGCTCCTTACTGAAAGTTTGTAATTGTGACAAGCAGCAAATAAAGAGCCAAACACTGCTGAGTCCACAGATAAGGCTGATACTCCCCTCTGGAGGTAAAAATGCCTGGGTTTTAATAATTTTCCTGGTTAAACACTTACAAAGCTCACCTCCTTGTATATGCTACAAGTCTGTGCTGTTTGTTTTTCTAACTGCATAGCCCTGGAATGATGCTCGCTACTGCAGGACCTGAGCACTCAATGACAAAGCTGTTTTCAAGTGATTCTTTTTTTTTTTTTCCTTTTTTTCCTTTACCTTATTTAAGCCCTTCATAAACCAGAAGGTACTAATAGGCTAGTTACCATCAGTGTGGTTTATGCATCTTGGTTTGATGTCTGCTCTATCAGTCTCCAAACTGAGTCTCCTTACTAGCTTACTCTGTCTCCCAGTTTCTCACCAAGTTGTAATAAATGATAGAAGATTTATGACCTACAAACCCATTTGTCTCTAACTTTCATGTGAAAATTCCTGGCTGCAAAGAACATGCTAGGGAAGGGTCACTTATGTTTCAAGACCTGGTAAAATTCAAGGGGAGTTTTTTACTTGGACTAAGTGCGGTCTTCTGTGAATTTAAAGTTTTGTTATTCCCGGTTGAAAACTGAAGGTAAATTAAAAAAGACCTAATTGATCTTCAAACCAGATTTATGTCTAACCTTGAATGTTGTTGCATCAAAATTTGTGAATTAAATGTGGTGATGGAAGATAAAAGGCTTTCCTTTGCCTGGATGTAGGGCTCACCAGGCAACCCTGCAGAAAATACTATCGAAAATACCACCAGGGTTTGGATTGCAATTGCTGCTCTCGGGCACTGAGCAGTGAAGGCAGGAATCTTGAAGTGTTTGAGCTCTCTGTGTGCTTAACTGGAAACCCTTATAGTCCGGTCATTTATTTTGGTTCCTGGCTTATGCCCTGGTGTTTTGCAACAGCAGGTATTGCACTATCTAGAGTAGCTTATCCAAGCAACGTATTCCATGGTAGTAGCGAATTGAGGATGGGCACTTGGCTTTTAATTTTTCCTTTCCTTGTTGTTTTTGGAGCATGACTGCAATTACTGTGGCTACCAGAATTTGATAACAGATGTTAAAATGAAAGCAGCCTTTATTGGCGCTTTCCAATTCAGAGAGAAGCTACCGGAGAACCAGAAGAAACAGGCTGGCAGTATCTGGAGAAGGAACTGTTATTTAATATGGAACTTGGGAGAAAATTTCTGTATAAATGAGTAGCTATTAGCACACTTGTCATTTCTGGGTTTATCCTCCATAGTTATTTGAGGACCTATGTTGCAGTTGAAACCATATTCTGTAAAAACGTTGCATTTTCCTGTCATTGTTGCATTCGTAGCATTTCACTTGTAGCCAATTATTAGGAAGCTGAATTACCCAAGTAAACAGATTTTTGTGCTCCTCTCCAAATTATTAAGGCTAAATTTATCAAACTAGAGTTGCCATTTTGAGTTCATGCCTGCTCTATTTTTAAAACAGTTTATAACATTCCCACTTAACATATATAGCAGGACTTGTCAAGGCAAACACTTTGTTATTCTGTTTCAGAAATGCTGGTGTTTCCTAAATGGAAAGAGAAGGAGACTTCTTTTTTATTATTATTATTTCGGGTGGCTGGTTGGTTTTTTTCCACTTGTTGGCTCGCTATCAGCAGGTATAATAAATGATCTAACATGGTAACTGTGGGAAATGGCATTCTATTTGCCAACTTGGATACTACAAGTACAGTCTCCCCAAATGGAAGGAGGAATATTTTCTGTGTTTTGATGAATGGGTTCAGATTTCATCTGGTTTCCCATAGTTACTGGGAAGTGATAAAGCAGTTAGTGAAGCGGCAAGGGAGGTCTTCTGTTATTTATAGGTCCAAAACCTCATCATAAAGATTTATATCAGAGTATTTCACAAATAGTAGACTGTCAGAATTACATATTTAAGTGGAAGCAAATAGAGATGGTGCAGTATTGAAGGGCGGCCCACTGTTGGGTGTCTTAGTAGCTAGATGTGCTTTTAAAAGAAGAGAAAAAACTGGGGAGATGTAAATAATATTGAGTGATGACTTTTGTATTTAACTGGAGTCAGAAAACTTGGTAGGTATTGTGCAGCAGCATGGTCTTAAAATAAAGTTGTGTTTCTTGGTCATGTAGACTACATATAAGCTGAATCCATAGGCCAAAAGTCTACATTAATCTTATTATGGTCCAGTCAAGAGGGAGGAAAAATTCTTTCATTTTGTGGTTCCTTCATTCCTTTTACCAGTTGGGCATAACTGCTTAAATTTGGCTTTTTTTTTTGGGGGGGTGGGGGGAGTAGGGGATTCTTTTTTAAAAAAATCTCACCTCTTATCCGCTGAACACTAGAAGTGAGGAGAGAAAGAAGTGCAGTACCGTAATGCGCTCTCTGTTTCTTTGGCTTCCTGTATGCTTTCTGAGAAGAGGCGTAGGAATCTGTGTCAGTCTTTAATTATTCTCGTTCTTACACGAGCATTGTGCAGAACGCGTGGCATATGGCTCCCTTCCATGTGGGGGAGAAATTGTTGCTGGCAAGAGGAGGGGTGTTTTTTCACTTTCAGATCTACCTTTGTGTTTGATACTGGTCTTCTGGAACCCATTGGAAATGGTTGAAGAGTATATTTTGATTAAAGCTTTTGGGTATGTACAGTTTATTTTGTGTGCTTGAGGTTACAGCTCATGGCTTAGAATGGGGACTAAATGGAATATAATGGTTTGTATCAAAAGTTTAAAGAAATATGGAGATTATTACAGTTAGGTGAGTCATTGGTTGGTATTATCAGTCCTGCCCTTTTCTGTCTTTGACAGGCTTTGCAGCTGTCTTATATCTACATTTAGATAAAAATAAAGCCACAAATATATGAAATGATTATAAGCATTGCAATTATAACAGTTGCAGTTAGAGCAGACGGGTACTGTGCTTGATAAAGACTTCTTTTAGATCATGTGTCTTTGATAACTCCTAATGCAGAGAGTCAACCCTTTGAAATAAATTGATCTTTTAAGCAATGATTTTAATAATGCAGCTGAGAACTTTTTTGTTATGTAGAACAGTTCTTCCTAGTCTCAGCTTTGACGATTAAATTCATTTTTCATGAATTCACAGTGCTTTTGGGCTGCCATGAAACCTTGCTTAGCTAATAAGGATTTTTTTTTTAATGTGTGATGTGAATTGTGTAAAGCCTTTCCATAATCAGAAAGGTAATTTAGGCCTTTTCTGACCCCCCCCCTTTTTTTTTTCTTCCTCTGAAGAGGGAAGTTTCAATAGAGTTGGCAATTTTCCAAAGGCTCTTACACAACTGGTACATTCTGCTTTAACATAATGCAATCTTTCCACATTTTCTGTTTTTCCTTAATTAACTGGCGGATGGAAGGGGTGTTAGATTCGGTTTCACAGAAGGATTTTATGCAACCACACAAGACAGTGTGAAAAAAGGAGAAGAAACTTTGTAGGCAATGGTATTCTGAAAAGTCGACTGCATTCTAGCGCAGTAGTTTACTCCTGCTGCACGTCACACAGTATGGCTGGAAACACTTGTAGTGATCCTGCTGTCTTTTAGGGATTGCCTAAAAAAAGACTATATTTTTTTTTCCTGTAGCTTATAAAATAGGATGTTCTCTGCTCTTTACTGGGATGTGGTCTGCCCCAGCCTCTACTACTGTGTTTTTGGTTGGGCTGCAGGGTTGCTGTACTGCAGCTTTGGCCTCATGCTTGTATTAGGAGGAAAACTTCCCCCTTGTGATTTGTGAGCCCTTGAGCACACGGGTGCAAATGTGGACAATTTTTTGCAAGACATCCATGCATAAATTGATAGCTTGAAAAGTAAGGTCTGAATATGTATAGCAGCATGAGGGTGCAAATGTAAGGGAAAGGGAGACAGTAGGAGTTTGAAGTTAGGAAGCATCAGGAAAAGGAATATTTGACAGCTTTAACAGATCCTGGTGATAGTGGAGGAGTGAGGGGAAAGGAAAATCAGGACTGGATGAGTGAAATTTTAAGTTGCCTTTTTTTAAAGGAGTAGGTAGCTTGTAGAGCTTAACTGGGGAAGAAGTGTGTGCGTCTGCTAGTCTTTGTGTTCTGCATAGAATACATTGTGGCCAGTTATTACCCAGGTTACCACTAAGTTCTTTCCCTGCAAAGCAGAAGTCTGTTAGTTGAATAACTGGGTGTTGATAGATATAGTTCTTCTGTGTCTATAACAGATATTCCTTCTGTAGACAACTGGAAAGTGTAACACAAAAATCCCAGATGGAAGCTAGACGCCAAGAGGGACTTCTTAGCATAATTTTATTCTGCTGATTACACTTAAGTTGAGTGGTTATATGAGTGAATTTAAGCTTGAGGAAATCTTTCATTTCTGTGAAAGACATTCTGGTAATGTGGAAGGGAAATATATTGAGCTGCAGACTGTGGATTTACTTTCCTATAACGAATGTCCCCCTAGTTTCTGCATCTCACTTGGCTTTAGCTTCCAAATTCTGAAGGCAAACATTTCAAGGTACGGAACTGAGAGGAGTGGTTGATACACCACGTGGTTTCGCTACTGTTCAGAGGGGCCTAGGGAAATAGGCTGATGTGGTCATGAATCTCAGCAACATCCTGCACCTGGGGAGGAATGACCCCCCACATCAGTAGATGCTGGGGGCTGGCCAGCTGGAGAGCAGCTTTGCGGAGAAGGACCTGAGGGCCCTGGGGCATAAGATAACTACAAACTAGCAAACTCCAACAACATCCTGGGCTGCATTAGTAGAGTATTGCCAGCAGGATGGGGGACGTGAGCCTTACCCTCTGGTGAGCAGAGCCAAGACACATCTGGAGGGTTGTGTCTGGTGCTGAGGTCCCCAGTACAAGAGAGAGATGAACTTAGTAGTATGAGTCCAGCAAAGGGCCATAAGGGTGATTAAAGGATTGGAATATCTGACACATGGGGAGAGGCTGAGAGAGATGGGACTGTCCAGTTTGGAGCAGGGAAGGGTCAGGGGATCTTAGTGTGTATAAATGCCTGCTGAAAGGGACTAAAGAAGGCAGAGCTGGGCTTCTCTCAGTGGTGCCCAGTGACAGGACAAGAGGCAATGCACACAAATGGAAACACAAGAAAATCTATTTAAATATAAATGAAATACCTTTTAACTACAGGGGTGGTAGGATCCTGCAACAGGCTGTCCAGAGAGGTGACAGAGATCACCTTGGCAGTGTTCAAAACCTGAATGAACACAATCTTGAGCAACAGGCCTGCAGCTGCCCTTGCTTGAGCAAGGTTTTGGACTATAACTCCAGAGATCCTTTCTGATGTCACCCATCCTGTGACTCTGTGGAAATGGCAAGGGTGCCAAAATAACAAGAGAAGAGAAAGCATGTGTTAGGCAACACTGCTAGAAGTTTTTTCAGGGTTGAGAATGTGCAGATATTCAGGAGGGACTTTGGTTTTTCCTGCACACACACACAGCGATTGGAGACATTTGGTACCCTTTGTCCTTGGTGTAGACAGTTATGCAGAGATTGATGTCTTGGCTGTGGAGTGTGCTACTTGGGCTGCACAGGTCAAACCCTGCAGCTTTTGAAAACTGAGGCTTTAATGTAATTTATAAACCACTTAGTGAAACAGTAAAAGGCTTGAAAGTTCTGGGAGTTAGGATGAGCTAATTTCTGGTTGACAGCTTTAACTGAGACTTTTCTCCTGTGCTTCTTGAAATGATTAAATAGACCTAACTTGCCTTTAGTATTCCTTACTGCTAGCCAGTGATGGGTACATGGGAGAGTTGAGTTTGCATGAGGGAGAGGTGATAAAAACATAGGTGCTTGTTTTCATCTTTATAGAAACATAATTCACTGCTTTATAAAGTTCAGACAAACAGTTATCTCAACTATGAATTCAATATTGAAACTTAACAAACAGGTAAAAGCTCAGTTCCCCTTCAATGCTTGTTTTCTGTAAAAGACAATTCCTGAGGCTGGGCAGAGCCCACGTCTCAATTTTTATCCCTTAAGGGATGTGTTATTAACATCATAAATTTTGGAGGGTCTTTTGATTTTATTTTATTTTTTTTTTATCCAACACCTTTTTGCAAGCTCAATACATCAATTAGAGACTTTTCCCGTAGGAGGGAGAGAAGCGGTGGAGATGCTCTACCAGCTGGGCTACAGATGAAGAGTGCACTGGGAAGCTTTATCGCAGTCGTGTTCTTCACTAAACATTCATCTTCTGTCTCAGAGTGTGCAGGAAATGACAGTGTCAAGGGAAAAGAGGTTTTGCATGGAGAGAAAGCATCTATCTCCAAAAACACAGACTGTGGTTGTGTGAGGGATCAAACAGCTCAGTTGCAAAGTATGGTTTGGTTTTTTTTCAGTTTAATGTATTATGAAACTTGTAAATATTTGTGTCATTCATCATCCATATAGGTTCTAAAATTAAGTGTTCCTGAAACTTGGGTGTATTATTTTGGGACAGAAGGCTAACATTCTTATTTAGATTAACTACTGTTTTATTAAACCAATATACAGAGATGGTGGAGGTATACACAAACTAAAAGAAATGTTCATTTTGTTGAACCAAGATGACGGGTCATGATTACAGATCATCTATTTTTGTGATGCGAACTGGAAATTAATATAAACGGTGTAGACCAAACCAGGCTTCTGTTTTGCTTGGTTTTGGTAGGAGCTGTGTGGAAGGGATGTCTTTGTAAATCAGCTCCGAGATTTATTCAGTGATGTCCTGTGAAAATAGTCCAAGTCAGTATTCATTTCTGAAAGTGTAACATTTTGCTATTTAGACTTTTAACTTGAAAATAGGGGATACTATAGCAGCTTGCATTAATTGTCAAATGAGATGGAGTGTACACTGTGTCTAAAAATCCAGTGTTCCCTGAACATCATCTCAGATAATGGATAAATTTCCAAATATGTAAGGAGTGGGCAAACTTTCTGACGACAGGATGATAAATCCTGTGGTAGTCACAGCTAAAACAGGCTGCTAATATGCATCTGAGCTCAGGAGATATTAAACTATATATAGGTTCTGCTATCCCTAACAGATTGTTGTTGAGGTACCTGACACATTTTTTGATGTTACATGCATTCAGAAGAGCTGAGCTTTACATAATTTCTGGTTAGTGTTAGTTATGTGAAAACATATTAAAATGAGTGGCCTAGTTAGGAAACTCTTGTCACATACGCAGAAAAACAGGTTTGAAGATTCCTGCCAAAGATGCAGAAACCCTCTTGATACATGGCATTCTTTTTTTTTTTTAAGTTCCTTTTGAATTCAGTAAGGTGACAAATGGCGGGGAGGGGTAATTTGTCCTAGAGGCCATCACTGGAGCCACTAAAGTGTCCTCCGTGGTGTCAAGGGTCACCTGTCCCAGCTGATGCCACCGCAGCTCTCATGGGCATTGGGAAAGGAGAGCAGGAGGACCAAGTTCTGACAGCTGAACAGCATGCATGAGAGAAATTGTATTTATTTTAGCAGCCTTTGGCTAAAGACTGCCCAGTGCAAACAGCCTTCAGAGCATTCCTCAGTCAAACTCCAAACAGATGTGTGAACGCGTGTACGCTGAGACCTGCTTGAGGCTCAGCTATTTCTTATATTTGCTGAGTTAAAAGGCAAAGAGGAAAAGATGGTGCTGAGGCAGGGATTCTCTCATTTTATGCTCTGGATTGCAACTTGAGGATAAACTTGGATGGGGTGAGTGGGACAGGACATAAATGTTTGCTATTAATATGACTGATAGAGAGTACGTGTTCTTTCTTCATATGGTTCCGTTACTGCTGGAGGCGCACAGTTCCAACTGGTTCATATCAAAAGATGTAGAAGAAAGGGTCATATGGGCAAGCTGTATTCTCTAATAACCTGCTGAGAAATTTTTGAATAATTTTTGCTGAAGTTGTTAGCTTGTTCTGCAAAAAACGAAAAGCAACTGAAAACAGGCTTATTTTATTCAAAATATTGTGTGTTGTCCCTTATCTATTTTGCTGCCAATTTTGTCTCTTATTTCCAGTATTTCACAAAGCATGCCTAGTAAAGCTGAGGATTATTTTTAATATTGTCCTTAAAACAGCATGTTAGGACTGTGCTTACAGCCAAAGCATTACTTTGGATCTTTCACCCCTGAAATGTGTCTAAGTTGACCCTGCTTTTCTCTTTGGTTATTTAGTTGTATGGCTTTGATAGGTGATGTAACAGGTCATGTGTTGTTCAACTATTTCTAGATCTTTATGGCTATTTATTAAGTTCTACATGTTAGCTTGGTGTTTGTGTTCTTTTTGTCAGGGGCTATTAATCATGGTAGTTTAGATCTAACCTTTAGTGTAGAGACAAGAGTGTTCCATATTTTTCTTACTTGCAGGGAAATACCAGAGGCAAGTGCTCCTGGCCATTAGAGGAGACATGTTACTGAAACAGATGGAGCTTTGGTTTTCCTCCTGGGTGTCTATGTCTGATAGAAATGATTTCTGAGAACAATTGTGATCTATTTCTTGTTAGCCTTCACCTTCCCTTTTGTACACCTGTTCACCATTTTGGAGCATACGGCTTTTTTGGTCCCTTACCCAGGCTTTGCTCAGATTAACTACTCTAGTGTCCTTTTGACACCATCAATCTTTCATTCTGTAGAGTGGAGGAATAAAGTCATTTGACTTGAGAACCACCTGACTTCTCATGGCAAAATGGTGTGTTCCTAGTGACACAACTGTGACAGCAATTTGCTGGTGAACATTTTCACTCTCAGTGTGGTTTAAGATTCATTTTGAGAGAAAACCATCTGTGAATAATGCAGAGTAATTATGCAGCCACCAAGTACCAGCCTACTCTGACAAACAGTTCCAGTCCTTCAGTAGGATATCGCAGATTTGTTCCATTTTAGCCATCACAGGAACTGAAGTATCAGAAACTTGTAGTCACAGAAGGCTTTTTTGACAGAGGAAGTGTCCTGTTCACGAACTGGGCTTTTAAGCCAAAAAGCAATAACTATGATCCTTGACTCTTAGAAATCATTTAATTCAGAAATTCTGCACACAAGTATCAGATTTGGGAGCAAATGATGCTGAAGTTGGGCCACTGCAATTTTTTTTTATGAGTTGAACCTAGCTGTTAAAGGGAGCCAATGATAAGAAAAAGCCTTTACCAGTAGCTGTTTGAGCTCCTAGGAAGCAGCTGTGGTCGGGGGCAGACAGCAGTGGCAGAAAACTGGGGGCTCCATGGCGACTCCTGGCATGGGCCTGTCTGTGTGGCATGGCCTCATCAAAGAAAGGTTGAACTGTCTTGGAGAACCTTTCTATCTCCCCTGTGTCACACTTGGATCAGCAGCGTCTCACCACACATGTTCTCTATCTCTTTAAAGCTGGTGGGTGGAGAGGAGAGGCAGAGGGCACCTGCAGTGGTCAGTCCTAGGTCTCTCTTCACCTGACTGATAATTAACCCTTCTGAAGAAACATGGTGCTCCTGTGAACCTTTTTTAAGAGGAAAAGATTATAGAATCATTCAGGTTGGAAAAGTCCCTTGGGATATTGAGTCCAACCATCAGGCCCACTTTACAACGTTCTCCCCTACACCAGATCCCCCAACACCACATCTCAACCACTCTGAAACACACTCAGGATTGGGGACTCCGCCACCTCGTGGGCAGCCCATTCCAGGGTCTGACCACTTTTGCTGGGAAAAATCCTTTCCTAATGTTCAGCCTAAACCTATCCTCTTCCAGCTCTAAGCCATTCCCTCCTGTTCTATCACTAATTCCCTATCAGAAGAGACCAGCACCAACCTCTCTCCAATGCCTTTTCAAGTAGTTGTAGAGAGCGATGAAGTCTCCCCTCAGCCTCCTCTTCCTCAAACTAAACAGTACCAGCTCTTTCAGTGGCTCTTCAGGAGATTTATTCTCCAGGCCCTTCCCCAGCTCTGTTGCCCTCCTCTGTGCTCACTGCAGCACCTCAATGCTGACAGTTGTTTGATGGATGACAGTAAAGAACCCAAACTTCTGTTGCCCTCCTGACTGATGGTCAGGTAAACTACAGGAGTTACTACAAAGGTGCTGTTCTTAACAGAAGTGGTGTTTGGTCTTGAACTTGTAGTATGGGCCACCACTGCACAGATGGAGGCTTGAGGAATGAAACTTTAGCTTTGCGTGCTTTTACTCTGCATTTCCATCTCTAATCAAAATGTTTAATCTACATTTCCCATTGCAACAACATGATAGGACTGTGAGTTGAGGTTCCATTTTCAGCTTTGGACAATTCCCTGATGGGGAAGAGTTTTCCCTGGAGCCAGTTTAAAGGGCTAAAATAAAAACACACCTACACCCCTGTATTGGTCTGTGACAGAGACCTGGAGGAGCCAGTGGTCGATCTTGGAGCAGAGAGTTGTTTGGTGTGCCCCAGGCATTGGGCAGGGAAGGTGAGTAGCTGACCAGCCTGTGTCCCCATGGGATGGGGGTGGCATGGGAACACCTCCATCCACTCGGCTGGAGCCCAGGTGAAGCAGCCAGTTGCTCTGCGAGGTGTGTGCATAGCTGTCACAGCCAAAGGAAAAACAGAAACCCAACCAGAACTGGAAGGTGCCTTATTTAAATGCATTCCTGTTTCTGTGGTAGCGTGTTGACTCCCCACGTTTGGAGCCTGAGACTTGGACACTACCCACCGGGGCTCAGAACAGCCCTTTGGCTCTTGCTGTAACAAGTTCATTAATGTGTCCTTCTCAAATTCCTGCTCCAGTCTTTTGTCTGGCCTAGATGTACTTGACCTGTATTGCTGAATCTGTTTTATGTGACCATTTCAACAGGGGAGACAAATAAGTTGCTGTGACAGTTTGATGTTTGCAGTTAGCAGGAGGTTGGTTTGATTGTTCTGAGGTAACAGCAAACTCCCTGGAACTCTTTTTTTGTGCTGAGTTTATTGATGTGTTGACTTGGGTTGGAGGCATACAAATGGTTTGCAGGACCATTTGTTGGGATCTGCTAGAAGAGCAACACACGCTTACTGCGGGAATTAAATCCTGCTTGGATGCCTGGTTTTTGCAGCAAAAGCTCACATATTTGATGTTGCACAGGATATAACTTTGCTTCTGAGATCATTTTCTCAGAGAAAGAAAAGTAAGCCGTGTAAAGACTCCTATGACTGAGATGCCTATCTTAATATTAGGACTTTGAATGTGTGGCCTCTGGCACCCTCGGATCTTTTGTGAGAACACGCCATTTAGCAATTCAAAGCTCTGATTTTTCACTATTTCTGAGTATTGTTCAACTGTACTTCAAGTAGCATTAACAAGACAGTAATAAACTGATTTTATTTTGAATGACAAAAACTGTATAATTGAAGGAACCTGATTTTGAGGAGGTAACCAAGAAAAAACCTGCTTATGCCAAAATATCCCATGATGCTTCAAGAAAGCCAAACGTAACGAAGGAGTGAATGATAATCTATTGTATCTTTAATCCCTGCTTAACATTTCAATAAAAAGAACATTTCTCTATTGAGAAATTAAATGCTCTGTATTTACATATTCTTTATGAATTGAGAAGGAATGAAGTTATTCCACTGCATTCTCTTTTGGTGACTGACATTGATTTCACACTCCTTAGTCAACTGGAGTTGTATTTTCCATTATAAAAAGACATTTGTTTTTCCTTGCATGTTTAAAATCCGTTACATCCCTTAGATCTTCAGCCAAAGGTTGATATTTTTTTTTTTTTTTAATTTCTGTTGTGGATTTTTTTTTTACTGTTACAGACTCTTCAGCCCGTTTTTTTTCATTTTTCATCGGGTCTTTTTGCTTACATAGACTCTAGAGTTGTATCAAACTGTACACTATATAGAGTTTTTGGGAGTGATTGAGACTGCCATCTTGAAATTATCGAAGCACAAAGAGAGTGTAAGCAGATGCTATAAAATACTTTGATCTCTGTTATGCCAAAAAAATTGGTCCTGGTGATCTAGTTTTGAAACAGTTTGGAGTCCAGACCAGTTCTTAACAGCATCAGAATCTGGGAGGCAACTGCATTTTAGGCTGGGAAACCCCACCCAAATCTTTTTCAACTTCTTACATATTTTTGTATTTTTTTTTCCCCCTCCAGGGAACTGTTTTCAGTTGGTTGGTATGTTGTGGAGATTTTTTTTTTTCACCGTTTTAGATCAGAACTGTTGGAACTGGGGTGGGCAGGAGGGTGAACAGCTCAAAATTTGTACATCAGATGACTTTTTTTTAATTTTTACTTTATTTTTTAAAGATCCAAGCATTAGAATGCTGGATATCAGAGCTGTCCTATTTCTTCATGTAGATGGGCACGTTATTTCTTAAGGTGTACCCAACGTACAGTCTGTAACCCCCTGTGTTTGACATGTGAATGGTGAAGAGGCCAGAAGAGAAAGCAGGTAAAATCCTGCACGGAGGACTCTTAAAGGCCAGTGACTTAAATGAGCATTGAGGGTTCTCAGCAGTACCCAGCCAACACCACCACAGCCACAGGCCAACTTTAAATGACTTGATTTTATTCCCACTTGTGTCCTAAGCCTGAAACTTGGACAGGAGCTGTTGTTATTTCAAGTGGTTTTTTTTAAAAAAAATAGGCTTCCTTGCTTCTGATTTATTTAATCATGTCTGCTGTCTTCACAGCAGCTTCAGCAAGCTGTTCTCATAACTGATTTGAAATGATTTCAGAGGACTTTATTGTCTCTTTCTCTGGTGAGCCAGGAGCACAATTTTCTTAGCTTCTTCAGGGGAACTTTATGCAGAGTAAATAATTAATCTCTCTGTGGAATCTTTTTATTGTTGTTTCTGTTGCAGAAAGTTACAGTTGTCCCATTTTTAGAAATCGCATCAAGAAACTAAATAATAACTAAACTTTCATGGAAGTGTAAAAAAAAATGGAAT
The DNA here is from genome assembly GCA_013400055.1 of Nycticryphes semicollaris. Lineage (NCBI taxonomy): Eukaryota > Metazoa > Chordata > Aves > Charadriiformes > Rostratulidae > Nycticryphes > Nycticryphes semicollaris. Next base: position 418,049 of record VXBJ01003175.1, on the reverse strand, counting down.
AGTAGAAAGGATTCTGTGGCGGCATGGGTCCTGTTTTCATGGAGGAGGTTCGTGTGGTCGTGTATTTTCATAGAGCTCTTGTGCAGAAAGCCAAGAAGAGAAAAAGACAAGAGTAGTGCTAGTCTTTGGACAGAGTCCTCAGTGCAGCAGAGCGGGGAAAGTCTCATGTAGCAGGAGCGTGTGAAGAAGGTGCCGAAATGTTTCTCGGCATCTATTGGAGAATGTGGGAGCGCCGGGAAGAGATGCCAGAAGTACAATCAACATGAAACCAGCTGTAAGCTGCTTGTATTTACAGCAGCTGAAAAAAACACCTGGTTTGTTGGATTTGGATCCCTTGCTTGTTTTAATAACATTTGGCCAGATCAGAGGCTTCCTGTCAAAAGAAGTTAAATGTAGAATATCCAAGAATGTAACTGAATAACAGCGCTGTCTTTGCACGGATGAAAATACATGCATGGCACAGCAGCAGGGCTCCTGTTAGAAATGCTGATAGAAGTACAACAAAGCTTTCACGTATTTCTTTTCTGACCCCTTCTTGGTATTGTGGTTTGAACAAAATGAGTAGGAAATACACATGAAAAGCTGTGTTTAAATAGGAAGTCTTACTGTGAAATTGGTTTTCTTTTTTCGCCTGAAGTGGTGTGGAATACTGCCTCAGACTGCTTATTTCCTGGCGTATTTGAGGGAATTTCAGTGCTCATTGGGACTTTACAAATTGTGGAGTTTTCCATGAGATGCTTATGATTCTGAGCTGTGAGACAGTGTGATATGGGTTATCATTTCCATTTTCCCAGTCCTGTTATAGTTTTATAAGAATATGTGTATGTAGTACTAATAATACACATAAAACCATCTTCATTGCACATATATATAAAAAAATGTCATTTTATATAAGAATTGAATACTTGTTGGACACATTCTAGACTGGAAAGCACAGCTTTGTTGTGTGATCGATAAGGGCCAGAAGGCTGCAAAAAATTAAGTGCTGTAATATTGGAGGGTATTTTAGGAAATTGTGGATGTTTCTGGTAAATGGGGTAGAATGTGCTTCTAGCTTTCGTTTCTTAACTGTAAGAAGAATGCAATTAATTAAAATGTTATGTGTGTTTCCCACTGCTTGTGAAAGTGCCAGAGAACAACCGGTGATTCTTGCAGATGTGTTAACTGTATTTTTCACCATGGGATATTGAGGAACAAAGACAACTAAGCAGAAAGGTACTCTGTCAGAGAACACAACCGAAGAAATGAGAACTAAAGGGGAGTTGTTTGTTCTTCTTGTTTGTTTTTTCCTCCTGTGTCATGGGAGGGAGAAAACTTTCTATTGTTACCACTATGAAGAAATCTCAACTGGATATAGACAAATGGTTAAGTGATGACCCCCAGTTTTTCACTGTGTCTAGCGGGTTTCCCGCATGTTAGCAGTCATAAAAATGTTGTGTCTAAATGCCTAAAGTTGTTTTCTCATTGAAAGAAACTGATCTAACTCTTCCTGCTTTTTGAGTCAGAGTCCACAATTGCCTCACTAAATGGTTGCAACCGAAATCTCTTCCTCGTGAAAGGAAGGTTTCTGTATTTTCTGTTACATGTACGTTGAAAACCACTTTCAGATTGATATTTTTGGATTGTGCTCTGGGAGGTGGTGAGTGCTCTCCTTCCTTGTTCCTGTTCCAGTTTCGCTGCTTATTGCCTGGGGCTTCCTGGAGGTCAGCTAGCAGTATCTCCTGGGGAGCTCTTACTCTGGCTCCAGGCTATCCCTAAGCATTATCAGAAGTTACAGAATACAGAGCAAAGTTACTGCTTATTAAATTTTCTTAGATACTGCACAAAATGTACGTAAACAGTGATGTTCCAGATTGATCGAAAAATGCTGCCTTAAAATGCTTGTGTGGTGGGTTGACCCACCAGCCAGGAGCTCCCAGGTCCGGAGAGGTCAATGAGCACCCTTTACAGGGGGGAGCTGCAAATGCTGACACATCCCCAGGGCATGCTGTCACCTTAGCAGGTTTCCATCACCTGTGGTGGGACTCCGTCTGGGTCTTCAGAAACGTATCCCAAACTCAGTGTTTTAAACCAAGAAGTTTGTAACTCAACCCGCTACCTTTTTCTTTAAGAAAGGCTTGTTTTATATGGAAATCTCTGATGAGTCCCAACTGGATGGTGTGGGTTTTGAACAAATAATTCTTCTTCCAGATCAGGTTGAAGTCCCACTTCTCTGGGTACTTCTCTCCACCCTCACAGGCTCTCGTTGGAGTGCTTTGTGCTATTAGCCAAATGGTGTAAGGAGCTCCTAGGCTCTTAATGCAGTTGTCTGTTTCTCTTTCCTCCAAATATCACTCATGAATAATGTATTAGAATAAGTAACTTTATGTGCTTTTGACTGAAAAATGCAAGAAGTGCTGAGTCTGAATTGAGAGATGTAAATGACTGAAAGGCGCTCAGAGCTTCTGATCTGGATGTTTGAAAGCGTAACAGGTTTTTTTCTGAGGAATTTTCTCATCATTCAGACAATGTTGTGGATTCTTCTATCCTAAACCCTTGGCGGGAGACTGGCAACACGGGTGTTCAGAAGAAGGGAAAACTGCCAGAGGTTGGGCACCAGGAGCTGATGGGGAAGGAGTGTTTGACAGAACTGGCGTAGCTGCCGTTCGCAAAGCAGGATCCTTGGGAAGTGCTCACTCCTTCCGTGGGCTTAGAAATCAATCTTGCCTTTTCTTTCCCCATGCTATTTCTTTGATCACTACTCAGAATTTCGGATCCGTGTTCTGATCTCTTAGCACAAACCCTCTGCTATTTTGGTGTTGAGTGTGAAACTGCTGTTTCATTCATGTAACCCCAGTTACTCAGCCAAGCCATGATCTTCTCGGTTTCTCCTACGCAGTACCCCATTACCCAGCTTTCTCTAGCAGACCGTATCTGCTCTTTCCTGGGCAGTGTGGAGGCAAGAACTGGAAGGGGTGTTTTGTAGCAAACCTCATCAGCATCTTTTACAGCAGCATCTTTGCTCTTCTACCTGCTCTTCTGGGGACCAGCGGTATTTGTTTGCTGCCAGGAACTGGATGAGTTCACCTGGTTTCTGTGGTGGGATACAGACGTACAGACAACCACACTTCGGCTGAAACCTCTCTTTTAAGTGTTGATACAAACTTAAATCCAAATTACACAGCTTATTAGTGTGTCTGTAAACAGCAATTTGTCTTCTGAAGCAGCCTACGGTTGTAGGTCCCAGCTGTATTCTAGTCCCCTGGGAATCCCTGGGATGCTGAAGCATATTATGCCTTATGATTAATTTGTGTTTAGCTTCAGAAAAAAAAAAGTTTGTTTTTTTTCTTTTTTTGAAGGAGAAGTGAAGTAGCATCTATTTTCCTTTTTTTTTTTTTTTTTTTGGAGGAAAAAGTAGATTTCTGAAATTGAATCCAATCTGCACACCTCGGCATTCATCAAGCACAGGAAACCCAGCCCCGTTTCATACCGCCTCTCGGTGAGAGCAGCCGTAATGAAGCGAAGATACCTTGTTCGTTTGGAGCCCTGGTTTGGGGGGAGTGTGATGGTGTTGCACAGTAGCACACGCATTCAGAAAAGGCTGTTTGGAGCAGGTGTGGCTGTGGGGGTGTTCTCAAGGCAGGCAGGACAGCACGGTTTGTTGTCACGGCTGTGGGCGCCCTGACCTGCGGAGGGCAGAAGCTGTTGATGCCTTTGCCCATCAGGATTGTGTTGTACCACGGCTGTAGCGAGAGGGGCTGAAGGGTCCTACGGCACCTGCGTGGGTGCTGTGTGTCACCAAGCACCCATGAGGGCAAACACAAGTCAAGTAGCAGCTTCCTAATGGAGGGTCTCTCCCAGGGTGAGGCGGCTGAGGTAGGATTTTGTGGTGCAGCAGTTTGCGATACATTCCACAGCTGGGTTATTATTTTATTATTTTATTTAACCTTTATATATTCTCTCTACAATCAGAAGTTCTACCTTGAGTTCAATCCCCTCTCAGGTTTATGTAGCTTAGTAAAGATGGTTCATTTCCGAGGCAGTCAGCAGTGTGAGTGGGGGTTTGCAGAGAGGGTTGGTTTTTGGGGTTTTTTTGGGAGGGGCATTTTAATGTTTGTAGCTTTGGGCTATGAAGTGCTGGAAGTGCTGCTGAATTCTTCCTTTTTCTTCTTTTTATTTTCATCCGTGCGCCAGGCACTCGTCCATGCTCTCTGCCCTGCCAAAAAGCCTTCAGCGTTAATGCGACAGACCACCCTGCCCGTGGGTGAGGTGTGTGATTCTTTCTCGGAGCAGAGATCTTGAGCAGAGGCTGCTTATTATGTCGAAGTGCATGTGGTTTTCTGACAGGAGTTACTTGGCAGGCCAGAGAAAATATTAAACTCCACTTCACTTGGAAAAGAGCAGGACGACTTAAGTGCAGAGTAAAAAAAACTTTGCATTCCATTTCTTCTCCTCCTCTGGCTCTGTGTTGGAAAGTCTTGGCGATGGTGAAAAGGGAGATCTTCCCGTGCTCTGAAGTACTTCCTCGTGCTTGAGTGTGCCAGCCTGTCCGTGTCAGGAGTAACTGGTTTGGTGCATTAGTACAAGGGTTTTGGTTTTCTTCTCAATGGTTGCCTATTGAATTTATAAATGAGAATTAAATCGACTGGTTTTAAATTGAAATAAAACCTCAAATTCAGCAACTTGGAGCCAGGAATTTCTGCAGTCTGTTCTCTGTTGTTGCTGATGGCTCTTGGGCGTTGCTTGTGCCACACAACTTCTAAAAACATTTTTTTTCATAGTAGAAATATAGATTTATTTTTTTTTTTCAGCATGAGTATTAGTATTTGCTATTGTGAGATGGCTATTTCTTGATTTTGTAACTTCATAAATTAGACTTTTGAAAGAGTCTCCCATTTAACAAAAAACTTTTGGATTTTAAAACACACTTTTAATTATTGGAAATCATTAGAAATTACCTCTTCTAAGGATTTAATTTCTTTAATCTAGCTTGTTACTGACAGTAATGGAAAGCTTTTTTCTTTTGTGGATAGACATTAGTGCAAAACGTTTACTTTTTTACTTTGTTTTTATAATGATATTAAAACCTAGCTTGGAAAAGTGCTTTTCAGCAGGCTTTTTTAGGCAGAATGAGGCTATTGTGCTGTGAATAGCTGTGAGCAAGCAGTGAGAGCTGATGAGAGCTGCAGCCAGGTAAGGAAGGGGTCGAGGTATCCAGCTGTCCATGTGCCTGTCCAGTGCCCGGCACTGCCAAGGTGGTCCTGTGGGATAGGGATAGGGATAGGGATGGAGATGGCGGTGGGATGTTTAGGGAGCAACGGGGAGCAAGAGAAATTCGCTTTGCACAGGTGTGACAAAACATGAAAACAAAGGGAAGGTCTATGGGAGGGGTCGGGCAGGTCTTTTTCCTCTTCAGTAGCCAAGCAGCTTTCAAGGAGTTCACAACCACTAACTTCAACGCAAAATAATTAGAGGACAAATTCTGGTGCATTCTTGCTAGTGTTGAGTTGGCAGCCTGTTATTCAGCAAGTGTTTTGTGTGCTGCCTTTCTCAGTGTGCAGGAATCACAGAATCAGGGAATTGGCCGAGTTGGAAGGGACCTCCAGAGCTCACCCAGTCCAACTCCCCTGCTAAAGCAGGGTTGCCCAGAGCACATCTCTCAGGGCTGCATCCAGGTGGGGCCTGAAGGTCTCCAGAGAAGGGGACTCCACACCCTCCCTGGGCAGCCTCTGCCAGGGCTCTGCCACCCTCACCCCGAAGAAGTTTTTCCTTATATTTGAATGGAACTTCGTCTGATCCAGCTTGTGCCCATTGCCCCTTGTCCTGTCCCTGGGAACCACTGAGAAGAGTCTGGCTCCATCCTCCTTCAACCCACCTTTTAGGTACTTGTAAACATAAATAAGGTCTCCCCTCAGCCTTCTCTTCTCCAGGGTAAAGAACCCCAGCTCTTTGAGCCTTTCCTCATCAGGGAGGTGCTCCAATCCCTTAATTATTTCTGAATTAAGTGCTGCTGAATTAAGTGCACTCTTAACATAGATCTCCAAAGGTGTAGAACAAAATTGCTATTTAGTGTATGTGCAAAACAAACAAACCAACCCCTCTGATTAATGGCTATCAGAGAAGTTTCTCAGTAACTGGGCTCCCACTGGGTTTCTCTTATAATTAAATGTATCAGGCCTTGATTAGTTTGGGGTGGTGGTTTTTTTTTTTTTTTTGGTATGGGACATTGGTTTAGAAAGTTCTCCTCTTGCCAGCCTGGTGTGGCAGTATTTCTACTTCTCAGAAACGCTTCTGGGGCAGAGCATTTACAGCTTCCTGGCGGGTCAGCACAGCAGCTGCCTTTGTGACACCGATGGATACGGTATATGGAAGGCGTAGGAAGAAAGAGTTCGTGATGGAAGTGCTGTTGAATTTGCAAAGTTCTTTGGAGGCAAACTGAGCAGGGAACTGAATTCTGAATCTCAAGGAGGATGATGGGAAAAACAGCTGCAGAATTTCCTAGCACTTCGTGTATAAGCATTTTTTTTTTTTTAATGAAAAATCACCATTTCATTGAACTGACATAAAATTGGCTTGTCAAGCAGTGAAGATAAAATGTGTTTTTCCTTTATTTCTCATTCCTTTTATTTTTTCACGATTTAATTCAATTTTCAGCTCTTCCGTGTGAAAAACCAAACACTCTTTGAATCTTTCTTAAAATGAAAGCCAACAATTTCAGGTGAATTCACGACCCCCAAAATGTTGTGGGGCTTGCAGCAGGGTTGCTGTATGTAACCAGCAGATCCCAGTGCGTGCAGCTGAGCTGTGGGGTCTCCCTGCTCCTCATGCATCAATCCTAATTCATTTCAGAAAATCAAACCGCTTCAAGATGCATCTTGAGCCCAACACTACAGAGCACAGGAGTTGAAATGAGTAAATAGCAAGCAGTCCAGCTTTGATGTACGTAGGTATGCCTCTAGGAATCTATAACTGCCTCTGAATTCAGTGTTTCATCTAATCTTTGTGTTTGAACTTATGCAACAACCTAAATATTTGGGTGTTTTATTTTAACCAGCCTGTTTTGGAATATACATTTTTTCCTTTAAAGTGTTTGAGCATACAGCACCGTCATGTTCTTGCCATGTTGATTGGAAAATGAATTTATAATCCGATGTAGGAATAACGACATGTCCAGATGTGGATATTAGATACCATTGAACTCCTGCTGCCTTGTACAAGCTCCAAACTCAAGCGCTGCCGTGGAAATGAAAAGCATAATGTTTGCAAACAAGTTATTCCTTCCCCTTTGCCTGCCCGGATCACTTGGTCAGTGCAGGCGTCCTGCTGCCTCCTCATCCTCATCTGCTGCTGCATCGCCCTGGGAAGGTGTGGAGCCCACAGCAATGGTCACTGGGAGAGTCACCAGGGTGTTTGCAGCAGAGATGTGCAGGACAGGAGGCTGGGTTGGGGCATGTCGGAGATAGCAGTTTGTTACCTGTGCGTCTGAATTCACATCTGGAGTCAGCATTTAGTTTCTGATCTCCTCCTCCAAGGAAGCAAACGCCTGCATTCAGCTTCGGAGTATACACATGTGGAAAAATGCTTAATAGAATACATCCCTTTATAGGGAGCTTTAGGAGATCCTGTTTCAGAGTGGCTTTGCGCTTTTCAGGCAAGGGCTAGGTTATTTTGGGGTTGTTGAAGATTACAAGGTCATCATTTTGCTCAAGAAGAGAAGCACAATTCATGCTATGAGGAGACTTTTAACCTGCGTGGAGCCCTTGCGAACCCTCCTCAGCCATGGGTTACCCGAGTGTCCCCACCTTGATGCAAAAACTGCAAAAATCAGTCTTTATCTTTTGTCATCAAAATGAATTCATAGAGACTTGTTTGCCGCCTTCTTGGAATTAATCTTGACTGGATTTTGTACAAGCATTTCCTGAAAATAGGGTGTTGTTTAACACTGGGTGGTCTAACACTGAAGCATATGATTTTTAACTCTCCCTGGGTTTACTGAAGTCGAAAATAGCACTGTTTGCTTTAAAGCAGTTTTTCTTAAGTTTGGCGAAGGTATTAAATTTGTTATGGTTATACTGCTAAACAGTGTTAGAGAATTCCAGCCAACTGCAGCGTTAGCAGAGGTGGGGTTTTGGTTGGAGTAGAATTTTATTAAATTTACAGAATACATTTAATTAAAAGCCAGTAATTTCTAACATCTTATTTACAGTGAATGTACAGATTTTATATGTTGATAGCTCTGCAAATTTACTTGGCAATTTGTTAATGTAATTTACTTTGTAATTATTGGATGATTACTACTGCTTTGGTGCTATGCCACTTTCTGATAAGTTAAAATTTTGTTGTTGGCTTTGTGGCTTTCTGATCTTTGCAATCTTTGTACCACTTTATATATGATATCTCTTCATACCAATCCTCTAATCTTTGACTTTGTTCTAACTTCCTTTGCTCTGCTTTTGTCTCTTCCCAATCGGTCTGTGTGTGGCCAAAGTAAGAGAGGAACCGCTTGGTAAGATGTCCTTTGGGTCCACCAAGGTAGATCAATGTCTGTTCTATTTAGGTGGATGCTATTTTGATGTGTTTTTTACATTGAAATAGTATTACCTATGCTGCAAGTACTTTCCAGCCACATATAAAGAGCAGGCTTTTGTCCCTGGAATGTTCCTAGTCAATAGGATTAACAGAAGTAGAGAGGATGTCCACGTAGCAAGTCACTTGAGTGATTCCAGGTCCACGTTCTCTGTGCATTATGTGTCCTTTTCCCTGTGACAAACGCTGTTCTTTGGCTCTTAACGATTAATACCCCTCATCTTAATTCCATGTTGATTTTTATCTTCAGTTCTGGGTTTCTTTACATGGCAGCAGCTTCTGACTTAAGCCACAGTTGATACTGGATTAGGCATTTTTTTTTCTGCCTGAAGGGGAGAGAAGTGGTGGAAAGGCTTACACGTGTCCTGTTAGGGTGAAATGAAGCCTGGATGAAAAGTGAAGTAAGGCCAGATGGAAGTGCTGTTAAATATCTCTGGTAGCTCAGCTCTTAAAAGCTCTGTTTTCTTTGTAAAGCGTTCCTGCTATTCATTCAGCTTGGGGAATGCATCCCACTGCGTTATTTAGGGCAGTCGTGAGTAACAGATGATGTGTTTGCAGCCAGGGCCTGGTGTGACCCGTGGGGTTGTGTTCTCGTCCTCGGCCGTGAAGTGTTTGTACATGCTTTTGATGAAGATGTGTCTTCCTCTCTTAGACAAATGAAGAGCGTTATTTGGGCAGCCCTGGGACTTCTCAGTGCTTCTTGCCTGGGAAGAGTGTTTGTGCTCCAGACCTGGGCTGGATTATGTTGATCTGTTAGTTTGCAGAGTGCTGTTTACTGCTGTGCCCGCTGCTTGGCTTGTAAAGAAAAGTTGAAGTGGTATTGCTTGGTTTTCCTGTGGCTCCCCCTTCATTCTTAGCCTTGTTATTCTTCAACATACTTCAGAAAACTGCTAGAAGACTTGTGCAAATCTGAAATGGTTTGTGGGATTATCTGGGATGTATACTTCAGTTAAGTATGTGAGATTTCTTATTGCCCCTTCTCTGCTAAGATTTAAAAGTTATAGTTTGAAAAGCGACTGTTGGTAATGGCAATTTATAACAGTCTGTGTCCTGGGGTGTAATTTATGATGAAGAAAGCAGAGGATTTAGCAAGTCTAAAACCTCCCTGTCTGTTGTTCTAAGTACTGTGGGATAGTCTAGCATATGCGTAGTTAGTCACCCCTTGTAATGTCAGAAGAATTTTAACTTTGATAGCTAATGTCTTTTGCAGGTAGCTTAGATAATGCTGCCATGTGCGAGGTGTGGTGTGTGCTTACATCTGCTGTGGCTGCACAAGAGGAGATGGAGACCTGATGGTGATTTTCTTTCTTTTTCTTTTTCTCTTTTTATTTTTTGGGGAGGGGGTGTGTGTGGGAAGTAGATTACGTTTTGGCTGGTTTTGCTTGGAAACATGCATGGGAACTGGATCAAGCGACGTCTCCTGTCGAGCCTTTTGGTTGTTGTGTGGTGATGAAGGTGGATGTGACATCACAATGAGCCTGCTGGTTAAATTCTGTGTGGGGTGGGTTTGATGCACAGCCTGGATCTGGCCTTCTTGCTGTCCTGCTGCCGTTTGTCCCTGCACTCATAGGAGCCCACAGCTGAAGGTGAGGCGGTGGCTTTGCCATTGGAGACTGCAGCTTTGCCTCCTCCCTTGTGTGTCCTCCTTGCTGCGGAGTTTGACGGGGTCAGCCTCTTGCGGTGCTGCTGACTGGGGCAGGGAACTGGTTTCCAGAAGTCCTTCTTTCGATACAATCTGAGAGGGACGTTAATTTGTTGGCATCTCCTTAGTGATTGCTGCTGCTGAGAAGTGTTGACCTCTACATGAGTCCAGTTTACAATATTGAAATCCCATTTTATGGGTTATTGCTTTCCTTTTAATGTCGCTGTAATATATTAAATGCTGAGTTGCTGTGGTGGTGATTTATGCTGAGATAAATTGCTAGTATGATACACCAGGATTTAGACTCTCAGTTTATGAATCTGCTTATTCCCTGTGCATTAAATTACTGCTTCATTTGAACAGAAGCATCTAAAGTCATGTGTTTTATTATTTCTTGCACCATTTTGACAGACTTAGCAATGTGGTTCAAAGAGCAGAGGTTTTATTTAAATAATACAGATGTTGTTTGTTCAACTTTACATTTAATAGCCCTGGCTTCTTTCAAGTTGGTGACCAGCTTTGCCTCAGACTTAAATATTTTGTTTTCCAGACACAGGGAGAATGGGAGAAAGGATAAGGGCTTCTGCACAGGACAGAGTGTGGTGCCGAAACCTGGAGCCTTGCTGGGGCTTGCGGAGCAGCACCCCCTGCCATATTCCCCACCGGTGAAGAAACTTTGGAAGGCAGTTGGATTTTTCTTGCTTGCTCATCCACCCAGCAGCTTGAGAGCGAGAGAAACAGAAGTTCAATAAATAGGGTAGCTAAACAAATGGTATGCAAATGTTCCCCTGCCCACTTTGAGGTGGAGAAATCATTTTATTCGGCTTGGATAATTTTGGTAACTGAAGAGCTCAACAGATCTCAGAGCTGGGAATTTTCTAACAGAATTTTGGGACAGTGTGTACCAAACAGTGCTTAATATTTGGCTGGGAAGTGCTCTCATGATTTCTTGGAAGTTGGTGATCCATTTTCAGCTAAACTTAATTTAGTGTGTATGTGCTTTGTTATCTTCTTGTAGTAGTATTTTCTATTCTGTGTTCTTGCCATGACTTATATGTCAACGTTTATTTATAAAGCTACTGATGAGCTGGCTGGCTTGTAATTTGATTTGGAGAAAGGATAGAAGCACATTAACTTGGCCAACAGCTGCAGGTATGGCTTTCGTACTCATGAGTATGAAATGCTCACAGACCAAAGGACAGATTAGTTACTTGGTCGGAGGGTATAAAATTGGGTAGTTCCATGGCTTTTATCTGAGAATAACTGTTGGCCTCTAAGGAGAATATATGACCTGCTGTTTGGCAGCATGTAGCTTGTTGTTAGCTGCCAGAGTAGATGAGTGTGGTCTGAGATTTTGGTCTGCTTCTGTAATACCACTTTCCTTTTAGTGTTATTTTTGATGTAGCTACTAGTTGCTTTTTAATGGCAGTTGAGGGATGGCTCAGGGTATAGCGGGATGACTGTACTTATTTGTACTTGAGACAGTTGCCAGTGTGGGGAAAAGAAGAGTGAGTGAGCAGAGTAATAGCTTTCAATTGATAATTTAGAGAGTAAAGAAATAAGAAATGATAACATGCATAAAATGATATAAGAAGAATAAAAAAAACCAACCTAAGCAATTTTCACAGCAGAGCTTTAGAGGTCTGATTATAGGTGAGCCTGGATCAAGTACTGTCCTGCCATATGTGATAAGCTTTGCCAGAAGCATGTAGCTTTGTAGGAGATTTCGTGTAACCAATTTTTCATGAACCAACCCAAAAGGAAACTCTCTTAACTGGAGTTTGCCGAAAATACATTCATTACTTCGCAACGTTGTCAGTGAGAGTAACTCTTTGGATGACTTTAATTTCTGTGAGTTGATTCAGCATATGGAAAGGAAGTATGGCTGAGATCATCTCTGGAGTTTCTATTTAAAGGTGGAGTTTTAAATAAAATGAGGCAAATGAGCTGGTGAACTCCAAGAATCATAAGCTCACTGAGCTCTGGTATTTCTTCATCTTAAAGGTTAAAAAACAAAAAGGAAAGGTGTAGCAGAGATCTTGAGTCTTAAGTTGATGTAAAGCCGTATAAAATGCTAGGACCTGGACAGAACCACAGAAGCAGGCTAAGTAAAGGTGCTGGTACCTTCTGGAAAGGTTGGTATTGAAGTTATAGCTATGTCTGTACTGAAGAGTGCTAGTATAAAGCCAAAATACCAAAGCATAGAAGCATGGTAGTTAAATATGTTCCAAGATAAGCTGTTAAGCTTCCTAGAAGTATATTCCCTTCTGCATGTTCTGCCATAAACTGGGCACATTTTTTTAATATTTCTTATGATAAAACTGCCTGTTGGTGTAAAGAGAACTGAATTCCTTATGTGCTGGTCACCAGCAGCATCCTTCATAGCGTAAGGCCCAAAACTGGCATAGATTTCCACCCTGAGTCATGTATTTAGTAAACATTTAATTCAATTTGGGTATTCACCTAGGGAGGAGATTAAATGAGAGAGGTCAAGCAGCTGCTGAGTGTTGAGTAATTCAATACTTTGGACATGTTGAGATTTTAATAAACATCAAGGTAAATGGTTTGAAATTGGAGCTGGGAGTTGAAACTCCAGAAAGAAAGGGTTTGTCTTTCAGTTTTAATTACGAAACCAGAGAGCTCTATGCTTGAGTTTTGCAAGCTGTAGGGGAGGTATAATGAGCAGTGTTCACCTTTGATTCTGTGTGTGAGAATATTCTTCAGGTACAGATTAAAAAGACAAATATCTAAAAATATTTTTAAAATTGTTTTGGAGGCTAGTAACCTACTTCTTTAAAGAGCCTGCAGCGTAAGTAGCACGTGTTCAGGATTTATAGACTATGTTACGCAGTCAAAAGAAAAGAGCAAAGAAGACTTTGGTGCTGTTTCTGCAATATTCTTAAGCCTCGTTATGTGTGTGTATTATTTCTAAATTCTGACTTTTATTTAGGTTCACATTTATAAGTACTGACTTGGGCTTGAGCTTTCCGTGTTGGTTATTGCATCATTGATTTTCCTAGGGTTGAAGAATACAGTTTTGCTTTCTGGTGTCAATCCAGGATGCTGCTGCAAAGGTCATTTTGGAAATCCGTTGTTTTGGATGTGACAATTTGTTTGCTGTGACAAGGAGGTGGAATCCCTGGACACGTGTGATGCAGAAGTTGTTTGTCTTCAGTTGCAGAATTCATCCTCAAAACTGAGGGTGCAATCCATCACCCGCTTAGCTTGTGATGCGAGACTTTGTCTCCTGTTGCAGCAGGCAACAGTCTCCTTCACTTTGAAGTTGTTTTTAAGCAAGGTTCCCCCCAACACACACGTTGTCCTTATACTGGGAAGGAATTAGATTCCCTGTAAACACCTACCAAGCCCTTCATGTTTGTTCCTCCACAGCTGCCCTTGAAATTCTTTTTTGGTTCTGTTTCCCGTCTGCTTAATATGCTAAAAACACTTCCCGTCACACAACTGTCTGAGTCTGTTGTTTCCATAGAAGTCCCTCAACTGTCTTACACATTTGATCTTTTTTTTTTCCCCACTTGTGGTATGGTGACTCTTTTGCCGTCTGAATAGCATCGTTGTGTCTCTTTTTATCTTTAGCTGCTTGGAGCCAAGGTGTATAATTTACACGTTTTAAGCTACAGTGATGATAGATAGCTTTGCGCCTCAGATTCAAGAGATCAGAATGGTGCTGTAATAAAAACTGATAGGAAAATCATTTATTCTCATTTTCCCCCATATCATGAGATTTATGTGCACTGCTAAGATGGAACAACATCTGCCCCATGTGACCTTCAACTGGAAAGTGAGTCTCCTTTGGTTCACAGTTCAACCTTGAATCTACATTTTGTTCAGTTCTAGAATTTTTAGGATAGTTCATCATAGAAAAAGCCAAATTTCTGCATGTGGGGTTCTCTCTGCTTTGCATTTCTTCTGATTCTAAATCCACTGTGCAGGTCATTGGCCGGTAAGAAAAATCCTAGAGATTTGTCCTGGCTTTGCGTTACATCCAAAACACAAGTAGAAAAGATGTTAGCTTGGTTAAAACTTCATGTATGTCGATTTGTTAGTAACACTATTGTGGCATTTCAAAAATAGCTGTTTTAGAAAATAAAGTGTTCAAAGCACACTTGCCTAAACTTACAGAGTCTTTTTCAAGTGCTGACTTTGAAGTATTAACCTTAATGTAGTTTCGAAGTATGTGGTAATTGGCAAGTGATTTGAACTTTCTTTGTTTTGCTGAATTGATCCTGTTAAAATACTGCTATCAGTAATACTACTGAATTACTGTGGCTACGGCTTTATTGAACAAAGAAAGCTGTAAGAATTGTCTGACTGGTCAGACCGGAGATCCTTCTGGCCCAGAAGGCTGAGAGCCATGTGTGTCCTGTGTCAGAGCAGGGCAGGAGAGCAGCATGTTTGCTTGGCTGGTAGCTTTACCAGTGCCCACAGGCACGATCCTGAAGATAATCCATAATCACAAACAGTAGCTGCAAGGTGTGTGATTTTGGTGGTGTGTTTTTGGGGGTGGTTTTTGTTTGGTTGGTTCAGTTTAATTTCCATTGGTATACTTTTCCCCACAAATATTTCCTTTCCTGGCTCTGAGAACAAGGTGGGGTTGGGTTTTTTTTTTTTCTTTTATTTTCATAAGGTCTTGCAGCAAGAAGTTCCATCCTATCAACAAGTCCGTCTTCTCGTTTTCAGATGCATCTCCTTGTAGTTTTATTTGATATGCTTTAATTTTCTACATGGGATAAGTAGGTAAAAAGTTGTTCTTGTTTTCTGCTTACTGTTTCATACAATTTAATGATGTTCATTTTTAACCTTTTCCAAGCTGGAAGTGCACAGCTGTCTCTGTCCTTATGCAGAGGACATTCCATGTTTCTGACCTGTCCTATCATCATCTTGGGTTTGGTTGTGTGCTACATTGGTAAACGCATCTTCCTCTTTATCCTTAGTCGCTTCGTACCAGGAGGCTTCCTGCTGCCCCTCACTTTTGTTTTCACAACATGGAAAAGATCTGCATCATCTGCAAACTTTGCTGCCTCATGTACTGGTTCCACGTTGAGTACCCTGCCCAGCACCACTGCGGGTGGGACTGCTCTGCCAAATCCCCCTCCTTGTGACAAGTGCCCGTTTATTCCCACCTTCTGTACCTTGCCTTTTTAATATTATTAATGCACACAGAGAGCCTTGCCTTTTAGCCCGTGACTTCTTAGTCTTTGTAAGTGTCTTTGGGAAGGACTTTGCAAAAAGCTTTTCGGAAATTAAGATCTGCGGTAGCAACAAGGTCACCCTGAATAATACACTTGTTGGCTACTTCAAGTAATACTTTTAGTTTGAGGTAAGATTGAACTCGATAGTAACTATGCCAGCAGGTCTGCGCCGTATTCAGTCAATAGATAAGTGTTTTAAGCTTGATTCATATTAATCCAAATTAAATAAGATTTCAGGAATCTATCATCTTCTCTGCCCTAAGCTGCTTCTGAACAGTTTTTGCATTTGTCACCTTCTGTTTGTTTTCTGCTGAAGTTTGTCTTCCTGGTGGTTAATAGAGAAATTTTCTGCTAGTTATAAAGAAGAGAAAGCAGCCTGGGTAATGTGTGGAGCTTATCCTGAGGTAGGTGGTACAGAAAAAGTAAAGGTATTTATTACTTTGTGTCAGAACTGCTCTTTTTTAGGTGTTGACCTATTCCAGGTGAATTTTCTCTGAGTTTTAGCTGTTGTTGTAAGGCTGCTTCCCCTGCCTCTTTCATTTCTGACAGTTCATCTGGCTCTCCCCAGTTCAAGGAAAGGGTCCAGAGTGGGAACTTACTGAGCTCCAGTGTAATTATTTATACTTAACCTTTCTGCTGTTGACTGAAGTCTCAGGGGCTTATCTATTGCATCTTTATCTCTTTGCCCTTAGTTCTCCATGGCAGTTTTCTTGCTTTTGAAATCTGAAAATAGATATAATAGTACTTTTTATACCTGTAAACAGTTGTTGCTTAGAATCTGTTATGGCTTGTCTGATATTTATTTATTATTGGAAAGATGGTATTTCTCTGAGATCCTTCTGTGTCTTTAATCAACCCTTATGCTACTTGAAACATCTGTTTTTTAAAAATAATTGTATCTAAAAACGTATAATGTCTGAAAACGGCTTCCCATTACAAAATGTAACTGTAACTGATCTGTATTAGGATAATTTCTACTGCTCATACATCTACGATCATGATTGTGATTTTGGTTTGTTTGCTTTGGTAATTTTGCTCTTAGTAGAGCAATTATGTCTCCTCTTACTCATTTTGGCTATGCGTTCCATTAGGATGGTGCTGAATTACTAGCTGAAATGTCCATTGGTCAAAGAAATCATTTCAGGGGTTGGAAATTTCTAGACCTATTAATTTAGGGATGCTTAACATGTAGAATCAATTGGAAAGTGTATAATTACCTA
The DNA here is from genome assembly GCA_013400055.1 of Nycticryphes semicollaris. Taxonomy (NCBI): domain Eukaryota; kingdom Metazoa; phylum Chordata; class Aves; order Charadriiformes; family Rostratulidae; genus Nycticryphes; species Nycticryphes semicollaris. Next base: position 401,412 of record VXBJ01003175.1, on the reverse strand, counting down.
TTTAGATGATTCCATGATCCTATCTTTGTTATTTCGCTAAACAGACTTATCTTAAAAACATCTCTGTGCCACCCAGCAGTGTATAGAAAACAATACTTACGTGGGCTCTATCTATACAGCTGCTGGAAAAGGTGTCTGGAAGGGTGAGCTTTGTGCCGCTCCCCTGCTGACCTCCAGTCCCAAGAGAAAATACTGGAAGGCAAGTCTGAATCAAGTGCCACTGCTGAGTCCAGTGCATCCTGCAGAGATACTTTTGGTTTAAAAATAAACTGCAGAAAAGAATTTTTGGCTGCTTTACCTTTCTTTCGATGGAGCTGATGTAAATTTTAATGAAACTCTGAAACCCAGAGTCTTCTTTTAGTAATGGCTCTTCATTGAATAGGATGCTGCCTTGGCTTCTAGCTTCAGCTTTTCTCATTCCAGTGCTACGTTATTACCTGTTGACCTTTTCCTAAGGTCAGATTAGTTTGATCTTTATATCTCCTATGCTGGAGGTTATGTTTGTGTAATATACAGGTAACATTTCATTGCTGTGTCAACATTTATTTTTCAATTGTGCAAAAAGTAGTTGTTTGCCTATCAAGTAAATGAGGTCAGCAGCTAAGTTCCATACACAGTGTAGGTACAATTTTCCTTCTAACTTACTGAGCTCAGCGTCTTCCTCAGCTCAAACCAGCTCCAAGCAACATTTAAAAATAGAAGGTTGTGCTTTCCTGTATTTTCATGTTTGTTTTGAGCAGTAACTAAAGTACTAAAAACTGGAGATGTCCAAGAGCAATAGTCATTTCCCTTTAATCTCAGGTGGGCGACTGGCTGTAATGAGATGTGAAGCTGTTGTGTTGTTCTTGCAGTAGCCATCTCCTGCACAGACCAGATGAAATGCCCTTAACACAGAGTTCTATATTTTCATTCTAGATGGGAAAGGTGTTTTCTGCTTCCTACAGGATTACAGATTTCCCTGTGTGATCCCCTGTTGTGCATATGGCAAATATCTGCCATGATTGCTAAAACAGTTCTATCAAGATTATTAATTGCATAATTAGAATGTATAAATAAAACTTGTCACATGACTTTGATTCTCTTGCTGAAATTTTAACAGATGATGATGTGCTGTGGTAGGATGCCATAGTAAAAGCAATAATTGAACCATCAGACCACAGTTGCCAACTTAGAAATATTCCTTATAATTATATTTTTCCATGGCTTAAGAGTAAATTCACAAGGGGCCAGTCTCACTCTTTGCACAGCCTTCTGCTTCATAAATCAGTCAGTGTTTTAACTTAGGGGCTCATCAACGAAGCGAGATGATTGTCTCTTAGCGGGTATCTGTGGTACAGAAAAAGGTGATGAACCAAAAAAAAAGTATTCCAAGTTACGCTTTTTTTTTTTTTTTTTCCAGAAACAACATGGAACGAAGATATTCCAGGGATCTTATAGCTCTGAGGTTTATTTATGTTTCTGGTTCGCTCACCAGGCCTGCACAGTGGAACACTAAGCTTTGTAGAGTGTCCCCAGATCTTAGGTCTCTGAAACTATTAATATACTGGTTTTGAGCTGATACACACGGCCTGTGTTAGCAGGGAGGTATCAAATGCGAACAGGAACTCAATTACTCTTGGCCTGTGTGAGGTGTAGGATCAGTACTGCTTTCTTCTTTACAATGAAGACCGCCAATGGAGGCGGAACTGTGATGCCGGTGGAACGATTAAGAAGGAGGGTGGCTCATGTGTTGGGTGGTGAGTGGATAGAGGGTTCTCAATAAAGACAAGCAGGGAAGAAGCAAGTTTGACCTTCATGTGAAGAAAAGGATCCAACATCTAGAGCCGAGAGGCTCTTTGAGAATGTGTGTGGGTCTGGTCATTCCTCTGTGAGCATTTCTAGGCATGTGAAAGAGGAAAAGGAGACTGGGAGCAGCTGGCACAGGTTCTCCAAGAATTCATCAGACTTGTACAACCTGATGAGGTTACAGGACCTCTGAAAGAGGGAGGTGGGCAGTAGGCATTTGTCCACCTTCACTTTAGCAAGTTCTGTGCCTGGGAGAGCGTAATGCCTTGCAGAGGCTGGGGATGAGCACCCCCTGGGGAGCAGTTCTGGAGACTGGGAGCCCCATTGGACACAAGGCTATATTTGAGGTTATTGTGTGTTCTGCGAGTGATAGATGTTGACAGTGTGTTGAATAGCGTTAACAAGAGCATTATCAGGAAACTGAGGTCTTTTTCTGACTTGTATTTGGCACTTGTTAGACCAAGTGTAATAACTGGACTAGTTTTGTCCTCCCAGTACAAGAAAGATTATGGTTAACTAGAGAGAGGCCAGTGGAGTCTCTCAGGATGGCTGGAGCTGGAACACTTGCTCTGGGAGGAGAGGCTGAGGGAGCTGGGTTCATCCAGCCCAGAGAAGAGACAGGGAAGAGACAGGGGCTTGGGAAGAGAGTGAGATTACAGCAGTCATGAGTGAAACGGGGAAAGATCTGAACTGAATACAGGGACAGAAAAATGTCACTGTGAGGATAATTAAGCTGGAACAGCCTATGCGGGGAGGCTGGAGAATCCCTCAGCTTGGAGGTTTTCCAGTCCACACTGGAGCTCAAGAGCTGACCCTGAGTTGGGACAAGAGACCTCCTGAGCTGATGTCTATCCACTCTGATGATCTCATGCACTGTGATAAGCTTCTGGTGGTGCACAATGATTAAGTTATAGTGTTGGTAATGGATTGAGTAGCAATGACAAGTTGTTATAAATGAGGAGACAAAGGACCCTGCACAGTCCACACAAAACAGAAACCCCAAAAGAAAAAACAAACTAATAAAACCCAGCAAAAACATATATAACCTGTTAAAAAACCAAAAACCAAAACTAAAAAACTCAAAACCAAACCAACCCAAAACCAACAAAATCCCACTGTCATCACCAACAGAACACCAAAAACCCACACTCGATCCAACCCCACCCCCCCAGNCCCCTTTAAAATACAAATATGTAAGTATTGAATCTGTCAATGAAAATATTGTTTAGTCAGTAATAAAAAATACCTTCCACTGCAATTCAACTTGCAAGCCTCTTGGGATACCAATAGTAAATATTTAATAATTAAGAGTGTTATTTCTCCAAGTCGTCAGTGTTCGTTTTCCCTTGTTCTGCTTATGGGAGTAGGTGAGCTGTACTGATCTCACAGCAGCTTTAAAGATGAGGACTCTTTTCAATTAAAACTCGAACTGTTGTGTAAAGGTCCACTGAAGGAGATTGAGAGAACGACGTACTTAGTGGAAACGGAAATCATGAGCTAAATCTATGTATGTTCTTACCTAAACCAGTTAGTTCTTTGTGATTGAAAATCATTATATCTGTGCTTTGAGTTAGAAATTTGTCCTCTAAATTACTGTTCATTTTCTGGGTGATTCAGTGCTTGATACTTAAATCTGAAAAGATGTGTTTATTTCTTCTCCCTTGTCAAATCAACACAAAACTATGGTGCTTGAAGTCTTGGGTTTTTTGTGGCTTTGTGTTTATTAAATATTTAGACTGGAGCCCTTTGTTTTGGCCACTTGCACCTGTGCCTTCAGGGAAATATTTTTTTTAAATATTCTCTTAGGCTTTGTTGCCACAGCAGTCTGGATGCTTCAATGGATGCATGTGTACAACAAATACAGGGAATGGTAGTTACTTAGTGAGCAATGCATTTTTTTAACTGATATGACTTTTAAGTCATCTTGGAGCATTTCTGCTGAGGGAAAAGAGACGATCGTTTTCAGAATTCTTACGCAGGAATTCTGGCAAATAAATTAACCTTTCAGACTTAAATGAGGGTATGCATTGTGAAGTGGTTAGAAGCAAATACATATACTGCCTTAAATGAAGTCAGAAATGGATGTCTGCAATTGCAGTAATGGAAAGCAACATCTTCGCTCTTATACCATGTGAAACATTTAAATGCCAGAATATTCCCTCTGAGTTAATGGGAAGGTTGTGATTTATGGAGCTGTTTTTGTGCTTGGTGGCGTACAAGCAGCAGAGCCCTCTTGGGTCCAGCAGCCTGGTTTGACTTTCCAGCCCCAGGACCTGTCAGAGGAGAGGCAGTATCTGAATTACTGCTGGGCTGGCAGAGACCCTCCGAGACCCGGGTGCCAGCTCCCACAGCCCTTTTAAGAGAGCTCAGTGTCTATAGCAGTGCCTTGAGCAGATTTCACCAGCTGGTTTGCTCGCCTTTTTTTAATTTTTAAGCATCTAAATATCATTCCATGTGTTGTGCCTTTTCTATTTTCTGAACAGTTGTTTTCTACCTCCTTCAACCTCCTGCAGTGCATCATGTCCAGCTCGACTGCGGCAGCAGCTCTCTCACAGCATCTGAAAAAGATTTCAGTGTTACAGCACTGCAGTAGCCCATGGGCAAGTATGAGTCAGTGTGATAGCGTGGGATTTGCAGACCCCTGGTAGCCTCTTTGTATGATTCTAGAGAAGGCAGTTCTACAGACCTTTTTTCCTTTCTGTGCGGCTTGGAGACCGAAAATTTATAGATAGTAGGTTGGTTTTGGATCATCCTATAAATGCCATGTATTGCCCTGTGAATCTGGCTGTTTGTACCCTGTGTTAGCCTTTTCAATAACCAGATGCAAACACATTTTAATAAGGAGGATATTTTTACATCAGTTGGTGGTAATTCCATTGGCAATAGAGTTACCATGATCAAGACTTCTGTGTAGCTGTCCTATCAAAAGATGGTCATTGCTAAATCTGAAACCACAGTTTCATGAACAGAACTAAAAGGTTTGAGTGCAGAGAGAGAGAAAAACAATTTGCAAGTACATTTCCTCTTCCTTTCTTTTCCTGCTTCCAATAGGTCCTTTGCCTTATTAAAGAGATCAGTGATTCACTGAGCATATGGCAACAAATCTGTTGAGTTGGTAATCCCTATTAAAGCAGTGGTGATTTCCAAAAGCTAGGTTCAGTGATATTTTTTTTTTTTTTTTAAGGAAAAAAAGTGTTGCTTTCTCCCTTTCTGCAGATACTTACATTAAACTATGTCTGCACATGGACGCTTTATTTAATCTTGAACATTTTGGGCCTGTCCTCTCGCAGTGCTTAGAGCCTTAACTCTGGCAACACACACGTTGCTTGGAGCCGAGTAATACCATGGTTCAGACTGTTGTTGCAGGGAGGATGTGTTATCACTCTGAGGAGACAAAGGTCAGGAATTGGTTTGAGCTGTTCTTGCACCTGCTCCCCCAGCAGTCCCAGGCTTTTTTCCTTTCCATTTCTGGACACGTTGCTCAGTTTGGCGGTGGGAAAGGCGAGTAGCTCCTCCTCTTGGAATCAGAATGGTTTTGTTGGAAGGGACCTTAAAGATAATCTCGTTCCAACACCCCTGCCCTGGGCAGAGACACCTCCCACCAGACCAGGTTGTTCAAGGCCCTGTACCACCTGGCCTTGAAGACTTCCAGGGATGGGGCATTTACAGCTTCTCTGGGCAACTTGGGCCAGTGTCTCACCACCCTCCAGTAAAGAGTTTCTTCCTGACACCTAATCTAAACCTCCCTTCTTTCAATTTAAAACCGTTACTGCCTGTCCTATTGCTCCCCTCCCTGATTGAGAGTCCCTCCCCACCTTTCCTGTAGCCCCTTTAGGTATTCTAAGGGACTCTTTTCTTTTCTCTGCAACTCTCTCAGACTGTTTTCATAGGAAATGTGCTCCAGCCCTTGGAACATCTTTGTGGCTTCCTCTGAATGTCTTCAGATAAGAGAAATGCGCATCTGTTTATGATTTCGTTTTGAACTCAGCTGAACCCAAATTGTTTAATAACTTGGGCTGATAAACATGGGTGAACCATGGCTGTGATACAGACACTTAATGGTCACATTTTCAGACCAGTGAACACGCGTTGCTCAGTAGCTTCATTACATGATCTCAGCTGAAGCAGAAGTGTCTTCCAGCTGCCAAGCTACACCACTTGTTGGTTTCTCACAGCAGTGTACCAGTCTCAGCATCTCCTGTGCAGCCTGCTCTTAAGGTTTTCAGCTGGTGAATGCTGTTTGTATGAAATGTAGTTCAGATTTGTTTCTGGAATATGTTTTTTAGAATAATAATAGAAAAAAACATTGAATGAAATATTTGAATTTATTATTAGCAATATATGGTCCCTCAGAATGAATGTGCTTTGAGGTTTTGTTTGTTTTTTTTTGTTTTTCTTTCTTTTATAAATACTCATTGCAGTCTTTTAATGGCAAGCCATAAGTGCAATGAATGTGCAGTTATCAGAACTTTAAAATGTAATTACTGTGTCCATCTCTGGTGTCCTCAACATAGAAAGGACATGGACCTGTTGGAATGGGTCCCACGGAGGGCCATGAATATTCTCAGAGGGATGGAGCACCTCTTCTGTGAGGGTGAGAGAGCTGGGATTGTTCAGCCTGGAGAAGAGGAGGCTCCGGGGATACCTTAGAGCAGCCTTCCAGTATCTGAAAGGAGCTACAGGAGAGCTGGAGGGGAGGAGACTTTGTCAGGGAGTGGAGTGACAGGACAAGGGATAACAGCTTTAAATTGGAAGAGGGGAGGTTTAGATGAGATACCGGAAAGAAATTTTTTTCTGTGAGGGTGGTGGGACACTGGAACAGGTTGCCCAGAGAAGCTGTGGCTGCCCCATCCCTGGAGGGGTTCAAGGCCGGGCTGGATGGGGCTTTGAGCAACCTGCTGTAGTGGGAGGTGTCCCTGCCCAGGGCAGGGGGTTGGAACTTTGGTGATCTTTAAGGTCCCTTCCAACTATAACTATTCTATGATTTCATAATCTTAATGCATTATTTGGATTTATTTTACACTTCACTTCTTCTCTGAATCATTCATAAAGCTTTGTCTAAAATATTGATTGCTTGGCTTGCTGTACTAATTTTGGTTTTATTTTTCCTGTGTGGATAAAGAGTAGAAGTGACTTAATCCTCAAAGGCTGCAAGGAATGTTGGATCTGGCACTGAGAAAGAAAATAGCTGGTTTGCAGTGGGAATGGTATGGAAACCAAATACTTCTAATGCTTCCTAAAAGAAGAAAAATGAGCAGCTGATGCTGATGACTTGCAACTTTCAAACTTTTATCACAAATAACTTAGTATGAGTGCTTATGTGTTTTGTCAGCCGTTTTTCCAATAGTTTGTGCTATTACTGGAATACTTCACCAGATTTATTCACTTTCACAGAGAGAAAGCCCAAGTTGGCAGATAATAAAAGCGCAGATAAAATTTGGCAATATGGGGCCTCGTGGTGACGAGTGTGTAAGTGGGCGTAGTAGCCCCACTGTGTCTGTATATAAACTGCTTTATGCTCTGGGTTGGCAGCAGCTGCTCTTCATGCAATGGTGGTGCCTCACTATAAAATGCACATACGTGCATTAGTGCAAAAGACCTGCTGTCCTGGTGCACTAGAATACACGGGCCCTGTCTGAGAAAACATGGATTTTTCAAGTTCCTCTCGGGATCGAGGAAATTTGCTGTACTTTCAGTTAACTTTGTAGAAAGCGTGGATGTTCTTTTACAAAGCTCCTTCAAACAGCATCACAACTCCTGTGAATTAAGTTTTACATAAAAGTGGGTTGGTTTGCTCCCAAGGTTTTATACAGTTAAGATAGGATTTGGTTTGGCTTAAACATATGTTTGACATTTGTGGTAAATCTAATTGATGGTTACTGTTTTTATGGTAGATATATCCCAGCATATTCTAGACCAAAATTTAATGCTAGCCTGTATACATCCTTTCTAATCTCACTTTTGTACTCCTGCAGTATTATATGGTTTATGATTAGGGTGCTTCCTGAAACGGGAGTGCTTAAAGGTTGTATAGAAAGAGATTGAGCCCTGCTGTTCTTCCATTATTGTTTGGGTTTCTGCACCACTGACTGCCTGATACATTAAATCTCTTTCTGCCATAGTTATATATGATGTTTGTATTCCTACTAGAAAAGCAATGAAAATATTTTTTAAAGGTATGGAAGCAAATGATTAATGTTATCCTACTTAAGTATTAGTGTGTTACAGCTGTGAGAGTCTAAAAATACATGCTAGGAGGGTAGTTACTAACTGCTGGGAAAAATACAAGTTTTGAGCTTCAGATACTTTGAAGGATAAAAGTTGTTTGGGTTTTTTTCCTCAGTTGTGTTAGTTCAGTAAAGTGTTGTCTTTCCCTACAGTCTTGGCCTCAATGAAATGTTGTTCTGGACCATAATTTAAAGCTTAGGTGTAATGAGTAGCAACTTTCAAGATAGTCCCTACTCTGCCTGTCACTGTGGCTTGGGATACGTAGGAAGTCTTGTGAGAGTCAGCGGGTGGAGGTTTGGGTGGCTTGTTCGCAGCTAGGGGAGCTCTCTGAATTACAGGTATGACAGAGCAATCAAAAGAAATCTATGTACTATCTAGTTAGTTTTATTTTTTATTGAGGAGTTTCTCTGCTCATAGAAGTGGCTGGACTAGGCTGTACCTTCCAAAGAAGTAACTATTAAATAGTTTATTTGCTTAACACAGGTGAAATTGCAGTATTTCTGTACTTTGAAGGTAAGGGATATGGAGTTCATGTTGAATTGAGGAAAGTGTATTGTTCCTGTTAGATCTGTCCAGGAAGCCTCTGGGGCAGCAGTCGCTGGAGGTGGTAGACCCTGTGTAGCTTATTGCCCTCGGGCTCTTGGAGGCTGTGTTTTGTGTTATTCCAGCTGTAACAGGAAAATAAGATATTCTGTTGTGGTATCACAAACAGTGCCTGCATTTAACCTGACTCTGTTCCTGGGCAATACGTGCCAGAGAGGACTGCCAGCACCATCTAATCCCACCCACTGTTCTCTGGGGTCATCTTCTATAAGATTTCCAAAGGCCAAGATTATAGAGAGTATTAAAAATGTATTTGGTCTCTTCAAAAATGCATATATCATTAATTGCTGTCATTTCTGCCTCTCTCCTTGCTTTTGTATGCCTTTGGTTAGGATACATCCTTTGCCTCGGTCTGCTAAATACTACCCTGTGCTACTGTTCTTTGATTGAAAAATGTGGCAGAGGTGCTGGGAAGAATTCGTGGACTGATGATAGTGTGTCAGCTGTGGCTGAAAGGGAAACGGCGTCACTGTTAAGAAAATCTTTTTCTTTGATGTAGAGTGATGGAAATCTTTATAGAACTTCTGCTTCTCTCAGGTCTTTATTTGGGACTTGAATATTTGAATGAAACTGTAATTCAGTTTGAAGGAAAAGAAGTAGAGCAGATTTTACATTAGAAGACTCGGTCATGAATGAAGGAAGGCTGCTTGTACAGCTGGTCAGAAGCACAGGTAGTTCTGTCACTCGGCTGCTGTTGTTCTGCTTTGACATTAGCATCTCACTGGTTTGGACCTTTTGCTTTGCTGAAGAGCTTCATCAATTAAGTTGGTGTTATCTTTTTTTCTGAGCTATGCTTTTCTCTAAAGCTTAGTTTTATTTCTCACGATTTTCTTTTTCTCTAAATGTAGAACTGTCTAGATTGGAAGGGACCTTTAAGATCATCTAGTCCAACCAGCAACCTAACTCTGATTAAAAAAAACCCAACAACTGATCCCTGAACCATGTCACTGAGCATGATGTGAACTCATCTTTTTAATATCTACAGGGGTGGTGCCTCAACCACTTCCCTGGGCAGCTTGTTCCAAGGCTTCAGAACGCTTTCCATGGAGACATTTTGAAGCTGTCATGCTTAGAACATTACTTTGGGTAACAGTTTAAAACTGAAGAAAATTCTACCCATTGCTTTGTTGCAGATCTAACCTGTTTGTGTTCTGTGTCAGTGATTTACAGCAGGTAACAGTGAGATGAGTCTGGACTGGTGTGGAACCAAGTGAAACACGGGTGTTAGGGTGAGGGCCAGCCCAGGCTCTGAAGGAGAGCTGAAAGGTCGTTCATGTGTTAACTGGAATAAGGTCACCACATTGAGATGCTGTTACCAACCATAAAGGGATCAGAGAGTTCTTCATGTTGGAAGGGAGTGTGGGGAGGCCATCGGTTTCTCCCTTCTTCCTTGTACTGGTGCCAGGCTCAGTACCGAGACTGTCCTTAAAGAAGCACAAAAGCCACAGAGTGAAAGAAACAAACAAATAAAACAATGAAATTCTGTGGTGCAAGAGTGAGTCAGTCCTTACAATGTTTATAATCCAGCAGTTTTGTTAAAGTAAGGAGCAGTTAGATGCTGCTATGGCTTTTTGACGGAGAACCATCTCCCAGAGAGCAGGGTGTGATAGCTCCAATGGAAGCAGCCTTCCAGGGGGAGTGCAGGCCACTTGGTCCACTCAGTGACTCTGAGGCTGGCGAGGCATTGGGTATTTACTGGTTGCAAACTTGACACTAGTTCATTCCTGGACTATTAAACTTTTCATATTTACTCTTGTTATATCTGGCAAGGGGCCTTAAGTCGTCCCCTGTCGGTGCTGCTCGACTCCGGTATCTTTACAGTTCCTTTGATTGATTTGACAGAGCATTCACAGGCCTAACGCCAGACCGAGCTATTTTCTCAGCAGCAAAACATCAAACTAGGAAAAAAGATACAGTCAGCTTTTCAGATGCTTGGTTTTTTTCCTAGTCGCTATATGTTAATGCGAAAATTAGTGTGCACTGTACGCACGATGGTGTTGTAAGTCCCCACTGAATGTAAATCAAACAAATGGTCTTTCTCAACATTTCCTAAATCTTTTGTAAGTGGAGCAAAAATTACACCTTTGCTAGGATCTGTAGAAAATACTGGATTATGTTTTGAATATCCAATAATTCCTCTAGTAAAATATGTGTGTGTAATCATTATTTTCCCATCTCCCGTGCCTAAAAGGCAGGTAAGGTTTCTGGGACTTCCTTTCATACATCTCAAACAATTTAGGAAATGAAATTGCAAAAGTAAGGAGGAACGAAAACCAAATGATGCACAGGGTTCATTATGGACCAGTTCCTTCGGCAGATTGGTGTTTTCCTGCATGCTAAGCTTTATGTATATTGATTTGTAAGATGAGTTGCTGATTGATTTGCACCTAAATCACTGGCTACAAGGATGTTTACAAGAAATGGTGTCACCTCCATTGCATGTATGGCTGGAAAAGAAGTTGCAGGGAAGGGAGTAAGAAAGCACCAGGCTGATTGATGAAAAGTTTCCAAAACTTGAACTATTCATCCATGGTAGGAAAGTATTTCTGTCTTGTCATTTCACTTTTCCATTGATTTTGGGCAGTGAAACTCGAGTATTAGTAGTGTTCATTTGCAAGTGGAGCCATTTGGCAATCCTGTGTTACAAAACCCACAGGAAGATGTCATTCAAATCATATTATCAGTCAAGATCTGGCCAGCTGGATTGGGTTGACTGAGGTCAACTTTTTTAAAGTATGGTGAAATATGTGTTGAATGAACTTTTACCTAATTTTTAATTTTTTTTGAGAACTTTTTTCTGTCTGAAGTCAAGTGTACAATTCAACAAATACTTTTCAGTTAATTCTTATCTGAAGTGCCAGTTGTATCTCAAGTGTAGTCAAGCTGAATCTCCTTCACTTGAACTTAAAAACTGCTTTACTTGGCTGAAACTGTTGTCACTGCAATTTTTTGGTTGTTTGTTCCCAGAGTTTTCAACATTATCTCTTTTCCTGTATTTCACATTCTCCTTGAATGGGATTTTCAGATGCAACTAAAGGACACAGATGGCATCAGAAAATAATGGAATAATGGTATAAAATAATACAAGGTTCTTTGCCAGTCTTACCACCTTCTGTTCACTGCATTAGATGTATTCTGCTCTATGAAATATGAGCCTTATCTCTGATTTGGTGAATCTGTCATCTTTTGCCATCAGTTTGAGTGGACCTTCCTGCTCCCACTCACCTTTACATGGGGCGTGAAGACACTACTGAGAGCATCTGAGGGAATGATGACCNGTGTCCCGTTCTGGGCACCTCAACACAAGAGAGATCTGGAGGTGCTGGAGCGAATGCAGAGGAGGGCAACGGAGCTGGGAAAGGGCCTGGGGAATAAATCTCATGAGGAGCGATTGAGGGAGCTGGGACTGTTTAGTTTGAGGAAGAGGAGGCAGAGGGGAGACCTCATCGCTCTCTACCACTGCTTGAAAGGACATTGTGGAGAGGTTAGTGCTGGTCTCTTCTCACAGGTAGTTAGCCATAGAAGGAGAGGGAATGGCTTCAAGCTGCAACAGGGTGGTAGGTTCAGGCTGAACATTAGGAAAGGAATTTTCCCCGCAAGAGTGGTCAGACACTGGAACAGGCTGCCCAGGAAGGTGATTGAGTCCCCATCCATGGATGTGTTTGAGTGGTTGAGATGTGGTGTTGGGGGATCTGGTGTAGGGGAGAACGTTGTAGAGTGGGGCTGATGGTTGGACTCGATATCCCAAGGGTCTTTTCCAACCTGGATGATTCTATGATTGGGAGTGCAAGCCCCTCTTCTACTTGAAGACCTTTGCTGTCCTCGAGTTTCACGTAATTAGTGTAATTTGTATGGACTTGTACCACTGTATCTAAAGCTGTAGTCACAGTGAGGATACAGTGTGGTCACACCTAGAATCCCAAGCAAATGAGAACTGATTTTTGGGTCAAATTTTAACTGATTCAATATTTGGTTAGCTCTGGTGGGGTTGTCTTAAGAACTAAGGAGGGGTGTGTGTGGTGTGTCTGTGTAACTACAGGTTTAAAGTTTGTGCTACATTACTTGGCTTGGGATAAACTTTCTTTATACCTTTTTTTGCTGTTACTTCATTGTAATGCAATAAGGTTACAGGAACATTGAAGTGATAATTCTGTCCAACTTGGATGCAGTAAGTAACATAGGGCAGTCTTCATTAAAACTTCTTTGCTTAATAAACCTCCGATGCAAAACATGTCTCAGAGCAGACAAAGCTTCAGATGCTTCAAGGTTATTTTTTAAATCCTTTTCAGAGGTTGCCCAGTCAAGTATGTAAAGCAGCAGCAGCAGCCACTCCACTCTAGTGACTGTTCTGTAAAAATAGATCAGAGCAGTGGTTTGTCAAGCTCATCGCTGTGTTTCTGCCCATGGTCATGGAAGGTGCTTGGAGATGTGTGTAAGGGGTGAGTGGGACTGTTGTGCCTACAGTCCCTGTGTACGCTCCCAGTCTCCAGCCCTTTTGTGTCCCAGGCTCCTGGATGCAATAAGTGTCTTTATAGCTAATAATTATTCCAGGAGAATTTGTCAGCAGCATGGACAGTGGGATTGAGCGCACCCTCAGGAAGTTTGCCCATGACACTAAGCATGGTCAACACGCTGGAGGGAAGGGATGCCATCCAGAGGGACCTGGACAGGCTTAAAAGGTGGGCTCACACAAACCTCCTGAAGATCAACCAAGCCAAGTACAGGGTCCTGCACCTGGGTTAGGGCAGTCCCAGGCACAAATACAGCTTGGGCAGAGAATGGATTGAGAGCAGCCCTGAAGAGAAGGAGTTGGGGGTGTTGGTAGATGAGAAGCTCAATATGAGCTGGCAGTATGTGCTCACAGCCTAGAAAGCCAACCGCATCCTGGGCTGTATCACAAGAAGTGTGGCCAACAGGTCAAGGAAAGTGATTTTTCTCTTCTGCTCTTGTGAGACCACACCTGGAGTACTGTGTCCAGCTTTGAAGCCCTCAGCACAGGAAAGAGGTAAACTTGTTGGAGCCAGTCCAGAGGAGGACCATGAATATGATCAGAGGGATTGAGCAGTTCTCCTGTAAAGACAAGCTGAGAGAGTTGGGGGTTGTTAGCCTGGAGAAGAGAGGGCTCCAGGGAGACCTGATAGTGGTGTAATGGGGACCTAGAGCAAGGATGGGAAAGGGACACTTTATCAGGGAGTGTGGTGATAGGATTGAGGGGTAATGATTTTAAACTGAAAGAGGGGAGATCGATAGTAGGTATTAGGAAAAAAAAATATCTTTACTCAGAGGGTGGTGAGACCCTGGCTCAGGTTGCCCAGACAAGCTGTAGATGCCCCATTCTTGGAGATCTTAAAGGCTGGGCTGGATGGGGCTTTGAGCGACCTGGTGGGAGGTGTCCCTGCCCAGAGCAGGGGTGTTGGAACAAGATAATCTTTAAGGTCCCTTTCAACTGGAAACATTGTATGAGAATTTTCTTTCATTCGTTTGACTGGTGTCTGTTTGAATTCATGTGAACTTTAGATATTTCAGCAAAAAAGTGTCAAGTCTTCACCAACTTGGAAGAACTGCTTCCAGTATTTATTGTGGCCCTGGCTGCCTTTGGTTCATTTGATGACAACTTGTTCTTTGGATAAGAAGCAGTAGATGTTTGTACCCTGTCAGTCTGTCACATATGAGTTTATGGACTTCTGTTGTATCTCTAATAGTCCTGGCTCATTTTGTCATTCTGATGGGGAGGCCATTTCTCCCCTAGAACTTTATCAGTTCTACCAGTAGCATGTTCCTCAGTTGTTTTTCAGCTCTTTCTGTAGTAAGTGTAACTATACTAAAGGTGGCCTTGAAGGGACAGCCTGCCTTTAGAAAGTGTTTACTTTCTGTTTTGCTTTACTCCTGATAATATCCCTTTTCTCTTTTCCTTTTTTAAGAATAAAAAGCTACTGAGCTGATGTTTCCATGGCTTTGACTATTCAATCCTAGAAACCCTTTAGAATTTTAGGTAGATAACCTCTCAACCTGTCAGTATCTTGCTGTTCACTTCATTGCTATCTTCCATAGTCTAATGATGCTTCTGAGGCGTTCCCCAAAGACAGGGATCCTGGAATGAGGACTTCCCTCCAGCAAGAGCATGGGTAGAAGGAAAGTTTTTTTCTTGTTTTATTCTGGCATTCTCTGTGAATGTTACTTGCATGCTCTCATCATCTGGTGGTCCTTCAGGCCTTCTGGCAGGGTTCTCATTTTTGATAAATGAATATATTACTCTTTTTGAGGACTTCTGTGAGGTTTTTGCGAGTGTTAGCTTTGTGCTTTTGTACTTAGCCTGCTGGGGTTTGTGATCCTTCCTGTGTTGTTTGGACCTTTTGATGCTTTTTTGGGAAATGTTGTTTTTTGTTTTTTTTTTTGTGGTGTCCTTTACAATATTTTCTAGCTGTGATGGCTTTCTCTTGGTCCTTCTAAACTTCTTTTTGATAAGTGATGTCTTTAAATAGTTTCTGTTCTGCCCATGGTGGGCTTAGCGTCAGCTGCCTCTTTTAACTCCTTTTAACAATTTAAGAAACTCCTTTTCTTACTGTCCTGCAGTTTCTGCTTTTGAAGTTAAACAAGAAATCCACTAAGCTACACTTCTTGCTGTTCCTATTTGGATGTTGCATTTGAGTGTATGGTGGTCAGTGCTGCAGAGGGGTTCTTTGATGGTGACATTTACCCACGTGCCACCCACTGCTCAGGGTGAAGTGAACTCGTGCTGTTCTGTTTGTGGGTTTCCTGCCTGGCTGCTCAGTGAAGCTGCTGCTAATGATACACTTGGATGCAGGCTTTGCAGTGCCTCCTGATGTGACGTTATCTAGTTTCCATGGAGGTAATGGAAGGCTCCCATTACTGTTGTGTTTTCATCCTTTGCAACATTTCTGCTTTCTTCCTGTATCTACTTACGCTTCTATTTCTGTGCTTGTCGTTGCTACTGCTGGCACAGCAATGTTGCAGATTTAAAAATGAAAAAAAAAAAAAAAACAAACAGAAAAAGTCATATATGACTTGAACTTCTGGTGCAACATCTGGTTGCATTTCTAAGAGCTTTCAAAAGATTTAAATTTAAGAGATGGTGCATATTAGCTAAAGCTACATTAGAGGATGCGTTGATAGAGTGTCCCTACCCCAGGAAACAGCAGAGTTATCTGATAACTCATGTCTAAATAATGATTGCTGCTGGGCTTCCCCAATCTCATTCCACTTCTGTTGCGTGTCCATGTGCCCCAAACTTTGAAAAGTGCTGTCATGGTTTGTCAATCAGCATCATCCAACATTGCAGCTGCCAGTGTTTCCTGTAATAGTGCTCTGCAGCGGTGCACGAAACACGGCTGGCTTTGGGGGAGTTCAGCCTCCTTTCTCGTTGGTCCTGTGGTGGGAGCTGGGGATGATGTGAGGACAGGCTTGGTGTGAGCCACCAAGTGAACACATGTTATAAATCTAAAAAGAAGTTAATTGAAGTGTGATGCAGGAAAATAATTAGCACGTGATTTATTCAACTTTCCCATGTCTATTTGTGAAAATATTGCATATGTGTAAATGCTGTGTATGGATTTGGATTTATCTGTGGTAACATGGCTTTCTGCGGAAGCCAAGTTTCCACGGCCGAATCCTCACTGGTGTGGGAGGACAGTGGCTGATTCTGAACATCTCCCAGCAGAATAGAGCTTGAGAACATGGAGATAGATGGAAGACTAGCTCCAGAAATGAGCAGAGTAAGGACAGGGCTATATCAAGAGCTTGGTTTTCTTAAGTAACAGGGGACCCACTTTTACAATGCTACAGCTGCTGAGAAAAGTTTGAGTCTGGCTTGCTAACAGGGGGGACACAGTCATGGCTAAGGGAAGAGGTGTTATGACTCTATTACTCACAGAAATTCGTGCTGCCTGTGATTCTGCTTTGCCTTTTATTTCTGCCTAGGAGAAGGAGTGGTAATTTACTTGGCTTATTTTTCTTTGCTGTTTGCAACTCTTTCTAAAGTTGGACAAACTTCAAGAGGGACAGAGCAGGAAGCACAGACTCTGAACACGGGTTTTATTCCATGGACATATGAAGGAACTGAAGAGTGTAATTTGCAATTAAAACCAGAACAGATTTACACTTTCAGTTCCTGATGAGCTCAGCTTTGTACTTGATGTTGAAATTTTTCTTTAGGGAGAGAACAAAATCTAAAATTATTTTTTTCCTATAGAGCAGAACTACTTTTAACTGATTGTAGAGGCAGATGTTTAGTCCTGTGGTGTAGCCTGGACAGCACTGGCTGGTTACTACCCTTCTATTTCTCTGTCATCCCTGACAGTATGAATGGGAGGGAGCAGCAGCCATAGATGGCTTTGCTGAGTAGTAAAATCCCTGTCGTGACTCTCAAGTACAAGACCAAAGTTTTGTAAAGGGGAAAAAAAAAAACTCCAAACACAAGCAAGAAAAGAAGCTGAGATGAGACTCATGCTGAAGATGTCTGTACATCTCATTAATTTCTATAATATGAAACTGTTTGGTTTATACTTGTGAATTTTCTTTGCACTGAATTTGTTGCAAAAATTATTTTTGCTTACCCTGCTAAATGCGCTAAGCTTTTCTCTAAATATAAAATGTGTTTCTTTGTAAGATGCTTTTCATGCTTTTAGTTTGTTGGGGAACTACATGATGCTGTTAATGTTGGGGTTTTGATCTGTTGAGGTAAAAGCAAGATGCTAAAATGTGAAAGAAGGGTTGGTATTTTAATCTTCTTTGCCACTGAATGTAATTTACCCTTACTGTGCTTTTATTAAGAAAAGCTAAGCTTGAAAAATATGGGCTAGTAACACAGATTTCCCAGAGGCTCCTCTACCTCTTTCAGCTTCTTTATTCTGACTACATTTTTTTTTTTTAAAAATAAATATATGAATTATGTGTAAACATCAGCAGCTTTTGTTCCACCCATTTAGAGCTTTGCCTTTATGTTTTTTTTCACATACATCTGTAAAAGTCTTTTCTTCTCCTTCAGTCTAAGATCTTTTTCTAAAATTATATTAGTGAATTTGGAGACAAGTAGCCAATGTCTCCTTTCTTTATTTTTAATGTCTTTTGAAAATGAGAGTAAACTGTTCATCAGGGCATTCGGGAGCAGTTGCCTGGAAGGAAAGGTATTAGAGGATAAAAAAAAGAAAAAATAGAACTGAGCACTTTTTTTTTTTTGAGCTGCATATAGCATTTCCTTGGAAATTATTTGTGTTTTCATTCTTTCATATTTGAATGTCTAGCTGATTTAAGCGTGGAGAAATATTTAATTAGGGATTAATGAAAGACCCTTTTATATTAGGGATGAATGTGCCTCCAAGCTGATTTCCTCAGTTTCAAGTCCCATGTTGCTGAGATTTTTAATTAAAAGCTTGAAATAAGTAAATTAATTCCTTGATGGGGAAAAAAAAAAAATCTGAACAGTACACATCTCTACATCTTCACCATCCCATTTCAGCAGAGGTAACACAGATGTTTTTCAGTGACTTTGTGCTTTTCTTTCAACTTCTTGGAGTCAAAATATGAGACGTCTTACTGTTGAAAGGATTCTCTCGTTTTGTGAAGTTTTTTCCATAAACCCAGTGCCCACTTTAGGAATCCATCCTGTCTTCATTGGCCGTGCTTATCTCTGGGGGAAGGGGCACCAAAAATACCATTTTTTTTCCCCACAACCCCTCACACTTTGAACCAAGAAAGAGCAACGCAGGAGTCAAAAGCACCGAGAGTGAGTAACAGTGCATTGATTTCCATTTGGCCAACCTTTACTGGGGAGGATGAAAGCA
Source organism: Nycticryphes semicollaris (assembly GCA_013400055.1). Lineage (NCBI taxonomy): Eukaryota > Metazoa > Chordata > Aves > Charadriiformes > Rostratulidae > Nycticryphes > Nycticryphes semicollaris. The sequence continues at coordinate 382,996 of VXBJ01003175.1, read as the reverse complement.
ATCGGTGAGGGCCGTGTCGTTTGCTCCGCTGGCAGGCCAGCCCCAAGTCAGACTCTTTCCTATCGCACAAATCTTTTCTGGTTTCTCCCACGTATCCTCCTCTTTATTTGGCCTTGGACAGCAATGGGAATTGGAGTTCCAATGAGTCCTGTATCGCTGAGCAAGGAATTTCAAAAGAATTTTTTTATAGTTGAAAGAGCATTCCACAGCATGTGAGCTGTGATTGTACGTAGGCGCAAGCACCATTCACAGCCTTGGTCTTCATAGGTCTCTGGAGGAATATAAGTAAGCCTCAGCAAGCTCATTAGTTAATTCTCTCCATACAAGCATTTCTTTTCCCTGCCCCCCTTTCTCTTTGTTTTGGGTTGGTGGGGGAACCCTGGGATCTGAGAGTGAACTTTTGGTCTCAATAAAGCAGTATACAGGGTTTGGGTGGAATTTCTCTGAACTTCACGAAGAGGGAGAAAATGCGGAAAATGCTTCCTCCAAGCAAAATATGAACAAAATGTTGCGATTCATTAAACTCCTTCCTATTTGCCTGCAAGTGAGAACCTTACAGTTATTCAGCTGAATAGTGCCTGCCCCTGAGGGGGCAGAGCCAACAGAAAAAGACGTGGCATTGGTCCAAAGAGCAAAATGCATGTTTTCAGGAAAATTAGGAAATTTTGCTCCAGGCACATCCCTACTTGCACAGTGAATTTGTTATATTGGGATTTTATACTGCTGTTTGCGTTGGTTTAAATAAGAAACGAAAGCTGCTTTTTAGTGTCATAATGATATCTGGAGGGTACTCCACAGAGAAATCCGTCTGCTTTAATGGTTTAACTTTCCTAGTTGAAGTGTTTTAAGTTCTACTGACCAGTCCAAGGGCCAACTGTTTTGGCTGGTTTTGGAGAAAGTTTGTATCAAGTCCTTACTACAACATCTTTGTTTCTGAAATACAAAATATCAGTTATGATAACTTATAAATAACTGCATCATTATCGCCTTGTTTAATGTTAGTCCATCCTATCCCATCTGGATCCTATTGCTTGGAAAACTCAAATCTTTCCTAATTTTGGAAGAAAAAAACCCCAAAGTTGAAGGCTGATTGTAGAAGTCTGGACATGCAGTGGAACTGCTTCCAGGAGAGGGCAGTAGTGTCATTCAGAGCTTTGATGGCAACCCGCAGGCGCCAGCTGCTTGGTTGAGGTGTCATGAGTTCCAGTGTCTCTGTTGTCTTCAGAGTACAGAAGAGGAGACCTGTATGGTCCTCTGCTCTCTACGGTCCTGTCCATGACATGCAGCTGAAAACAGGAGCCCAACAACACGATTAAAACCCTTTCAAGAGTTCAATTTGCCAGGGTCCCTTGTAGCTGTATAGCAGTGGGTATATATTTTTGCCTGCAGTACTTGAATAAGGAAATGTAATCCTAATTAATGTACCGGACTTGTGTTTGCGTCTTCCTCTCTGTTGTAACTTGAGTAAAAGTCCTCGCTGATAGAATGTAGTACTTGAGGCATTAGCTGGGTATTGGGGTCCCTCGAGGTGGGGAGTGTCTGCCCTGGACACACTCCCGTTCCACGGCCTGGAATAAATCCCACAGTTTCTTTCTGTACATTTATTGCATGCATGTGACTATGCAGGATGTGGTGTTTACGGTGTCTTTTTTGGTGGTATTTCCTGGTGAAGTTACTGTAGTGTATTTACAACTGCAAATCCTGGTGTGGGGATGCATTTCTTTTCACTTTTGGCGTATTACGTTCAGGTGTCCATGTCGTTGGGCAGAGCCTCTTAGAATCCTGTAGAACTTTCCGAGGAGAAGGCTGCGGGAATGTCTCTGCCCTCTCCCGGCAAACAGGAAGGCTTGTTGTTGCCATGTCACTGCCAACCCAAACACCCGGGAAACTGCTCCCCCTCACTGCCTCGCTTTATCTCTCAGGGTGGCAAATACTGTGGAGCTGGAAGTAGTTTTCCAACCACATTGATTTGATGGCTTGTGCTCAGTGCCATTCGGAGTATTTTAGAGCTGGGTAGATGGAATACTTTACAAGATTTCACATCTTACTACCTCATTGTGTACACTGGCTGTTTTATCTATTATACAAAGAGTGGAAATGACAAAATAGCTCTTTTTCCTTTACTGTTATTTAGTTGTGGTCACAATGGCTTGAATACAACTGCAGACTAGACTGTAGTGGTAAGAGGAAACCTGGGGAATGTGACATGGGGGAGAGATAAGTGGTTAAAAAGATGAACTGTGAGCTTAATACCTCTAAGTAGCCAAGGACAGCAGGACTATAATAACCCTTTATGTTCTCGGCTTGTCCTGGTGTGGGGTCTTGGCGCACTAGCTGGGGAGCCTCGAGGAGGCAGTTGGAATGATTCGCGGCCTCTGAAGTGGGATGCTGGATACCAGGACGCTCATTAACTCCTTGTTCTTCACTTTCCCTTTGTGCCACTGCTCTTGCAAGTGAGGTGTCTCAGAGCAGAGCTGTGGCACGTTTATCACCAGAGCCTTCCCAAAGTATCAGCCGTAGCAAGTCTTCCCTCCTGGGCTTCCTATGAAGGACATTCTCTGTTTATTAACAACAAGCACGGGATTGAGTTGTAGTGAGGGGGGGGGGGGAAAGAAACAAACCAACCTTATCCTTCTCTGCAGAAAGGCTGTTTCTTGACACTACCCCATATTTGTTTTATATAAAGTTCTCAGCTGCTTTTAAAAATCGAGCTGACTGCCTACAGATGAACATGGTAAATTCCAAGAGACGTATGCAGAAAAACTCTTGCAGATATCACCACATAAAGATTTTATATAAAAAGTTAGAAAACCAAAGCTACTGGCTGCTGAGAGGAAGTGGAAAAAAGAAATACTGATGGCACATGGATCAACTCTACATTGTGGGAAAAATGTTGACTTAGCCCCAAATGGTGAGGACAAAAAGCCATGAGCGCTCCAAGAGCTGCAGTGCCAAAGGCAAGAGTTTACAGCAAAGCCCAGGGAGGGAGGCAGGGGGAATCTGAGCAGAACACAGCCTGGGAAAAGCTGAGCTGCTGTAGTTGGGCTCATGGCTGTTGGGTACATGGCAGTAATTTAAACCCCTGTGGGCCGGCTGGTGGTGTGAAGGAAAAATGTGGCCAACCTGTAGCTACTCACAGTGAGTGACGGACATTTGTTGTTTCTCTTCACCTGGAGATAAGTGATGGATGCTGCTTGCCTTGCACAGCTTCTTTAAGGAATGAAGTAAAAAAAACCCTCCTCCTTGTGTTTTCATCACTCCTGTGTCTGTAGATGCTGTCAATGGGAGCATCTTTAAGGAGCGTCCATAGTCAGGTCATGGGATCACTCTTTCTTAGTCCCAGGCCGATGGGAATTCTGAATTTATTTTTAAGCTTTTGTTTGCATAGATGAAAATAATCGTTCAGCAAGTTGAGCTCAGAGTTTTAGAATGACTTGTCTTGAGTACATTACAGCACCCACATCCTATTGAATCACACTGTGTGTAGGCTCTTGGCAGGAGTGACTTCACATCTGTTTTAAAATTTTTGAATCTCTCTTAATATAATAAAGATAATGTTTATGAGCCTTTAAAACTGTGGTGTGGGAAAGGGTCGGCTGACTGCTGAAAAGCTGGTGTGATGATGAAAATGACATAACAAGAATAGACGTGGTCTATATTATAAAAACATGTCTGACATGAAAACAATGGCTTCTTCTAATCCTTTAAGGCTGCGGCTATGGTTTGTCCTGTAGATACTGCCTTCAGCTTCATTTAACTTTGACTTGGAAAGGGAAAGACTCTATAAATACAATGAGTTGATCTTTGGTGGGATATCTTGTGGTGCCATGCTTCTATCAAAGGAAACAAGCAACTGAGCGTAGCTGTAGGGCAGTTTCTCAGCACTGCAGCTGCTGGGAATGCGTGTCTAGACTTTGTTGATTTAGCAGTTAATCAGGTAGGGGAGATGAAGACACTGACCTAGGCGTTCAGTGAGGAGTGAACTGATAATTGTTGAATTATTTCAGTGGGGGGTTTTGAATGTAATCTCTAATATTTGTGGATGAAATATTGTGAATTATCTATGGCCTGCTATGCTGATGTGTGTGAAGAATACGTTAACGGGGTAATGCAAACCAGACAGGTATCACTAGCACGCATGAGGCTTTGCCAAAACATACGTGAAGTAGTTATTTAGCTTAGTAAATGAAAGCAGTTGTTTGTTCAATAACTATTTCAGCAATCCTCCTTCTCCTTAACAGCAAAACTTTCCCTCCTATGTTAGACTTTCAAGAAAACATTGGGAAAATTTAATTTATATTGATTGTCCTTTATTGATGTGCCTATTTGCTGTATTTCCCTTGTCAAGTGCTGCAAGGTGTCAGTAATGTTGTTTTTCTAGTGAGCTAATTAAGTAACAAAGTTAGTTACACTGGTACAAAAGGAAAAACTTTTGATTAAAATCTGTTTGGCAAAATAAATGCTCTGTATTGATGAGACATCTTTTCTAAAAAGAAGGGAGATTGTATGTTTTTATTGGGAAGAAGCATTCAGTAAAATTGTTTTAATATGCTAATACTTCATTCCAGAATCTGTGTAGTTTTTCCAAGGATTTATCAATAGCAATTAAAGTGAGCTCTGGCTGTAGCACATTCAGCTATTGAAAATCACTGCCAGAATTTCTTGTCAAGTTTAGAACTTTCAGTCTCAGTCACTGTCAGTCACCAGGCTGCTGGAGCAACTAAAAGTTGGATCCCAGAGTTGGTTCAGGGACAGTTCTTTACCTTCTTGGGTTTAAAAATCTCTATAAAAAAAATAATACATATCTTAAATGTGCAGAATAGTCCAATAAAATGTTTTTCTCTGCACTTGTTGAAGATTCTGATCTCCTTCTTCTGTAGGTAGATTGGCAGATGTGTTGGAATAGTTTTCCTTGAGAGAAATGGAGCTGTTTTCAAAAACAAATTTTTATTCTTTTCTTGCAATTTCTATATCTGTCTCGTCGCTTGAAAGAGGTGTGACAACAATGATGTGGTTTTAAGAAAACTGCGTCGGGAAAGCTGTGGTCTGCCAGAATGGTTTCTTTCGGGAATATGTTTTTGGAATTACATGTTTATTCCTAAATGAAAAATAAACCATGGTTGTGAATGTAAAAGATGGCTGGTATGAACCATGAAGGTAATTTAGATGCTGTGATTTCACGTTCTGCGGCGTTGCTGCTTGTGAAGCATTTTGCTCATTGTTGCCCTGGCTTGGCTGTTCATGCAACCATCTGCCGGTGTGTGACAAGGCACAGAGCTGGCAGAAACCCCAAGGTTTTTGTTCTTTTAAAAAAATCTTGTGGTACCACAGCTGAGCATGTTTTATATCAGGTGCTTTCCACAAATGGGGTCCTTATGAGCAGTTAAGACAGAGCGCTGTAATTATTGTAGTTCTGTGATTAATAGAGTACTGTAATTATTATAAGCTATAAGGGGTCAAGATTTTGTTGTAAGAATACAATTGGATAAATCATCTGTTTATAACAAATTGTCATGAGAAGGATCTTAGCTGTATTTAAGGTAAACAAACAAAAGTAAATCTGAGGTTGCCCTGTGGTTTGGAGTCATCATTCTTCCCTGGGATTGCCCCAGTTGTTTGGTAAATTTGTTATTGTCTCAATTGAAAAATCGAGAAACACAAAACTAGAAAGTTGTTGATGTTCTTGACGTAATAAATGGTATAACTCCAAGGCCAAGCCAACTTAGCAAGTAAATCTGCTCACATAATTACTGACAGTTTTCTGTTGGACTCGCGAGCAGTTACTTGACAGTTTTACCCGTCAGCCTCAAGTGCTGGGTTCTGTTGAGTAACTTCTTACTTCTGAGTGGGCATAAATGCCTCACCACTACTCTTCCAAGACTTTTTGGAACAAAGTAGTCTGCTTAAATCACTCTTAAATGTGTGCGCTTGCTACAGTCACAATGTAAGCACCTGGGTAAGTTGTCTTCAGGTCCTGACAGTGAGTTAGCAAGTCCGGTGTTTGAAATACAGAGCAATCAGAACAAAATAATCACCAGCTTCTAATTCTGACAGAAAAGACACCATCTGTCTCTTCCGTGCAAAACATTGCATTTGTCAAGAATGAGCTTGCTCCTTCCAGAGGGGCTCCAGTAGTGAGAGATCTGTAAATGTCAGTAATTAACAGGTGGCCTCCAACATTTGGAGTCATTGCTGATCAGATGGTATAATTTGCCCACATTGTGTCATGGACCACCATGTGCTAGAACAAGGAGGTAAACCCAACAGAAATGTATCATGTTTTTGCTTTTGGTAATGGCAGTAGCCTCACAAAATAAATATTGAAAGAAACCAGACACCAATACTTCTCTGCATGGACACCAAAACCTGACATTTTGTTGGACCAACTCAGTTAATAAGTAATTCTTTGTTGGTTAGGAAAGAGAATTCCTTCATGTGCTTGTGATAGGGGTCTCTCTGAACATCTGTATCCCAGTCACTGACTAGAAATTTCCCTTGTTCGCGAACATCATTCATTTTTAGGCTCAAGACATGAAATACCTCCTTCAGAACATGGTGGTGGTGGAGGAAATGGACTGTTACCATCAGGAGAGCAGGATTCTGGATGAGCAAGACCATGGAGCAGGGCAGCACAGCTGGCAGATGGGTGGGTGGTGCGGACTGGAAGGACTAAGGCAGGAACAGGCTGCTTCAGTGCTTTATTAACTTGTCAGGGACACAGAGCCTCCTACAGAGGTGGGTAAAGATGAAGGCTATCCCAACTTTTCATGAAAAAAGTTTCAGTAAGAAGTGATTCAACCTCTTGGCTTTTCTTGGAAGAGCAATAAAATGGATGGAGGGTCATATTCTGTGTGCTCGCATTAGGGGGGGAAACCAGCTCTTGAAATGTAAAAGAAGGTAGATGTCCTGAAAGCGTGCCGTGCCTGTCCACCACGTGATTTGTACTGCCAGCTGAAGCTCTGTTAAATTGTAGTGTGGTGAGAGGCACCTCCAACATGAAAATAGATTTGGCACCATTTTCCTACTGTATTTATATTGCACTTTAGCTTTTCTGTTGTAAGACGTGTTTCATTTAGAGAATACATTGTCTAGATGTAAATAATTTCTCTATGGTTAAAATGCCATATTAATTACTATCTCTATAGGAGCCATTTGTGTGGTATTTTCAGTTAAACCAAGTAACGACTGAAGGACTATTTGTAAATCATAGCAGCAGCAGAAAAGTCTATTAGGTACTTGTTACAAAAATCATTACATCAACACATTTAATTTTTTCTTTCTTTTGCTTAGTACAGAATGGGGATGACAAGAAAATCAAGTTACTGATCTAATAGTTTTCTCTAGGACTAAATTATATTTGTTACCAAATTCATTATAACATTCACAATTTCATTCGCACTGCAGTACAAGCAGCCCAATGCAACAGCTATGAAGGCTGTGAACGTATGGTCATGGCTTTCTAGTGTCTTGCTGTGTTTTATTTTATTTATTCTTTCTAAAATGGTGAACGCTTCCAGGCTTTGGTAGCCACTCAGTCGGGGGAGGTTGGGGAAGAGGCGCTTCACAATTTATTTGGATATCAGATAGTTTAGAATCTCAAAAGAGTTTGAAAAGAAACTGGAATGATATTTAATCATATTTATTATAGATCCAAATATATTTCATATATATGAAATAAATTGATACACTTATGTGTAATATTATGGTACTACCCACTTATTGTTGAATATGGTGGAGTTTCTTGCTCACATGCTGAGGGGTGGACAGATGTAACGGGTCTGGGGTTTGTACTCTCCATTAATGCATGTGAAGAGGTCAAGTAGGACCCAAATTAGTGATAATTCAGCTCTTATTACTGCACCAACTGTTCTCAATCCCAAATTACTTCCACTTGCATCTGGGACCTGAAGACCCACATGAGCAGTTTTTCTTCATGTTATCTACAAAAGATGGAAAGCAGTAACTTTTTGTAAGCAACGTGGCATAAATACTGTTAGATGTTACGAGAAGTTGTGCGTTCACAAATCATCTTCTGAATTTTGCCACAAAAATAGACTCCTCTGCTGAATGCTTGGTTGGTCTCTACGTTACACCCTGTATCTTGATACCTGGATATATCTGGATGTAAGAAGGAACTGATTTTCCATGGAGGCAGCTGAGCAGCAGACCCCAGGCTGCCCATACAGGTTGTGCAGTCTGTCCTCAGAGGTTTGGAAGACCAGACGGGATAAAGCCATGAGCAGCCGTGTCTGACCCCGGAGCTGCCCTGTTTTAGACTAGGGACAATCCAGGCTTCCCTTCCAGCTGGCATGGTCCTGTGACTCGGGCCTTGGGGGAAGAGTGGGAGAAGACAGAGACCCTATTTCTGCCGTTGTTAGCTGCAGTACACACCAGATGCTGCTGCTCTGAAGACCCAGACATTTTTTCTGGCATAACTTTTTTTTTTTTTTTCACTGATCCAGAATATTTTTCCCATAATATTCCTTGTGATTTAGTGTTATTTCTGTCCCTGTGAATACGCTTAGTAGAAAGTCATGCAATTAACTGAGTCATCCACATTAGTCACTCCATTTTTATTGTATGAAGAGATTTCCTTACACTTTCCTCTTATTTTGTTGTGACCCTTCTGAAATGACACGTCTTCATTCGGAGAGAAACAGGCAGTGAATCGGGGTTTATAATGCACCAAGTTTTCAATTAGTTTCTTAACTCAGAAGCTAATTTCTAAAGCAGTGCTCCTTGGTGAGGGTTTCTGTCTTGACTTTTTCAGAACGTTTGGCTTTCATTATGAAACAAGAGCTCTAATTTTTTTTTTTTTTTTAATTCAGACCTAACAAGATGATAACTTTTTTTTTTTGGGGGGGAGAGGGGGGAGCGAGGAGGTCCGCTTCCAAAAACAAATGTCACTTTTTCTGTAAGCCTACATCTGTTTTGTGAAATTTCTGTTTAAAGAATTACTCAGGTGATGACTATCTGTTCTGGCTGGCTGAGCCGGTGTACGGGGTGCACGGGCAGACAAGCAGGGGGGGCGCTGGCGATGGCCCCATTGGAATGGCGTGTTTGAACACTCACACGTGGCCTGCGAACTTTGTGCCCTACACCCCAGTGGATGCTTTGTTTAGAACACATCCGTCATTTTGCCTTTCAAATGAGCGTTTTAATTCAGTGATGGGCTCTGTGTTTAAGAGCAGAGGACGAGTAACTAACTCCAGGCATTACGATTCTGGTGAATTTTCTTTCCTTGCTTGTACGCTTATAATTTGCAGTGGGTTTAAATGAGGAGACGTGCGAGTTGATCATATTTGGGCCACAATCCTGTGTGTTAATGAGTCGCCTTAAATACTTCTGCTGCAATTGCCCTCACTTTTAAAATATTGTTGTTACTTAGTGTGTTGCACTCTGGTACAGTAGATGAAGACCAAGCATAGGCAGTAAAATGAAGTTTGCCAAACGAAAATGTTCTAATGAGTGATTTTCAAGTGAGGTTTCATTGGAGTGGCAGTTTGGTTTGGTTGGTGGGGAATTGTTTTGATTTTTCTTTTTGGTTTGCTTTTGTTGGCGGTGATGGGGACAGGTCCCCAGAAAACCCCATTTTTAGTGATGTTCATGTGACATCAACACCTTGGCTTTCTTCTGAGCACTCTGGTTGAACGATAGCCTAATAATATGGATATCTAGATCACCTTTAAAAGCGGCCAGTCCCACAAGCAAGACCTTTCGACCTGCTTGGGCTAAAGCTTCCCGTAGTTGAGGTGATAACTTTTTTCACCACCTCTGAACCGTAGTGCGGTGCTATTTGGGGGGTACAGTTCAATAACAGAACAAAAGGCTCAGTGACTGTGCAGTTTATACTGTGGGTGTGAATGATCATTTAGTGTCTAATACAGAATGTATAACCTTCTTGAAGCTTCAGAATGGATACCTTGTAGTACTGATAGTTCATATAAATTAGTAGTAAATAGTAGATCTGTGTTACATGAGACTTCGTGAACACAACGAGCCATTCTGGTCTGAAATCTATGCATTTGGGTTTCTGGGGTTTTACATCATGTCAGGCATCTGAATTTTTATTTAAGTTTGGGTCACATTGTATTTTTCTTTCTCTTGTCCTTGTAGTCTGAGAATTCTTGTGCTTAGTGATCAGATTACCCAAATATTTATAAAACAAGGGAAAATTAGTTTGTCTCATGTTTAATAGAAGCTATGATTCGTTTCATAGATTCTGCCATGAAATAGGGCTGGGGGACTTGGTTCTGGGAGGTGCAGGGGGGAGGCACTAGGACTGCTGTCCTGATTTTGCTTTTCCTTTTAAATAGTTTTGTAGAGTATTCTTAGTATTCCTCTCTTAACTGATGAAAAGAAATACTTCAGCCTTACTCTAGTTGTGTGTGGTGCTGCTGGATATGTCTGGATAGGGACAGACCCTGTCCTTAGAATGCTTCCCCCACAAGTCCCAGTTGGGTAGCTTGCTTTACATTTCCATTTATGTCATCTTATTTACATTAACAGGAGATGTGTTTCAGTTCTTCTAGTGTTCTGAATAGCCCTGAATTTCTTTGGCTGGAGCCTATGTAGCTTGTTCCACTGAGCGTAAGGCTTATCAGAGTTAGAAATGCGCTAAGAGGATCTTGGCCAAGTTGCTCCTCTAAGCCCCCCAGCAGTGGTCGGTGTCTGTGCCTTTTTTGTATGTCCCCACAAATGTTTCCATGCAGACATAAGCATCTCCTGTGCCCTGCACTGGGAGTAGTTTAAGCTTACTTTGTAGCCCCGTGTACTCTTTCACCAGATGACTTGAAGCCTGTGTTCGAAGTGATGCTCGAGTACAACAAGCAGAGTGAAACTGCTGCTGTGTGGCTTTCGTCAATGGGAAGAAAGAAGAGTATTTTTGGTTAGTTACAAATGCTGTTTGAAGAGTGAGATATCCAAGAAAGGGGAACTTGACTAGATGTATAATGAGTTATGTACGTTTCTGGCTGGAGGCCTTTAGGCTTTGTTCCACGTGTATCATCTTATGCTCATTCCGGTGCAATGAGAAAAATACGGAGCTTTCTGTTTCTGGAGTGTGGTAAGAGTTCATTGTAAATAAATCTGACTACCACTTTATCAGTCTGTCATTGAGATAACATTAAATTTATTAAAAATCAGTAGAAACATAAAAAAAAAAGTCATGGATTAAAACAAAAGCAAAGCTATACAGAAAATAGAGCAGGATTCTTTTCTTGAGGGATTTTTTTTTTATGTATATATATTTTTTTTTTAACCTGAACTTATTACATTGTGATTGTTTTAGAAATAAATCTTAGTAATAAAAATTAGCATGTTGTACACAGTGAAAATACAGTGAACTGAAATAGTAGGGTGTGAGTCAAGGGAGTAACCACCTTAGAATTACTCAATTGGAGGAAAAGCAGTTTACGCAAGGATACTTCTATGGCTAGGAATGGTTATCTTAACGGTTGGTGATTGATGTGAAGGCTGGCTAAGTGGGGTGTTTGTGATTCCTGTGCCTTCTTCACTCAGAGTCTAAAGAGAAACAGAAAAATCCCTAAGTAAATAAGAGGAGGGTTTTGCAAAGAAACAGTTGTGCAGCTCTGGACTGTGCATCATCAGGGATGCAAGATGTAGCCAAGAACGGCATTTTGTAGCAGATGCTGCAAAAATCAACTGTTTTAAGTGGAGAAAGTTATTTAAACATCTTACTATGGAACTGAGTATTTGCAACAGATCTCCAGATAAAGCAACAAATAAAAAAAGTCTCTCCTAATGATGTTGCTCTCAGTCTAATAAGGAACTGGCAGCACACTCTGTTGGTTAAACCAAGCTCTTCACACAAAGATGATACGTCACAGCTCTGCTGCGTGGAAACATGCAGGGGGCTGAGGTTAAAGACCTGCTGGGAGTATTTTTATAACTTACTGTAAAGCGAAGGAAAAAAAACCTTTGAGCGATCTTACAAATTGAATCAACTAGTGATTGTAGGCGTGTTGTATATTGGAGTTGTGATCTTAGTGAAGCATTTGTGCTCCTTGGTGGTAGAACCATCTTAGAACCCACATAGGAATATTTTCATCTGCAGCACTCTGAAAGTGCATTCTCTTTCTTGTTCATTTGGTTTTGTCGTACTGTGTCTCTTTCATGCAATCAAATCATACAACTAAATTTCATGCAATTAAAGGGAGGGAAAGAGAGGATGAGGGCAAGACTGCCTTTTTCTGCTGGAATTTTTTGGGAATCCCTGTCTTTGCAAATAATTTCATGGAGTCTAAAGTTAGACTAAACAGTGTATTAGACATGTATCATTGTATGGAAGATTGCTTCTGCCTTGGTAAACAAAAAGGGGATAGAGTTGCTCTTTGTTTGATGTGCCTTCTAGCTTCACATAGTACATTTAATTCTTCCCAGAAAGTACTCTCCTACTAATACAGTTCTTCTGAAGGTTTTCTTCCAAAGTCTGTATCCAAATTACAGAGTGGTTACTAGGCACACACACACACAAATACACAAAAAGAGCTCACCACCAGGCTTTCTGCTGTTGTTTAAAACAAGCAAAACATTTATCCTGCTTTTCCCTTCTGCTGAGCATGGAGAGCACAGCATGGTTTTATTAGATGGTTGATTGCAGTTGTGAGTCCTTTCCCTTTTATTCCCATCACTTCTTGTTTTTTCTGCAAGGTTCCTGCACCATCGGAGTCCTATTGGGAATGCGAGCTGAGGGCAGTGTTGTTGGGCAGCTTTGGGGTTAGGGCTGGAGAGGGAAGGAAAGGGGATTGAATACTGGTAGGGAAGAGGATCTTGGGCAGCAGTTTGAGGGGAGAGTTAAAAGATTAGACAATAAATTTACTTAACAGAGACTAATCTACTGGGACTGAACTTCATATCCTGTTTTGGGATAATATATTTCCTTCTGTGCTCTGGAATGAATCTGTCATCTCAAGTCTAATAATGAGAGGCAGAGGATTTTTAATCTCTGACCCCCTTCCATATAATTTAATAAAGTCTGGTTTCTTTATTTTATTTGGAAGCTAACTTATTAAACTTGTTCTTATTGCTCTTCTGAAAAGCAATTCAGGGTTTAGCATTTTAAGGTTTTTAAAAATGGAATCAGCTTTTTTATTTAAGTGGGGGACCATAGTGTACTTGCTAAGTATTTGTTCCAGTCCTGGTTTCAGAGCACAGTTGTTTATCTCTTCGCATCTCTGTTGAAATGCAGAGATGAGAAGCAGAGTCAGGCATGCTGTTTGCACATTCTTGGCTCCGCATCGTCACCAGATTCCATCTGACTGGGGTAGACAGAGGCGGGCGGGAGACCTAAAGCTGGCGTGTGACTTTCTGTAGCAGGGAATGATCATTATGTGGGAAGCTGAGTGGGGTTTCAAATGTGGTAACCACATGCATAATTAGCTACAAAATCACAAAAGTTGTCCTCCTCCCTCCAACCGGTTGCTTCTCATGTGGCAGTGATTACAGCTGCCGTGGAAGTGCCGCACCACTGACCTGATGCTTTGTATTTGCCAAGCCACTTGGTCCTCTGCATTTGTTGGGAAAAGCTCTCCTCAACTTTTGGGGAGCCCTGAAACGCTCTCTGATTATAAATCACCCTGTGGCCTGTAAAAAGTTGTCACTTCCAAGAACATGGTAGTGGAATCACTCTTGAGATGTCTTTTCTTGGTATACCTAATTAAGGAAGAATGCAGTGAAGAACAAGTTTGGCCTTCCGACTGCAAATTTAGAAATAAAATACAAAAGGAGGAAAAAACCAAGCTTCTTCCCTTAAAGGTCTGTCTGAAATTTTGGTCTGTGTTAAGATAGTGTTAAGGACCTTTTGTCCAAAGGATGTTTCCAGTCAAGCTTCTCCAGTGTGGAGAGCCTGGTCTCTGCTCATCACAGACCTGTACCTTTGATATTCAAAGCGCCCTGAGATTCTGCTCCTCACATAAGCCTGTTACCCATTCCCTTTCTATAAAAAGAAGCTACCAAAAAGCTACCAATTTTTTTCTATAAAAAGCTACTCAGCCTGGTGAGGGGTCTAGAGAACAAGTCCTGTGAGGAGAGGCTGAGGGAACTGGGCATGTTTAGTTTGGAGGAGGTTGAGGGGAGACCTCCTTGCCCTCTACAGCTACCTGAAAGGAGGTTGTAGAGAGGTGGATGTTGGCCTCTTCTCCCAAGGGAATAGTGACAGGACCAGAGGAAATGGTCTGAAGTTGCGGCAGGGGAGGTTTAGACTGGATAACAGGAAGAATGACTTGACTGAGAGAGTGGTCAGGCACTGGAACAGCCTGCCCAGGGAGGCGGTGGGAGTCACCATCCCTGGAGGGATTTAAGACATGTGTAGATGTGGCACTTCAGGGCATGCTTGAGTGGCTGAGGTTGTAGGGAGTGGGTTGTGTTTTTGTGTATGGTTGGACTCGGTGATCTCAGAGGTCCTTTCCAATCGTGACAGTTCTGTGATTCTATAACAAAAGCCTTTCGTATAACTTATTTTTAGCTTCAGAGCTTTTACTTTGTTTTTTGTATTACAAAAGGACTAAATATGGCAGGGGATGAATTTCAGATTTGTCATGGTGAATTTTAGAAACTGAATTAGAGAGTGATGCAGGCCTTGCAAGTAGCCATGCAATCAAATGCTTGGGTTCCTTTTGCAAATAAGAGTCTAGTCTTGGCAGTGAGTAAGAACTTTTCACCCCTGCCAGAAGCTCAAATCTAAGCAGGCATCCCTTGAAAGTGTTAAGTGTTGAAGGGGTTGCTTTCTTTTTAGTATGTCAGGTTGCTGTATCTTGTCTAAAGTTGATGTTGTGGACGCTTCGTTTGCTTTGTCGCTAACGCTGAAGTTGAGGGGGGGTTGGATACCCTCTGGTGCAATTGCACAGTTCATGCAGTACGTTACTCAGTCCTTCTCTAAAAGGTGCTTTAGAAAAACCTGGGCATAGCTAATACAGCACATTATGCTGAGAGTTAAAATTACTTGTCCTTTGGGGGGATAAGCAAAACTGGAACTCAAAGTTCAGGATACTGGTGTGCTGGAGCGGGAGCTGGTGATGGGTTTGCAGTTCCTGAGGCGGAACTTTGCTACTCGATACTGGCTGTTCAGTCTGAGCTCTGTGTATCGGGCACGCATGAACAAGCCTGGCTCTTCTGGGGATTTTCTAGGTGGGTTTTTTTGGTGGTTGATGTATTGGATTAGTAAATTAGCAAAATCTTGGATTTAAAAATAGAATTAATTTAGGGATGTCAGGCCTCTAGGGAACATGATTAAAATGTGAATATTTTTTTATAATTGCTGATTTCCATAGTAACAGCAAGTCACAGACTTATCAGATTCCCCACACTTTTATATCCTACTGTTACCTTGTTGAACAGATTTCCTCTTCAGAGCAAAATCCAATAACTCTTATTTTCCATTAGCTGTAACAGGTCTGGTAATTAGAACAGTAAATTTTGTCCAGTAAACAGAGCATGTACTTAGCTGTGATACTGCTGTTTTTCCAGCAGAAGAAAAATGGCGACAATGGCACTTTTAGAACTGATACCAGTATTTTTGTACAATTTAAATGGCAATTATGAAAAAAAAAAATACTGTTTTGCTTCATCTTGAAAAATGATACATTATGGATGCCTCTTGTATTTTGTCTTCAGAGAGACTTTTGTTAAAATGTTTTATATGCAATGCGTGTTTGCTCCTTCGTTTCAATTGTATAGATGGAAGAAAGCAGAGAGGTGAAAATTGGCTCTTTGTGAGTGGTGATGGGAACAAAAGTGCAGGTTGAAAGAAAGATGGTGTTTTTTCATTGTGAAAGGTGATTTTCTGTAGCGTAGAGACAAGAGCACTGGATTAGAACATCTGGAATGTTTGGTTTATCCCCATTAATCTTGAAAGTCAATCTTGTGACTTCTCTGGATTTATTTCTCCCCCTC
>VXBJ01003175.1:247248-367056 GCA_013400055.1 Nycticryphes semicollaris | reverse complement strand
CCCCCTTTTTAGCACTCTGAGTCATTAAATTGTCTGCTTCGTTATATGCATTAGCACATCACACTCCATAAATCTAAGCAGTAACTGCTATTCTCATGAATGTAGCTGTTATTTCTGGGTTTGCTGTCTGTCTGTGGGAATTGGTATTCCGTTCCCACCCATCACTTTTGGGAAGATTGTTACCTGTTTGCTTAGTAACAAAGACCTACAGCCACATCAGTGACCTCAAGGAGGTCTTGATGCTGCATTCAAAGTAGGCAGATTTTTCAAATCACATTTCTGAAGAATTCCTTCAACTGTTGCTAGTTGGTAAACTCGCCTTTCACATGCGCTCTCTCTTTCTTAAAAATAACAAGAGAAAAAGGAAGTCACAGGTGGAATGGGAAGCAAGGCAACCCGGGTCACCTCTGTGAGTTGTTTCTCCGGGTCAGGTCCAAGGGTCTTTTACTGGGGCTCTTGGGGCAGGAGCTTGTGTAGTTTGTGCTTGTTCTGGGAGTAAATAAATTACTTCAGTCTCTGGGGCCTTTCAACAGCACAATACATTCTTCTTATCCAGTCAAAATCAAGAAATGGAAAAAGCGGGTCTCTTGTTTCCTTTTTTTTTCTGTAAATTCTTTTAAGGCAAAAGAAGGTGAGCAAAATTGCCTAAAATATGAAAGCATTCAAGCAGATTTTGTTCTTCTCCCTGCTTGGCTTTCTGTAATTAACTGGGTAATGCACCGAAGCACCTTGGGCTCTTGAAACCAGAAACAAAGGCAAGTGACTCTGCAGGCATTCCCAACGTACCCTACAAACACTAGAAAGGGCTTAAGGAATGTAGTTTGCAGTGTACTTTCATAAGCTAGGATGTCATTTCAGCATTAAGAAGGTTTGTTTGACTGATCCTACAGCAGGAGGCGAGAGCAAAGTGGTTTGTGCTTTATGGCTTTCCCCTTCCTAGGAGTGAGAAAAAGCAGGGTAGTCTGATGTCTTCCTGATGCTAGGTATCACTTTGCTAGGTATCACTTCCTCTGTAAGACACAGTTTTGAACTACTCTGTTCTAATTTTTTAAGTTAGTGAAACTGTTTAAGTAGCACTAAATTATTCTTCAGGCTGGCCAGAATTAACAGAGGTCATGGGCTAAACTGCAAGTACTGGAATGGTGAATTATTTTGAATATCTTTACAAATGTTTTCTTCCAAACTTTATATTTATTGTGTTCTGGTTGTGTTACAGCTCAAGAGGTTTTAACATTTTGATCTCAGAGTCTAGAGTTTTAAATAAATCTAAAAGTTTGAGATGGATGGTTACTCATTTCACCAGTGCCACTTGGAAAGGATTTTTCTAGCTGTAGTTACGAGCCCCACGCTGTAAAATGACACCTGCAGGTGAGGTGACCCGAGAGCTCCTCGTTACCTTCATCCTTTGGCTGGTTTTCTCCCTGATAGAGTTACCAACAAGGAGGTTTTCACTGAGCCCCTTTCAGCATTCTCAGGCAAAGTGGAGGGATCCTAGCGTAAGTTAGGCCCCCAAAATAAAGAGGTTTTTTATATGCTATGTGAAATTACCACATTTGAGCAGACGGCTGCTGAATATTCACCGTCTAGGAATTAAAAAAAAAAAAAAAAACCAACAAAAAAAGTGATAGACTTTTCTGCTGAAATGCCTATCTTTAACAAGGTTTTAAATGTAAAGGGTAATCACCAGCTTCTACAGAGAAGCTGGTCTCCTTCAGGAGGTCCTTCATCTTCACCAGGGTAACGTATAGAGCGTGATCTGAAACCATATTAAATGCATGGTTGACTGGCCTTGAGTCAGTTCACGTGTGTCTGTGACAGTATTTACTGCGCCTGCTGCATCTTGAGTGCTGCAACCATGGTTGACATCAAAGCATAGCATTCGGAGTGCGGTTTCAAATTTAACTTACAGAATAACTGGTTTGTGGTTTATTCAATAGACGAACGAGGACCGTTAGTTTGGTGAGCGGTAAGTGTTGCATGCAACAGGCAATCCCGTTGAATCCTCTTGTTCTTGAACTTCTCGTGGACAGCTGGGATGATAGCAGAAGGTAACTGCAAGTTTGAGAAGTACAGTCTGACCTTGTTTTTGCTAACACTCTTAGCCACTGTCCTGATTTGAGGTAAAGGAAAGCAATTTTCTGTTTCACAATTTTACTTTTTTAGCTAGGCCTCTTCTAACTCATTAAACTCTGAAATGAAGAGCATGTTGTTGAGAAACTGTTCCCTCTCAGGGTGATCAGACCTGATCACACCACGGGATGGTGCAGAGAGGCCCTGGCTTATACTGGTGGCTGGAACAGCCAAGCGCAGGGAGTTGCGGTATTTGCCCCGTTGGAGGGTGGGAAGTGGAAAAGTATCAAGGGGTCATCCCTGTGGGGAGGAGCAGACAGAACAGGGGACCCCAAACTGACCAACTGGGGTATTACATCCCATCCCCATCACGCTCAGTACAAAAGCTGAGGGATCAAAAGGTCAAATCTTTCTTCGATGGCTGATGTCCAAGGAAAACCTGTCTGTTCGTCTGCTTTTGATCCTGATCCCAGCATTCCTGACTCCAGAGCCGGAATCCAGCTCCTGTTGGTCACCAAGTCCAGTCTGGGACTTTTCATGATGCCTGCTGGTGACGTGATTGTCATCCTGGGAGCTTGATACAATTTTGTATGTATTGTATCTATTTCATTATCTTATTTTTAATTTTTTTTTTTAATTTTAGTATTACTACTTCATTAAAGTAGTTCATTCTGAATTCATAGATCTCCTTATCTCTTCCTCTCTTTTCTTTTTTGAGGGGAGGAAGGGATGTCTGTCAGTCTGGTTTTGGTAAATTTGGCTGAAACCATGACAGCCACCCAGTCAGTTTTAGAATGAGTAATGATTCATTGCATTTTTCTTTCAAATTCTTTATGGGACAACCGCATGGATTTGATTTAAATTATTTTTGTTAAAACAGTATTCTGTTTATAGTAATAACGGGAAACATCATGCGGAGTGTAAATAATAACTTGGAGAAGGGAAGACTTGAAGCTATGGCCAACGGCACAAGTCAGGCAAAGAATAAATGTTTTTGTGGTGAAAAAAAAAAAATTGAAATAGGAGAAAAAGAAACACAAGTCGCATGTAACTTAATGTAGTCGCTGCAGATGTGAGACTATATCAGCAGTTAGTTAATTTCTGCAGAGAATGTATAGTGAACAGTGAATCTGTGCTCTCTGTGAGAACTGCCTGAAAAATATTTCAGTATTTCAGTTTTCACTGCGTGTTTCAGTCATTAGTATGAAAAAGATGCTTTTAGTTACTTTAACATGAGAAAAACATGCATTTGCTTTCATACCTCTGCAATTACAGGAGTCAATAAATTTCCCTGAAATAACACAGCAGAAAAACTTGATATAAATTTCCCCATTGTACTTCTCACCTTCAAATATATAAAATGTAAATTATAATCGCAGTAGTACTTTTCAGCAAGTTTGGAGGATGTGATACCTCTGCATTGCAATGTGTCTGTCTTTGTTGCGCAGAGTTCCCCACGTAGCTTTATACAGTCATAGTTGATCTATTAGACACTGTAGTTGCTGGAAAAGTTATGAAAACATTGGGTAATATCTTACAGACTTCAGTTTATTTTTCCAAGGATTTTACCTTTCGTTTATCCCAGAGCCTTTCTTTAACAAACTGGGTGGTGAAAATATCATATTACGTTGGAATGATGGTACATTGGACCCAGCTTTCTCCAAAATACATGATGTAGGAAATGGAAGCGTATGGGCACTGACTCATCCAGTACCTACAGATGTGTCTGGCACCACCTCAGCTCGTGTATTCTCCACGTGCTGATGTCCCAAGAGATGTCAAGTCTAGATATCTGATCTGACAGAGAAAGGCTGCTTCCTTCGCTGAATGAACCTAAAGTAGTACGAAGTGGATCTAAGTACCCTTTTGCATCCATATTGTAATGAATCTCCTATATTTATTTGCATGAAGTGTGGGTTTTTTTTTTTCCTTGGCATGATGGCAAGCCCAATCATTATCTGTGAAATTCCACACATTGTCAATTTTTCCGGGCAGTGTAGGTAACTAAACAATGTGTTTTGGTCAGAGTGAGATTTCTAATTGGAAAATTGTGTATTTATTATGAAACAAAGAGTTAGAAAACCATCTTTCATACTTCAATGTTCTACTTGCACAAGCAACCCCAAAATATATTGGAATACTGTTTTCTACCTCTACCAATGGTCAAGATAGCATACGACAGGGTTGTTTTTAAATGGTCGGTATAACAAAAGATACATGTGGAATACCTTTCTTAACCACAACCAAGGCACTGTAGTAGCCTTAATGTGAGAGCTGGGAAAAAAAAAATAGGTGTTCACCAAATATTCTTAGACTGCAATTGTTACTGTGAATATTTGTGTGAAGAACAGATGTTAATCCAAATTAGAAAATGCCAAAAAAAAAAAAAAAAAGCTAAAGAATTTAGAAATGTGATTATATGTACTGAGAATCTAATTTTAAAGGAGATGTTCCAGGTTTTTACCATGGAGCCATTCACTGGTTCCAGCCAGAATGATGTATGTGTTAAATTTTTAGTATTTAAAGCACTTGATAAAATAACTTTCAACATCTAACAATGTCGGTGTTTGAACTATTATTTATGGAATGTAATTGGCAAATATTTTATGTTTTGTAGTCTGGGCATATAGAAATGAAATAGATCAGAAAATTTATTCGTTGTCAGGGCCGATAGGAACCTTTATAACCTATTGCAATGGAATCGTTTGTTCTTGAGAATGAGCTTCCAGTCATTGCACATCATGAAGAAGCTGCCATTTTAATACTGTGAATGTGGTGGTTTGCATTTTGGTTCTTTAGCCTCAGGAAGCAGAATTACCAGTAGAGTATGAGCTTAAAAATGTGTTGTTTCGTGGCTTTGGCATTTTATCTTTAATTCATGCCCTGGGTGCCAGTAGTAGCTGGGAATAATGAGTCTGTCCAGATTTTAGTAGTGGGTGAAAACTGAGTGCCCTGCATTTGATCGGTTGCCCTC
Organism: Nycticryphes semicollaris; assembly: GCA_013400055.1. Lineage (NCBI taxonomy): Eukaryota > Metazoa > Chordata > Aves > Charadriiformes > Rostratulidae > Nycticryphes > Nycticryphes semicollaris. The sequence goes on along the minus strand of VXBJ01003175.1, from coordinate 362,012 downwards.
AAGAGTCTACAGCTCTCTAATGAGTAAAGCAATTAGAAAAACAATTAATGGAGTTGAGGCTGTTGAGGTTATTCTTCGGCTGAGAGATCAGTGATCAGCAGAGGGCACCAGATCCTATCAACACAGCTCTCTCTACCTGTCTGAAAGGCAGGATGAGTTCAGGTTTGCCTGAGAAGGAACATGAATTATTTAGTGCTTTCTACCTGCTTTCCTTCAAGGCGTTTGGACCATAACGTGCTGTTATTTCCATCTTACGGTGTACTGTTAAAAAGAAAATTTCAGGTGAGTTACCTGCTCCAGTATCTCCTTGCCGAAGGCTATGGGACTCCCAGCCTGTGTACAGGTAGCATTTTGAAGCTCAGGTGACCTGCTCTGTCATTTCAGAGGAAGTAAGATTATTCAGTGATGACTTGAAATTGTAAAACCAAGGGGAAAAAACCAAAAAACCACTACTTAGCTTTTTTTTTTTTTTTTTTTAATGGAGAAAGGTCAAAACAGACCACCAGGAGACAATTGTTTGGAGAGTGAGGATGGTATTAATTTCGTAGTGCCAGACATGCTGCATGAGGAAAGGTGTCAGAAAATTAATGAAGAGAGCTATTCTAAAAATCACACAAGCTTCTGGCTTGCTTTTCCATAAGAATTGCGAATAAATTTAAATTTATTCACAGTAAATCCTGAAAGAGCAAGAGAAAAGATTGATGAAAACGAATGGTTCCATTAGGAAAACAAGTATTTCATTAGCGGAATGCTCCCAGGCTTTATTGGAAGGTGCCAGCCCTGCAGTGGCACAATCATTCCTGCCCTCTTGTACAGCAAAATGTCCTCAGCCCAGGAAGGCATTTAACTGACATAAATTACTATTTTGGGGGAAAAAAATGTTGGAGCTTTTCTAATAGAAGAAAGGAAAGGAAGAGTAGGCAGTGAAACTACAGATACCAGCTGTGTTTTACAAACTATACAAGTTAGCTTTAATGTTTTTACCAGAGTGCATCGCCCCACATCATTTCTCAAGCTTTTTATGGCTTTACTAATGATGTTCTCATTTCTTCTGTAATCTGTTGCAGTCCTACACATTAGCTTCAGTGTTGACTTTGCAGAAAACGTGGAATATGATGTTGGCTGGGATTCCCTTCCCTGGAGGTACGAGGCATTTGAGTTAGGTGAGAGAGGGCAAAGAGTTTGCAGTTTTTCCTGGCAGTGGTTCAGTGCATTTCTGTATTTGTTGTGACTCTGTAAAAGCCTTTTATTTAGTCTTTGCGTGAAATGCTTCATGCCTTTCTTCTTGGAACTAGTGAAAGTTGAGAGCATTTTATATCCTCGGACATTTTACATTTTTCACTAGTGTATGTCGGCACGACAGAAGGCTTTGATGAATAACATCTATGGCAGAGGGAATACCGAGTCTGAGAGATTTGCAGTTCATTCAGGGAGAGTAAGATTAGGGTTATAGGTTGCTAATCTGGCTACTGCTACGGGAATAAAGCAATATATACTTGACTTTTTCTGAGGATGATATGAAACGGAAGAAATCATTTTATGTGCCAGACGAATGTGAGCATCTTATTTTGATACGTTGTCATGGAAATGTTTTAAGAGACCAAACTTCGTTAATAATACATAATGTTGTAGATAATGCATTAGTTAAATCAATGAGTTATACAGGTCAATGAACTGAAACTGGTGTTAGAAGGAGCTGAACAGAAAATAAATAATTTAAGCTCTGCTGCATGTATTTTCTAAAGCTGAAGACAGGCAGAAGAAGAGATGGGTAAGTACAGTCTGATGGATAGAAGGAAATAGAGAGAGACAGATGATTTGTGTAATTCATCCAGCTGTCACTTACAGTAAACATGAAAATCTGTTCTCTGTCCTAGATCAGCCTTCTTTGCTTATGGGTTAGCTTCTGCTCTGCCTTTTATTCCTCTCAAAAGATTTTTCAGAAGGTTAAAGCCTCAGGAATTTAAAAATCCCCATGTAAACTAGGTTGCTTTTAAGTAAACTACATGTTCAGTTGTGGGAAGCGCATGTTGTCACCTTCCCTTCCTTCCCTGCTGTCACTTAAGGAAACACGTTTCAGCGGAGTGGCAGGGGCTGTTACAGGAGCTGTTGAGCATCGTGTTTCTCGATGGGGAAGAGCGGGCTGAGTCCTGGCACAGAAGGGCTTTCCTAATGTGTGTGACACTGGCACCAGAGTTTATGGCAAGTTGAAGGCTACAGAACCTTAGTGTGTTACTGTGTAACACTGGCCATTAAGCAATCAAGTATGCTCTATCCCTAGGCCTTCTGTCCTTCAGGCTTCTAGATTTATCCTGAAACAGAAAATAGTAACTGAAATATGTAATCTGCTTAAGATACCAGTATGTAATTTCTTCCACTCTCCCATAATAACATTTTAAAAAAATATTATTTGCCTACCTACAGAGGTCAGGTCGTCGAAGTCTTGCCCACTGTTAATAACTGTTTAATTTAACAGTGATTTAAAGTATGTGGGGGACCACAATATCCTTCAGGGTTTCTAATGAAATATCAGTAGAGCCACACGGAGCACATCAGGTGCTAACTATTACTCTTCCAAAGGGTCTGTGGAGCAACTATAAGAGGGTTCAGTCGTGCAGACCGTTTTTAGGACCTTCTTGTTCAGGTAAGCACCAAGGTATTTTCTGCTGTTGCGTGTGCACCAACCCTGAATTCCAGAGACAAAATTAAAAACTATTTCCTTCTCAGAGGACTTGTTACCTATAAACATTGTTTGCCTTCAAGCCATGATTGACATTTCCCCAGAAGAAAGGATTTTGGATAGCCTGAAAAGGAATTGCAGCCCAGCAATCAATGTGTTTAGAGTATCAATTTGAGAAGAGAAAAAATATTTTTATTTCTGTGATTTCTCATTTGGTTTTTTTTTGTTTTGTTTCTGTTTTGTTTGCCACTTACCTTGTAATGGATGGGATGAGAAATACCCATGCTGTGCTTTTCAGTGGCAAATAGCAATAAAAGTCTGGCTTGTCCATGTTTCCAGTGGTGGTTTTTATTTTTTTTATTAACACGTGTCCTGCTTCATGTGCCAGCAGAGAACATCTGTATAAAAGTCAGATGTTTTTTGAATATTGGAGCATCCATACTATGTTATGGTACTACTGAGGTTTTTTATGTGGTGACAATAGGAAGGAAAAATCAAGTTGTGAGTCAGGTGATGAAAAACAACTCTTATTTCAAAGAGAGTTTCACGTAGTGTTAAGTGTGTATGTCCTAGGCTCGAAGAGGAGGCAACTAAACCTGTACCTAACTTCTAACTAATCATCTACCAGTGTTCCAGTTGAAAGTATAGACCCTATGAGTCATGAAAAAAATCTTTGCTAAAGGCGAACATTTTAGATTTTGCCAACGATCTTGTGCAAACAGCATTAATTATTAAGAGGATGACTTCGATGTCACATGGCATTTATGAAATTGAAAACAATAGACAGGGCACTTTGTTTTATAAGAAATAACTCCAGCGCTTTAGACGATGAAATGTTCTTCAACAGTACTCTTTTTACCCTTCGCTGTAATACAGCTAGCACATATAAAATGAAAAGAAAAACCATGTGAACACAATCCAAGTCAGCATGGAATGAGAAGTGCAAAGGTGTGGACTTTCTCATAACCAGGTGCCAGAAAATGGGAGAGACTTTGATTATTTGGCAAATGCAATTTAACACTGTGCTCATATTTTAAATTTAGATCCTAGAAACTTTCTACAGGTGTCACTTTGAAGTAGTATTTTTTTTTTTTTTTGTAGTAGAAGTACAAGTAGTTCTGCTGAATGCTTTTTATGTCATTTGTGGTTTGTGTGCATTTAAATAATGTAAAAAATATCCCACGTAAACTGATAGGCCCATGGTATCAGGACATCACTGCTTGGAATCGAAAGTCGACAGACAAGCAGATAATTTTCTGCATGTGTTTTTGGAAAGATTTAAGGAATTTGAAAGTTAGTGGAAACAGCATCTGTCAACTATTATTGTAGTGTTGCTCTTCCTCATTTAGCAAGCTGTCAACCAGTAAATTGTCAGAAAATGAGGCGAATGTATTTTTGTATGCGGGCCTTGTCAAGCGGTGGAGGCCCGCTTGTGTCTTTCTTGGCAATGACATTGGAGGTTCATGTGAAAAATGTAACCAACCTATTATTTCACTGAAAGACATTGAGTTAGGACAACTGAAAATACTTGCTTTCTGCTGTAATAAATATTTAATATCTCTACTGTAAATAAGAACCAGTTGGAAAACAGAATTTAGTAGCAGGATGCTTCAGATTTCTCTCAAGTGAGCTAAATGCTCCTTTTAGCAGTAAAGCCTATACAGATGTCAGCTGAGGAGAACAAATATCTTCATAATTTATTTATCACAAGTGAAAGCTGATTTGCTACTTGTTCACATATATGTTTCTTTCATTTAACTGTCTCCATCATGTCCACTTCAAAGAAAATCATAAGCTGAGATCCTACAGTAACTTTTTTTTTCACAGATGCTTTTCTTCCTTCAAGGTAGACCTTATGCAAGAGAATCAAATAAAGGAAAAATATTGTCCATCTGAAAAACTTTTCAGGGAACTGCTCTTTTTCATAAATTTGCATATTATTTTGTTAATGTTAAAGGCACCATAAATACAGTAGCAAGTTAAGTTTGTATGCATGTCTCTTTCAGAGATCTAAAATCCCAATTCTAGAAATAGATATTTTCAAGAAATATGTTCAGAACTATTAAAAAAAAGGAGCGTGACCCGGTCTTTTGGACTCATCATTTTACTCAGTCTTTGAGAAACTTTTTTATCATGGGACCAAAAAATTTTTTTAAATTCTGGGATTTTAAGACAGTATTGTATGCTAACTGCAAGAAGGATCATAGGAAAGATGACTTAAAAATTCAAGGGCTGGGGGGAAGGACAAGCCCCAGATTTTTCCATACTCTCATGTTCTCTCCAAAGATTCTCAGTTGATACTGCAATGATGTTTTTCTTCTGAAGATAATGTTTACTCGAGGAGGATGGTGGTGAAGAAACCAAATCCCCCCCTTTTTTTTAGATTTTACATTCTTAGGAACACTCAGCTGCTAGATTGTGCTGTGAGCTGTTTGAAAAGAAGCAGAAATTGCAAGATAAGATCAACTGCTCACCTGGGGAGACTTAGGAAAGTTTCATATTTGAAGCACATGTTCCAAATGCTAGTCAGGGATGGATAGCATTAAATTCTTGCATCTGGTGCAGAACTGCCTGCTTTTATGTTGGTTTCTTTTCTTGTTTTATTGTTTAAAACGATAATAAAACCTCACAATAATATCTCATAATCAGTATAGCATATCTCCAGGCACCTTTTGCATGTTGTATTTGCCAAGGAGAACATACGTTGTAGTTTATTTTGCCTACAGAAATGTTGAAGGTTTGCATCTGGAGCCCTTTGGAAATAAATTTATGGTTTGTACCAGTGCAGAAAAGGAAGAGGAAAATATTCCACGCTGGATGATTATATGGTAATTCATTTGGCTGGGTGGTAAACAGAATTAATTATCGAAGCAAAAGATACACCTTTTGGCATGGCTTCAGCTGCTGTGTGTTGCCATAAATGTTTCAATGCCAAGATTCCTGCCATTTTCATTTGGCATTGGTGTTATTTCACTGGTGTACATCCGTTCTGAGTAAACTGAAGATGATATAGGGAATAAACTCAAAATCTGCCATGAAATGAGCAGTAACTTCAGCTCTTTTTATTTCAGTGCATTTTAAAGCAAGCTTTAGCTGGGCTTCCCACGTGCTTGTTTTCACTGCTTGTTTTTAGGGTTGTAGGAAATGCACAATGATGTCAATAGACGGCTTATTTTACATATTTGTGTCTTACAGTGTGTGTTACCTGGATAAGTATCACTGCCTGTGTGCCCCGTCTGTACACTGCTCTAGATACCTTCTGTGGGCCACTCTGAGAGAGGTGTTTCAGCACACTAATGCTCTTTCTGACTCTCTACATCTTCTATTGCTGCTTCTGTGGCTTCTGCTCAAGATTTTTTATTTTATTTCACCTGTTCAAATTCCTGTAGGGATTTTTTAAAAGCATCTGGTTCCATAGGAATTTGCGGGAATAAATATCCATCCACCTTTGGAAAGTCCGAGTCAAAATACTTCCAGCCAGTGGAGATATTTAAAAGACGTGTGGTTGGTGTGCTCAGGGATATGGTTTAGTGGTGGTTGTGGCAGCGTTAGGTTGATGGTTGGACTCGATGATATTGGAGATCCCTGCCAACCTAGACAATTCTACGATTCTAGGGTTTTCTTTCCAGTGATGTTAAGGTGGCTGCAGTTAGTCTTTCCTGCTGGTGTTCTGTAGTCCTACCGTTAGTCTAATGCAGCTACTTTCTGCTTTCTCTGAAGGTGTCAGTTAGGATGTTAGCCCCAATGTCTGTTGTGTTTCCAGTAGGAAGAAAGCCATGCTTTGACTAGTGATACTTGATCACATGTACATGTTCTGGAATCTGTCTTCACTGGAGCCAGAGACTGAAGAGAGTGGTGACAGGGACTTCTGTATCCCCTTTATTCTGCGTCTTTTTAGACCTATTCAGTATATGGCTAATGTAAGTCTTTATGTGACTTGTTTTATCCAAGCTTAGGGCTCCATCAGCTTGACATCTAAGATTAATCTTAGATGTTTTGGTCTAACCACCTAGAACAGTTATTGTTATTAACGCATGGTAAACTTGTCCATTTTACTAAGGTTTTTTTTGACTCTTTTCTTACAGAGGAACTATCTGAATGTGTACTTTGAATAATCTGCTTTTCCTAGCAGAGTTCTGATTACTAAGCAGTTCATATTTTGCCATCAGCAACTGATCATTCACTTACTCATATAATGAACCATTTCAAGCAAGTTTGTCTTCTCTTAGTTATAATCAGTTGTCTCAGTCTGGTAACTCCATGCAAATTGTTCCCATTAAATTATTTTTTTAAGCTATGACAATGCTCAATCTAGTTAATTGTTTATGGAAGGTTCTATAGCATAGTTATAGAGACAGTGTTGATAAATTAGGTAGCTAGAAGTAAAGCACATCGATGTATTACTGCATCACTGTATTTCAAAAATCATTAGTGTTGCTTTGGAAAGCACTACTCTCGGTTACAGACGTCAGCAAAATTAAGGGAAAAGCAGAAAAAAAAATCCATTCTAAAGTCTTGGTTTAATTTAAAAGTTAATGCTGAAAAGTGTACAGTTGAAATTTTATTTTCCTTACATTACACCTACTGATGACTATCATGAGAGCAATAGGCTAGACGTGGGATTAAAATTGTGTTAGTTAAGTAATTTACCAACTACTCTACTGCAGTCCTACTCTTTCTTTAGATTGCTGGCTTGAACTATAGACTTGAGAATTCTTACACCTTTAAGACATTTTGCTAAACAAATACTAACTTAATAATAGGAGTTACAGTATGGAAACTATACAGTACTAAGAGTAGTTTGAGGATTGAATTTAAAATCAAATGCAATCTGCTGTAGCAATACATAAATTGAATCCTGAAAGAAGTATTTCTCTACTAAATTTTTTGGTATAGACAGTGCTCTGAGAAGACAATGTGAATGTTGAGGTGTGAACACATCTTGAAAGAATGCTTTAATTTGCCATGGGAAGTTACAATGCTGACTCTAAATTATTTACAGGGACTTGTGTCAGCCATCTTGTTCTTATACACTCTTGGTGAATGGACGTTCAGAACTTGCGTGAGGTTTCATTCAACATAAGGGTGTCTAACAATTTTTTTTTAGCGTGGATTGTCTTCTCTTATTTGATATGTGACTTTCTCACCTAAAGTTTAATTGTACCAGATCAAAATATTAAATATGGTTATTTTTAAAACTTCAGATTGAGTTCACAAATGATGGGGGGAAAACAACTTGGAGATGTCATTTTTATGTTCAAACTACAGCATTGTCTAATGCCTCACTTGGTTTTCTTAAACTTTGCAATTTATGATCAGTAAGTGTGAGAAGAGTTTCCAAAGAAGTCTCATTTCCGTTCCACAACATTCGTCTTCTCAGCTTGTTCAGTGACGATAGGAAACTGCAGTCTTGATATTGGAGAAGCTTATACTGAAGAATTCAAGTCCTGGCCTGCACGTCTCTGACTTAAGAATCATATATGGGAGAGGGAAAATCTTTTGCTCCTGATAAATTACTTCTGTTTTAAATATTTTTCAGGTGGGAAGTTTTTGGTCATTCACTAGAAAACTTAAAATCATTAGTAAACTCAGAAACTCCCTTACCTTGGTAATCTTGGGGTTTTTGCCTCTGAAACGACAGAAAGGAAACATTCATGCCAGGCAGAATTGAGCTTCCTAGAATACTTGTTAGTAATATGTTAAAATGACTATTTTGATAAATAGTTATTATATAAAAAAGAGGCTCCTCAAATGCTTTATTGATCAATGGTTAAGCAGGGCTATGCCATCTGTCATAAAGAAATTTTAAAGAGAAATCGAGCAGATCTTACGTCTCTGTCCATTAGGAACCAATATCAATGCGTTCAGGAAGAGTATCCAGGGTCATTAGCTGCTGTTATGGCTCAAGCACTAATGTGTGCCTCATGCATCAGAGTTAATGATGCCTACAGTTTTCTGTTTGCATCCAAAGTGTCTTCAAAAGTTGGACTTCCTTTTTTCTTCTGTGAAACTGCCTCTTAAAGGGAAGAACTTTATGTGGGCTGTTTATCGTTCTTATGCATTTACGAACAAAAGAATGATCTTGTTTTTTGTCATTTAAAAAAAAAAAAAAACAAACCCATTCACAAAGACACATAGTCTTCTGAAGCTTAGCTGAAGAAGAGGAAATTTCTCCAATTTGGTATTTGTATTTTGCTGTTACAGTCTTTTTGATGATGATACAGTATGTATTTTAGTCAATTTTCTATGACTACTCAGAATAAAAAACCTTGAAGTGTGTTTTATTTGTCAGATATGACCAACTAAAGCAAGGGTTAAAACAAGTCCTTGAAAAATGTCAGGTTACAAAAAACCATATGCCAAGTTTTTCTAAAGTGAAAGGCATGTGAGAAAACAGGTCATAAATCACTGTGTCTCTAGAAGATGTCTCCAGTATTTATTACTTATGCACCATTTTGATTTGTCAGTAAGGAGGCTCCGTGTTGGGATAAATACCGTAATTATAGTGATAACATACTTGGAGCTGCAGCATCCAGCCGTGGGGCACGGATAACAAGAAAAAAACATCCTGTTAACATCATTCCAGATATGAAGGTGAGCATTTCTCTCATAATAACTTCTTTCATATGGGAAAAGTGTGTGTAAGCCATTGAAGGAAAACCTAAAGGAAAAGAGAACAAAGGGAAAGGAAAAAGGCGTTAAATGGCTCAAGTAAAGGTACATACTTTTTCTCCTCATGTATTCTTTAACAGCAAGGAAGACCAAAGAGATTTTTTTTTTTCTTAAAAAGCTTTTAAAAAACGATTTTAAACTTCTTGCCTCAAGATACCATTTCATATGGATCCATGTAAAAACATAGATGTATATTTTGCATGTGTATGTAAGTATGTATTTGGATCTAAATATCTTTATAGCTCTGCCTAGAGCCAAAAATTGAAGGCAGACATCATGTGAGCTTTCCCTCCCTACTTCTGTCTAGACCCGTATATGCCTGCCCAGTCCTCCAAATCCTTTGAGAAGAGGCTGCCAGATGGAGCAAAGTGACTCCATATACATACAACTCAATATGTAAAAAAGTACAGGTTTGATACATATCTAAAAGGTTTCCAAGCGATCTGAGAACATTTTAAAGGTTTTCATGAGATCACCTGTTTGATTTTAATTCGTTGCAGATACCAGCTCTTTCATTGCAACCTGCTGACGCTGCAGGATTAGCTCAGCGTGCCGGTTAGTTCTGGTTTAGTCCTCTCTTGTGCTGTATCTTTCTGGAACTGAAAAAAAAAAAAAAGATTTGCTTTTTGGGATCATAATAGTCACCGAAGACGAGACGGTTATTTTGTGACATAAAAGCGTGTGTATCTGCAAAGCATGTGGAAATAGTGGCTGTTCTCAACACGTCTGGACCTTCTATAAGAGGTGACATATGGGGAGCTGAAATTGTAGGACACTTTTTTTATAATTGTAGTATCTATTCTGAGATACGTTGGCTGTGTGATTTTTCTGCTTTTGACTTTCATTTTGTTTACAAGTTTTAAGTAATTGAGCTTTTATTTAGAACGGCACAGTATGATAGTTCATATGACAGTAGTTTATACAGGATAACTAATTGCAGTTAAATTTCAAGTAGAACTTCCAGATATTATTTTTTCTTTGTTAAAGAAAATCTTGGAATATCACAGTAGAAAGTTTAGGCTTGCTGCTTTTTTTTTTAAATTATTTTTCAATGGTGTTTATTCCTTTCTTCTAAACTGTAAGATGTTGGTGTGTTCCCTGGGGACAGCACACTGAACAGATACACTGACAGCTTGGGGTTTACCCCTAGTCTATTCTTTTCTAGTTTTCTGCTGAATGAGTCATTTTATCCATCTGCCTTTCTGTTCATCTCATTTATAAAGTGGGAATAATGATACCGCGACTTCCATTAAAATAACATACAAATTTCTTCCTGAAAATCAATAAGTAAAATCTATGTGTTAGTGAACTAAGGTGCGTTCCTGGTTTTCTTTCTCGAAATAAGTTGTCTTGAGAATTTTCTTTTCAACTTGGCTAAGATGCCTGTGGGAAGTATCAGGTGTTTTGTCAAAATAGTAAAAACTGCTGTCTGAGCTGAAGGTATTTGGTAAATTTCAGAGGCAAAACATGACTTGCAAAGTTTTCTGAGTGATTTCTCTCAGCAGGAAGAGAAGATAGAAGCTTATTCTCCAACCACGTTTGTGTGTTTGTTTTCATACATAATTTTGGCCAGCAAACGCTCACCCCCTTCCTTAATTCTACATCTTATGGACATAAATGGCTTTCCTTGAATAAGCTTTTCCAAAACACAGTGTAACAAAGCCCTTAGTAGAGAAAGTGTGGTGGTAGGGATTCCCTCCCTGCCGTTTCAACTATGTCTCCGTCTCCATCTAGTATGGCTCCCTCCTGGCAGCACAATTCCCGTGAACTCTGTGAAAGATGAATGTGAAAGCACACGAGCTGCAGCGCGTATGAGTAGCAGAAGACAGGATGAATGGCTCCTGAGGGTGTACAACACACAGGAAGACAAAGGAGATAGCACTTCAGCTCACAGGGAAGAGTCATCATTTCTCAGCATGATGAAGTGCTTCCACAGAGCTGAAGCAGCTACAATAGCACTTACATCTGGTAACTTAGCTTTTATAGAATTCTTTTGCCAGATTTTTCAGTATTTCACTGAACACGTGTATGTTTATATTGGAGAGAGGAGTTTGCTTTAATGTCTTCCCTTCCAAGACACACTCACTAATAAACAACTCCAGATCACGCCTTGCGTTTTTGCATCAGGAATGAACTTAAAATGTTATGCTGAATTTCAGGCAAATGCTGTTTATCAGTTGAGAATACACTGGGATTTTGAAAAAAACGTGTATCCCAATAGAGGATTAGTGTGTGAAATTCAGGTGCCCCGAGTTTGTTACTTTTGTAATTTTAGGTCCTGATGTCTTTTGATTGTTGTCACTGAAGTGATCAGAGTTGAGTGAAGCTTCGTGAGTACAGGTTAGGGAATGTGAGGAATCGGTGCCATGTGTTTCCCATTGCAGGAACCTTTATGATATCATCGTCAGAGAACATGCTCAATATGCCTTCCAGACTTGGCATGCTCTTTAGATTGCTTGATTGGTTGGGACTGTGTCAGTACAATATTCATATTCCCCTGAGTGCACAAATATTAAGATACTTAAACCATTTAATCTATAAGAGGAAAGATTCCTGCTCCCCTCTTCTCTCCCCCCCAAAAAAAAAGAAAAAAGGAAAAAAACCTCTTTGTGTTCCTGATGAAAACGTATACCGTATCTCATTTTTAACATCTTGACCTCATTTTGCCATGGAGACTGCAAGAAACTTCCTATCCAGTGGACTTCTAATTCTTACCTGTCTCTTCTTGGGTACTCGAAAACCCCCATATTTTTGGCCCCAGTTGCTAGAAACTAAGTCCTCCTCCTGTCAGCATATGGATAACAGCTGTCATTACCACTAGGCGGTTATATTGTCTGCTGTCCCAGTCCTTTATCTGTCCAACTCCAGACACTAATTCAGAAAATAAGAATAAATAATCAAGGCATGTAGTACTGAGGCCAAGCTTTTTTATTTACACCACCTGTTGCCTTGTATAGGGTTGGCACAGTAAGTCGGAGCCACAATGGCTTTCTAGATTTCACGATAACAGGATTTTCTGAAAAGTGTCTTTGCAGGTTTTTTTTTCAGTAACTCTTTATTTTCATTAAAACAAAAAATATCACTGCACATCTACTGCAAAGCAACAGGGAAAAAAAGTTTGAAGGGTTCAGAACTGTGGGATTTTTACATTACGGGTTGATTGCATTCATCTGTAATACTCTAGTTCCCCCATCTCTATTGCTGCCTGTGCCAAGGCAGGGGACATTAAACACCTCATAGGGAAAACTATCCTGACTTTCCGTCTCCTCTGAGTTCTTTTTCCTATTTTACTGATTTGCACANGCGGAAGGAGAGGGGGAAAGAAAAATGCCTGTCTTCCTATTTTTTCAGTTGTTTCAAAGGTTTCACTTGATTATTTTCTTAATTCCTGCCTTATGAAGCCATGTCAACTTAAGGTGAGATTTTTTTTTGCCGTTGTTGTTTCAAGCTAAACAGAGGTTGCGTGTTTCAGTATTTGAATACAAGATCAGGAGAGCTGGGACTGACTCGGGGCAATGGGGCTAGCAGCTCGGTCACTGCTCTCTTTGGAGCATCTGGTCTTTGGTGTTTTGAGATTGTACTGACCCCGAGCTGCTCATCGCAGCCATGTACAAGGTGTTTCTTGGAAATAAATCCCATGTATGAATTTCTGAAGGCACACCTAAGTTTTTTTTGTTTTTTTTTTTTTTTTTTTAGATTAACTGGCATAGCTGGAGGAAGTAGATGGATCAGGGCTCTGCAAAGACTTTCTTCAGATCAGACAAATTACCTTGTTTTCCTGACTATGTTAGTTGGTTTAATGAATAATACTTTATCTGTCTAGGAACATTGTCTTACCTTTCTCCTTAAGCCGGCATAAAAATTAAATCTTGTTTAATTTAAATTAGAATTTACATCGGTTTTGTGTTGGAATTTAGAAAGTTAGAAAGAGGACAAAAATGTCCAACCGTCTTAACTAGAACTTTAGAATAATTTAGGCTGGAAGGGACCTCTGGAGATCATGAAGTCCCATGCTCCTCTAGAGCACAGTCAATAACAACTTAAAAAATAAATTGAAAGTATGTCCCTCCTGCCAAGGTAAAGCCATAGACTTTGAACCCTGACAAAATCAATTTCCAGCTCCTGGATGGCCCAGTGTTCCCTGTACGGTATGGCTGGCTCTGCTACCTCTAGCAACAGAGGTGGAAAATGATGTACTTGAGTTCCCAGCGGTGGCCATTTTATGTGCTATTTAAACAATAATTAATTGTTTGCTTGAGAACTGATTGGTCTCTAGGTTTACAATTATCGAAATACGGGATAGAAAGGAATGGAAATACATTCTCTTCATCAGCAATATGAATATTTTTATCTTAATTTGAAATGAATTACTTTCTTGCAAAGCTGCCAATGATTTCTTATTTCTGTGTGTTAAAAAAAAAAAAACTTATCGAGTTAGAAAAGAGAAAAACACATTTTGGTTAAAAAGGTAAACAAAAATCTTAATTAAAAATAAATTATTTTTGTTAGTTCTGCATAGAACCACCTCTTCTTTTGTGGAGGCTGTGTAAAATGGCTAATCACACAGGGCTTCTGCTCGCTTGCTTTTTTTCTTGTTTCCGCAAGGGTACCATACAACATGTTTTCTATGCAGCTTGTAGATACCTGTCTATAAACATATGTATTATACTCAAACCCAAATTCTATACAGCAAACCCGTGAATATTCAATTCCCTGGTGAAACACCTCAGTTGAAAATGAGCACAGCCGTAGGTCAAAGTGTCTTCAATGCAGTGCAGGACTGATAGCCTGAGCTTGCAGCTGTTTCGCTGCTGCTGGGGTGGAAGATATGCAGGTACAGGGAGGAAAATGGGGAATTGAAGATGTTGCAGGAGTCTACAAGTATTTGTAGATCCAGAAGCAAAACCTGAAAGGCTGATTCCTGTGCAAAACTTTTTCACAGGTGCAAAGGTGCCATTTTCTTAAAACATAGATTTTTTTTTTTTTTTTTAATTTTTTTTTAACCTTGGTGCTGGAAAGTGAAGTGACCACTATGCATTTTAAAACTTTTTCAATATGTAGTGCAAAAAAGAATGTTTCTTCATAGGTGTCAGAGAGCCCTACTAGTTTGTGGAGAGAAAAGAAAATGCTTGAAGCTGAGTTCTCACCAAGTAGTTGTAATTATGTTGTATGCAAAGAAGAAAAAGCATCATTCTTTGAACTCTCTTGTTTTTGCAGCTCATGTCCAGCTTTAGAAACTGTACATACCACCAGAGACGATGTCATTCTCATAATTTCCTTTTCTTAAGACCTACATGTCAAAAATGAAATAAAAACCACCTGCCTGTTCTGACACATCTTCTCAAAGACCATGAGTGCCTCTAAGTGGCAGGAGTAAATAGAGTGTCAGCGTTTAAACTTTCTGTAGTGCACTCCAAATTGGATTAAACATCAACAAATCTGTGTTGAAAATATCTCTCAATTTGTAATTTCCTGCATTGGAATTACCAGACTTCAGAGGAAAAAAAAAAAAAAACCCAAGCGCAGGCATTGAGTGAGATGCGAACACAACGAGATACTGCATCTTCCCCAGGTGGAATAGTCTCTCCACCTTTCAAGGCTTCTTCAAGCATACCCATTTTTAGCAAATCTGTTTAAGGAATCACACCTGTGTTTTTCAGTGCCCTTAGAAATATTCATATTATTTGACCTTTAACCAGTGTGATAGACTTGAGCAAAATGCATGAACAAAGCTATTAACCTTTCAGTTGTTAAATTTTTTTCTTAATTTATGGCCCTACTCTCCACTCGGTAAATTTTCTGTAATGGGTGGCTCATGGGGGAGGCTGGCATTGAAGTCAAGTCCTTGAAAAACTCTGTGGGCTCAGTAACTGTTACCTTGACAGGGTACATCTTTATACGGGAATGTCTTTGGAACAGGATCCTTCTGCTTGGTACTTGTTGCCCTTTACCGCAGCTCCAAACCTCCACTGTGATATAAATTCTTAGTTTTGCAATAAATCACTGATTTCATGTGCTGATGCTGAGATTTCATCCATTAGCTTCCAAATCCAAGCTTCTCCAACAGTTGTTAGCCTGCCCCAAAGTGGCAGTTCCCTTTAGACAGTGCCACAACCATCCGAGAAGAAACTGTCCCTTTCTCTGTAGTCTTGCTAGACACTTTTCCCACCTGTCTTTTTGTCCTACGCATTTTTTTCCTTAACAGAATAAATATGTATTAGATGCCTACAGGGAGAGCAGAAGAATAAAATTTTCTGAATTTAGATTTGTTGCTTTCTTGATAGGGACATTGCCTATGCTTTGTCCCTGACAATTCCTTTGGCAGTTACGTATTTTTCTATTTTGCTTTATATTTAATTTCATTTTCCTATATAAATACTAGTGTGAAACAAGTATTTTCTCATTAACTGAAACAATTTAAAACTTTTTTTTTTTTAGCCAGTAAGTAAGCTATTTTCTATTGTAATGACAAATTTGATTCCTTCAACCATAAAAACAACAACATAAAATCCAGAACTTTGTTTTTCTTTAAGAACAGGGGTAGAAGATTCCCTTGGGTTTCAAAACTGTTCTTAAGATGATTTCTTTTTTTTGTAGGTTCTCAATTAGTTTGAAAATGTGCAAATGTCACAGATTGTTAATTACTTAAAAGTAGAGACATGGAAGAAGGGAAGGAGGACCTGTAGTTTCTCTTTGTCATGCACGTGCTTCGGAGGATGGCAGCTTCCCCGTAACTCAGTGCTGAATGAGGGAGGGGGTGTCTCCCAGGTGATATATTCATACTCTGTAGCCTGAAATTTATTTTAAGCTGTGGAAACTGAGATATTGGCTGTAGGGTCAGTTTAGGAAAACGCTGCCAACGACGCAGTTATCTGGGCCTGGTACTACCAGCGTGCTATAATTAAATCTGTTGTTTGGCTAGCATATCAGAGTGGGAGTTGGAATTAGGGTTCTGAGAGTGGAGCTAGCGCAGCTAAAGTCAGGCTGTCAAGTCAGCCCTTTCTATTTGCATTCTTCCTTATTTAAAAAAAAAAAAAAAACAAGCAAAAAAAACCCTTAAAAAGTAGTGAAAAAGATTTGTTCATGTTGTCATTACCTCTTGAAAGAAGGTCTTATAAAGTATGATGCTTCGAGGAGAAGGTAGGAGGGCAAGACAGCATGGAATGGCAAGGGAAGATTGATCCTCGAGAGGCTCAGGGAGTGGGGGGGAACATGTTACAAATGGTAATAAGGGAAGTTAAGAAAAATGATACCAGATGTGGCTGTAATGCCAACAATCAGCAAAAAATGTAAACATATATAAAGCTGTAGTAATAAAGCTGTTACAGCTGTAATGTTCAGGATGGAAAGAAAAATGAGGTCTCTCTCTTCAACTTCAGCTATAGCGAGCTCTGGCCTCTACTAATATTTATTTTTCCCCCTGTCCATTTCATCCTTTTAGAATAGTGATCCATCTTCACTAAAACTTGTTAGAGATCATTTCCAACATTTTGTATAAAAATAAAATAGAATACTGCCATCATCTTTCACAATAAATTATTTTCTTTATATTGAAGAACACGTTTAAACTCTTCACCATGTTTCACAACCAATTGAATTTCTAAGTGCCTGGAAGCATTTGAAATTCATTCCCTTCAATTAAAGAAAAATGTAAGGCTTACGAGTGGACCTGTGCACCCCTGCAAACACCTGTGTGCATGTGCTGCCTCTCCTTTGCTGTATAAAAATTTCTTGACCTGCAGTGTCCACCAACGCTGGTAAAGTAGACGTAGACCACCCAGGAACCTGCAAGTTTGCCGATGAATCTTACTCCAGTGGATTCATAGCTCCCATGGTCTACCTGGCCCAGACTTCAAATCACTTGTCTTCAAAATGCACAGTATTCTGCTGTGACAGTGCTGGAAAACCTGTTGACAACGGGGTGACTGTTTTAAGGGCAAACCTTATTTTCTCATCGACTGTAAGAACAGTGAGTCCTTATACTTTTTGATGAATTACAATCTCATGTGCAATTCTATCTTAAAAATGTAATTTTTCAAAAGGCCATTGAATTTGTGTGTTGTTACATTGTATGGTGTGACCCATGCTGGCAGAACATTTTGGTTTTCACTAGATACGAATTCAGTGAATTCGGTATTTGATAACTAGGGTTTGTTTCCTGTTGATCCCATGAGTCTTCCTAGCTTTAATTATGCAATAGCATTTGGATAATTATTTATTAATTATTAAATTATTAAATAATTTTGGGGGACTTTCAATTATTCCCTGACCTATAGCTTTGGAGGACTTCCCAATAATTACAACACATCAGCTGAGTTAGTGGAGTTCTAATACATCTTGAGTGCGAATGACTAAAAAGTCATCTGTCTGTTTTAAGAGCTGTAAATTTTGCATGTTACTGTGCAAAAGAAGTAGGTCCTTTTATGGTTTAGGGAGTTGGTTCACTTAAGTTTGAACCACATTTCTTGCATTTTATGGGCTCCTGTATATATGGTTAAAGAGAAATATTTTTTTTAATATGCTGTTTTATAAAACTGTAGCCTGAACTTAGAGGGAGTGGATGCATTGTTAATAGTGCTTGGTATTTCCAGTCTTGATTTTTACATGTTGTTTAGTCCTTTCCTTATTTAGTAAGGAAGCTTGTAAGATTGTTATCTGACAGATGTTGTTCCACTCAGCCTCAGCATTTCATTCATATGTATGCTTCCAGTCCTTATCGCAGCATAAATACTATCTTCTTTTGTTCTGATTTGTTGTCTGTTTTCTTCATTTGCATTCAACTGGGAAATATCCTCATGTACAGGCAAAGTGTTATGATTGTTTCCATCAGAAGGATTCAGCTTTGCATTTGGCGAGATTAGCTGAGATGACTGTGTACTGTTAGCGTGACGGCAGCAGGAATTCATTCGGGCAGCCCAGGAGAAGTGTTGCTGTTAAGAAGAGATGCAGGGAGCAGCAAGATTGTCTACTTACTTGTCTCTCTGTGTGTTAGGTGTTGCTTTTGCCGAGGCAACGGTTTAATTTGCAGCTATAAGTACCCACATGGTCACCGTCTCAGAGATGTACTCTTCTAAGATGAAATGACATCTGAAATGTGTGACTTATACAGGCATAGCAATACACTCGTTCCAGCAGATTGTCTTATTCTGTCTGCTCTGCACTGATTACATGAGCCATGTTCAGTAATTCAAACTTTTGAGTTGTGTTTCAGAAACAGTCAATTTTCTTGTTAGTGTTCTGAGATTCTGTACTGCTTCATGCAAAGTAAAGTCGCCAATTCTGTCTGGGAAACTTTTTCACCTACCTGCATTGTTCTCTGCTTCATAACCTTAAGTATACAGAAAAGGCAGTCTTAAAACAGGAAAATGATCTTCAGGAGGAGCAAAGGTTCTTACAGCAATAAGCAGCACGACCTGTCAGGTGCTTCTTACTGTATCTAAGCATGGATCTTTCAGTAGCTTCATCCTCAGACTTCTCTTGCTCATAATCAATCCTATGCCATGACCACAATCAATCCTTTCCCCAAACCTCATGTGCTGTAAGCACCTGTGACCAGGCTCACCTCTGCTGCTCAGGTGGCTGTGAAGGGGAAAAGGTGCAGCACTGTCTGGTTGCTGTGGTTGTTCCTCTTGGAGGGGTGCTCTGCTCTGATGTCACGTAATGCAACTTGAGCAACGCATAAGCCTGCCCAAAATGTTGGTGTCAGGAGTTTGTCTAGAAAGAGTCAGTGATCCAAAGGTGTAGAACAGTGTATTTCTGCAGAGAGGGAATAGCAGAGTGGTCATAGAAGGGAGAGAGGAAGTAGGTTTTGGAGGAAAAAGCATTGTTACAGCATCATAATAAGCCATTTCTCTGAAGTGCGTTTGTCAATAGAAGAGGTTGAATAGAAAGAAGTAATGGCTCCTCAGAGCATTTTGGTATTCACTTGAAAGTAGGAAAAACATTTAAATGCTTTATGTAAAACGCCTGAAACAACATAGCTTTGGGCAGCAAATGAAGTCAGAGAGAAGGAAACTGCTGTTGTCAAGTTGACCTATTACTGAGCAATTTGCTATGATTTTTGTTAATCAGATTTATAGAAACTCGGGATAAATATTTGAGGTGGCAGTGTGTTATCACAGGTATCTCTGCAGTTCATTGCAACGCTGAAATAGTTGTTCAAGACCTACAGTTTATTTTCAAATAATTAGGCTTTATGGCCACCCACAGAGCAAAGCAACTCCAGTGAATAACTGGAATTATTCCTTGTGTGTGAGGCTGCAGAGGCTGCCACTGCCCCCCTGGGGTGCTTGGCCTTCAGCAGCAGCATGGTGGAGAGAGGACACTGCTGACATTCCCATCTCTATGACTGCTGAAGCTGCATCTCTTCCTCCATCATAGTGGAGGAAAGCCGGGAGGGAACAATACAGTGCAGACAGGAACCACCTCCCTAGCCCTCTTCCCTGAAGATAAGAATGAATAAATAAACAGTGACAGTCGGGGAGGCAGGTTGTTGAGAATGGAGGCAAGAAGTCAAGTGTGGGAGTTGAGAAGCTGGTACAGATTGAGAGATTGGAAGAAGAAAGTGGGAAGTCATTTATGCCTTTGTTGAGTCCACTGTTAGGTTTGCACTTTTACTCTGTAATTAACACAAGATACAGAGTTTTTCAGATGGAGTTTTAAATTAAAAAAAAAAAAAAAAAAAAAAAACAAACCGAAAACTTTAAACAAATCTCATTCTTTTGTGTAAAATCTTATTATTTTAATCCAAAATGATACTGTAATTCCTCTCATGGCTCTTTATATCCTTTTGAGGAAATAGAAATGTTTTTGTGGGAAGAATCATACATCTGTAGTAACCAGAGTTTAGAATTGGCCTTACAAATCAAAAGAACACAAATACCTGCTTCTCTTATTTTGGTGTGAAATGGTGCTGGGCGATCTGCGAAGCTCCTCACGGCAAGCTTATCCCACTCTGCAAGTGAACACAAGATGCTTAGATCCGCTGGCAACAAACGGATAGTCAGACCTTAAAATTTGAGGATTACTTATGTTTTCCAGATTGGGTTGGAATTCCCCAAGGGGTGAAAGGCCCGGCGTGCAGGGTGGGTGGCTGGTCACGGATGATCTGCTCGGCCACTCCTGGTACCTGTGGAAATGGAGGTAGCTCTGCTCCTCCCGCTGATCTCTCCCCCAGGTGTCACTGTTGGTCCACACGAGTGAGGATCAGTCTCCATGCATCTGGCTTCATCCCTTCTGGGGAACCTGTGTGGTTGGCATCAAGAGAGGTGGTGGTAGAGATCTGGGACAGGAGACTGTCTGTCAGCGCTTTGGTCAGTATTAGGTGATAGCTATGGATATATTTGATGATAGCCATGGGAATACTGCAGGCTATTTTATTAGACATTTGAAACATTATGCATTCTCCTCAGTAGAAGAGTTCCATTCCTAAATACTCCCCATGTCCATCTGCCTCAGAACTGAACTTCTGATAAAACTGGTAGGAAGATCAAGGAGCTGTGGAAAAGCGCCTGAATCTCAGGTTGTGACCTCATGTGCCTGGCTGTGCCCAGGCCATCTTTACTCTCCTGATCTCCTCAGGAGGCCGAGCAGCCGCAGGGCAGCAGCACACACGACAGTCTGCAGAGACCTTGTGGCATAGAGAGGGGTTCAAAGGCTATGCAGCTGCTGCCATGGCTGCTCTGTCCCACCCTGTGGCTGGGTGGCCACTGGAGCTGCTTTCCCCTGGGAAGGCCCTGCTGCCACCCTGCTCCTCTCAGCAGCTGGACCCTGGTAGGGCATTGGCTCCTGGTCCATCCCACACTGTGGCCAGGGCCCTGTATCCTCTTTGTTGAGGGGACACAGCTGGGAGCAAAGGGACAAAAAGGAGGGAAGATGACCTGGGGAGTCCTGGGGCTGCTGAGGAGCCAGAGCTGGAAGAGGCTGTAGAAAATGTGAGGGAAAGACAAGGCAAATGAGATATTGTGTAGTGTCCCAAGGCTGGTAAGGTAAGCTATGTGGCTTGTAATTAACAAAAACGTGATGCAAATTAAATTTGTCCTGAATACAGTTTTAATTTCCATGAGGCCACTGGTGGTGTTCTGCCAGTCGCCCTCGGGAGCTACAGGCCGCCATGGCCCGGCAGTGCTGGTGGGCATCTCCCACCTCAAACAGTGTCTGCTGCCGTAATGAAATAATTACCGAATCTCAGGCTGTTATCCAATTACTCTGACATTTCGCCATTCTTTGCCGTTAACTGGATTAAGTTCATTGTAAAGAGATTAGCCGTGGAGCAGAGCTGAGCGTAATGGAGCAAGGCGCCTGCGCTGCACGGGCCCGGCAGTGGGGACGGCTGCTTGCGACACCCGGACATGGCCCAGTGGTGAGGTAACCCATTGCATGGAAAAACACAAACTATTTAAAATCTGTGACAGTGCTGTGGAAATCTTGTGCATCCTTGAGACAGAATTTTCTAATAAATAATTTGGGGTAGTGGCAAAGAGAAGTGTTTCTCTGACCTTTTTCTCTTTGTGATTGCTGCCTGTTACCATCTACACTGCCATAGCAATTAATGTTCATTTTCCAGGTTAATGAAACATCCCAAATCTTTCTGTGTTTGAAATGCTGGAATACGTTTTACATATCATAGTGAGCGCGATGCTATGCCTTCTCTCTGAAGGATCTGTTTTTAAAAATGTTAGACTGATTAGTAATCATTTCAGTTATTTACTTCACAGCAGGTTTGATACTTCCATAACACATGATTTTTCACTTTCCTTTTTTCCCTCCCTTGTTTCTCTCTCATTGCTTTTTGATTTGGATTGGTATAAACATTGAGTGATGGTTGTTATTAACAAGTCAGACTGTGCACATTTCCATTTACAGTTTTACACTTCACTCACATTAACCACTCTGACACTAAATACATTTTTTACTTGGATTATTATGAACTTCCATGCGTGATGTGCCTTGGTGTGTTTAGTCCACACAAAATCCAGCACTTCAAAGGCTGCCTGAAGAACCACTTTCTGTACTGAAAAGCAACAGCTACAACAACAATAAAAAGGGGGAAAAAAAAAAAAAAAAAGAAATGGGCTTGTCAGAGTTGAGAAGGGAAAACAGTGTATTAAAGTTGTTTTGAAAGTATTTAATTCTGCTTGTCTTTTTCCTGCCAAATTGTAGTCTCATTGAAGTCCATGGGATCTGTGCCACAGAATTAAATAAGGACATAATGGAACATTGCTAACGTCACTACCCTGGCGTTTCCCCTCCCATTCCTAAAATGGTTTTCTTCCCTTCTTTCATTTTATTTTTTTCTTTCAATGAAAGCTGGCATAATAATTATCTGGAGCCATATTTAGTGAGTGTAATTATAGTATCTTTTTTCATGTATATTTACTCTAAAACGTTAAATCTGATTTATTTTAGTTCTGGATAAGATTTACTCTTCTGTAGGCAATACTGGATGATTTCAAATTACATTAATTGTTCCAACATCTTATTTATAAGTATTACACTTTGTAAAAAAAGTGCTAATGGCTGCATATGAGGTTTTTGTGCACGTATCGTAGCCAGGGTTGTCAGCCCCCAACCTTTCTTCCCAAACCTCTACTGTAACTGCTTTTTGCTCAAAACAATGTTTACTTGACTGTGAAGTCTGGCTGGGGACAAAATGTAATTGTCTTCGAGATTTCCTTGGTGGGAGTGTTTGGATTTGATGCGCTAGTAAAAATGGCTTGTGAGCTATCTTTTCTGTGAAATTTAGACATTTCCAAATCTTCTAACATTCCATACGATCTCTTTTTTTTTTTTTTTTTTTTTGGCGGGGGGGGGAATTTCTGAATAGGTTTTACAAGTGCTTCAACACTTATTTTGTTGCTCAGTTTAAAAGTTTAGCTGTAAATGAAGCTGCTTTTGGCATCTGTTTTTTTACATGAAAAGTTTGTCCTGTTAGGAAGACCTCAGATGTATTATGTTTCAGTTTTCCCATTCCTAAGATAACGAAGTGCAATGGTTTAGTGTTTCTAAATGAGGGTATAGTTCAGTAGTTCAAATTTTGGAATTTATAAAATTTGCTGTGAAAACTGCAGCTCTTGCTTATGCTTTAGTAAGGTAAGCTCATGTCTTGATCAAAGCCAATCGGTAGGGAATTTATACGTATTTCTTCTTTTTAAAGGTCAGCTGCCGAAGGACTGAAACTGAACTTCCGTTTAACCCCTGTAATAGAATAGGTGTAGGCTGTAAGACATGCAGAAAACTTTCAATTGAAGTTTTCCCAGATTCAGCACCTAATTTTCCTTTCAAGTTACAAAGCTTAAGCTGCTACATTTTTCTGCTTCGTGCAAAATAACCCTAAAGTAAAGCAGATTTTGCCAAATTCTTCCTCACAGTGCCAACTAATGGCCTTTCCAAGCAGGTGACGCTTGACCCTTCTGTAACTTTTTTCTGGCCTTTCTCTCTACTTTTTCCTCTGCCATCGTCTCGTGATTGTAAGAGTCCTGTCTTCCCCATTTCCTAATTATGTCCGTGGAACTTGATCATTATATGAGTAATTGGGGTTCTGATACAGGCTTACAGCGTGCATTACAATGTAATATGAAATGTAGACACTTCTGCTCTAAGTGGAAGTGACAGATCAGAGCTTACAAATTGCATTCATTCACTTAAGAACCACCTGGGACCTCTAAATTGATCACATGTGTTGTATGGATTATGTAATATTAATTAGGGTGGTATCCAATAGAGCAGCTGTGGTCCTTTTGATGGTTCTATTAAATCTCTGTTTTCAGGGGGCTGTAATTCAGTTCTGCAAGCCTTTTATTTCAAGGGAGGAAAACTTGAAGTGTAAGCCTGTCTTCACTGAAATTGAGAAGGGTTGGCATAGGTGTGCGTAAATTTGAGAGTGAATAAAGAAAAACAGTTTTCGGGAGGTCTCAGAATTCCAGGTACTTTTGCACCTATCCTCAACTTCTATATCTTTACGATGAACACTTCTCATCTCAAAACTGAATGTTTTGTGTTTTAATTAAGAATAATAATGTACTTTATTGCCCTGATACTGTAGCATTAACTTTTTACATACGTTGATGGTACTTCTGTGTTTTTTGAAGTATGTTGTCAATTGTTACTCTGTATTTGTGGCATCTATGTATAACACACAGTATTTGTGATTGATGTGCGTGATGGTTATTAGAGAAGGATTAAATGAAGGCATAGGGGGTACATTGCTTGTCCAAGGCAACATAAAAACAAGTTAAAACTTTGAGTAAGGTCACATCTTCCTGATTCGTATGCTCAGTCCTAATAACTTCAACTCGTGAGCAATATTGACTTGATGCTAAGATATTTTTATGAGGAAATGAACATGCGGCAATTACTGTGTGCAGTATTTTTAGTTGGATGCTTATATTGAACCATATATGATGTTAATGTTTTGAAGTTAACTAGAATTACTCACAAATTTTGCTCTAAAATTTAATTTCTGCTGAAACTCAGAAATAGCATACTAGGGCTGATTTAATTTGCAATGTGAGTAGTATATCTTCTCATTTTCATACCTTTAAGCTCCAGTCTTTCTAACATAAACTAATACTGGATAGTCATAAAACAAGGAAATTAAAGGACTATATTCACTTCCTAAAAATTATATTAGGAATTAAACAATCACGTTAGAGTTCTGTAGGCTAACGAGCATTACTGGGTGTTGGTGATTTCATGTGCTGTGTGACGGATAGTAGTAAATTCCTATAGGTGACCTTTTTTTGCTTTCATATATAATTCTCACTTCAGCATGACAGCCAAGTGCATCAGGCGGGGTGCTCACAGCACTTCCCAGGATATAGGAGTCTTAAGACAGGTCGTATAGTCTTACAACATGATTGATTTGCAGCGGTTTTCCCCAGACCCTGTAAGCAAACCTTATGATTTAAGGACTGCATAAAATGTGTTTCATATATTAAGAAGCTTCCTATTTTAGTACATAGTGATAAAAATCTGACATTGTGGAGCTATTTGGGATGGCTTGCATGTATTTTTTTCTCAAAACGTTAATAGTCTTATTGAAATTACCAGCTACAAGTAGCATGTATGTATGTGTAGCTCTTGTATCCTGTTCTAAAGGAACAGTGGCCCATGTTCTCATCCTTTTGCATTTTTATTCAATGCTCTGTTTGCTCTGAAGTTTACAGCAATTTTTATAAAGCCATTCTTTTCCTCCTAGTCACTTTCTCGGCATCTTTCAGCCCTGAAGCCCTGCACTGTGGAGTCTAAGCCCATGTGCACATTGCATTTCTCCCATGTGCAGTACTAGTTATTTCCTCAAAGCAATGATGCTTTTTAAGTTTGCAAGAGTGGGTTCAAAACCATCTGTATCAACCTTACTCTAGTGGCATGTAAACAAACATTATTTTTTTCTTTTTTATCCTGTTTCATTTGCCACTTTAGTTTTCAGTATAGATAATGCAATTTCAGTATGTACGGTACCATAACAAATAGTATTTAAATCTTTTCTTTTAAAAATACAGAAGAAAACTTTGGAATGAACCACTGAAGTGGGGGACAGGTTTAAGTTTTTCAGTGGGATGATTTAATTTTCAACATTCAGAGATGTGACATTAATGTTATAGTTAATAATCAGACTTCTTGTCAGCGGCAAAATAAAAAATACTCATGAATATATATGTCTTTTTATAACTGATCTTTGTTGTTGTGAGACCTGGCTTTATCCACTAATGCACATATTTATATACATATATATATATTGTCATTCTTTGTAGCTGACACTAAAAACTAATTTTGTTTTAATCTCTTGATGAATGCAGATTACCCTTGTGTTAAAAAAGGAGCTCCTTGATTCTCAAGTGTGAACTGTATCACCTGGGGAT
This sequence comes from Nycticryphes semicollaris, assembly GCA_013400055.1. Lineage (NCBI taxonomy): Eukaryota > Metazoa > Chordata > Aves > Charadriiformes > Rostratulidae > Nycticryphes > Nycticryphes semicollaris. The sequence continues at coordinate 335,798 of VXBJ01003175.1, read as the reverse complement.
TTACATTTTAGCTGTATCACAAGAAGTCATAGGAAGTAGAATGAGTTCATATCATCCTTTAATCTTCATATTTTTCTGCATTTATGTTGGCTTGGTTATATTTTAAATACGAACAGCTACCACCTTCAGCTTTTAGAAAATAGCTTTTTGAAAAACCGCACCCTTTGAAAATGCTTTCTAAAAAAAATAATTTAAAATTCTACAGTATCATTGTTGCCAATAGGAAAATATGACTTCTGCATGCAAACACAAAGTATTACCTTACGTTTATTCAAGAGAGCTGTGTTACCAGGAGTGTTTTTTTTCAAGGATGTACTTAATGGGTTTTATTTAATGGAGTCACTACAGCTTGCTGTAGCAGAAAGTCTGAATTCAATTTATCATGTCCTGAATATAGAATGTGATTTTTAGATTATTATTTTTTTATAATCCTCTGTGCTGAAAAATATACAGTACCTTTCATTATTCCTAATACAAATTATAAAATGCTGTCTTGGATTACAATCTTTGAATGTCTCAAGGCTGTGGGTATAAAGCATGCAGAGCAGGATCTTTTCACCAGAACACAGTGGAAACAAGGACATGGTTTTGTGCACGTTTGAAAAAAAATAGGCCATTGTCAGGAAGCAGCTCTAGGACGACTGTCAATCCAGCTCCTGGGCCAGGGATTTGGTGAAGGCCTCCTCCATCCCCACCCCAAGTCATATGATGTTTGGGCCGTTTTGTGTGGGTGATCTTATTTTTATCATCTCGGGGCTGTGTGATAGGATAGTCAAGGGGGATGTAGCAGCCCTGCTGCTGGGTGAGGGGAACTTGGGTAAAGATTTAAGCCTGGAGGGAAACTTTTTCTGCTCCTCACTGGCTCTTCCCACGCCAGCAGGACTCTGCAAGGAAAAGGTGGTTGTCCTTAGTAAATGCTGGTGCAGAATGTCAACTCTAATGTATCAGTAAACTTCCTGACTACTTTTGGGTGGACTTTCCACCTACATGAGGAATTTTACATTCTCTGAGAAACAAGCCATTTATTTATTTAGTTTAAAATGCATTAGGATGAACAAGCTGGATGGCAGCATTTTGTGGCTATTGATGTGCTGTATGATCTAAAAACATGTGAAAAAGACTTTTTTCGACCAGTGAAGGAAGGCTTTAGTGAACGTGCCCTCCTGTCTGATGTGGTACGTGGCCTCGCTGTTTCCTAGCATAAATGACTGCAGTATTTTGCATTACAACACTATGGGCTATTTTTCTGTAGCTTTTTCAACTCCCTTGTGTCTGAAACAAGTACAATTGTGCGTTTTAAATCCTTCTTTGTATTGTTTTCCTCCTCCTCCTTTTCGTTAGTATAAAACTGAATTTTATATTAATCTCTTCCCTAAATTTCCAGGTAATGAATGAGTAGGGATGAAAAGATGCCTTTTATCTCACTGTTACCCAGTGCCTGAGCCCTGTCAGCAGGTAGCCTCAGCCAGTTGTGTGGAGAAAGTTAATTTTTGGGGAGTCATTAAAGCATGTTCTAAAACTGTCCTGTGTTTCACTCCATTGCTGGTTTGGCTGCAAGTCTTAAAGCAGATTTGCCATAAAATCTAGTGGATGCATACATATTTTAATCATCTGGCTTAATAGGGGGGCTCTTGTGTTAAATATGCTGCATGGCTGAATGTTTGAACTGTACCATGCTGCTGGAAAAATCCATCTCTGATGAGATTTCACTGGGAGTTAACAGAGTGATATAAAGAAATGAAGGTAAAGGGCAATTTAACAATCTACTGTTTATATGAAGTCAAAACTTTTTGGAAGAATAAAGACTTTTAATTTGAAATGCTGGAATCGAAGAAATGAATCAAGTAACCTTTTATTACGGAGAATTTTATTTAATTCTTTTTTGGTAAATTAGCAGTTTCATATTCATAAAACTTTTCCATGATTGTTCAGCACTGGCTTAGGGCATTCCATGACTCTTCTTGTGGGGTATTTTTGGAAGAGGAAACACATTGATTGTGAAGCGTCATGGGGGATGTACAGTGTATTTACCTAGTTTGTAAAGATTTTCCTTCAAAACCATGTTTAGTCTCAAAAAGAGTCTAAGTATGATTTTGAAGTACTTAGACTCAAAAAGAGTCTAAGTACTTTGGGAGACATTTTACTTAAATCCACAGCAATTGGAAGTACCTGAGAATTCAACTTCGTTTCAGCAGAATTTTTCAGACTAGTTCTTCCTTTTAAGCAAAGTCAAGTACTCGGGGAACTACCGTGGGGAGTGGGACATGCACATCCGAACTGCCTTTGACTGAACAAGTTTTAAAGTGCATCTTCTGCCACCAAGGAAAGTGCCCTACTGTAGGATGGTCTGCAGGCACTCTGCTGGGACAAGCTGCTCCATCCTGTTTGAAGATTCGGGTGTAGTTCAGTGCTTTCTCCTCAAGTAATGCTCACTAAACATGCACCCCGATCAAACTCCTAGTTTTCTGTGTTCCAGGACTAATAATGAGGACCTCAAATGTTTGTGTCGACATAAGTGGAAACAAACTTTTATCCTAGGTGCACTTGTGTCACGTAAAAGTACTTAAAGTGATAGATACACTGAAGCAGGCCTGTGGCATTAGGTGGTTTTGTTCCTTTCATCTTCAGCTTTAGGAAGAACTGAGTTGAGTGGAAGGGAGTGGTAGTGCTGAAGTTGTGGCAGTTGCAAAATGGTTTGTGTCCTCTTCTACCCTTTGCAATGTTGCTAAATATAGGGAAAATTCTTCAGCTATGGATGCTGTGAAGACAGACTGTTTATTTGAACTCTATAAAATATACTTTCCGCCAGATTTTAGTTAAGCTGCTTTTTGTAATCATTAGACTAACAAATAGCATTTACTAACTTGGCTGCTAATTATAGTATTTATACTAAATAATACAAATAGTGTTTATACCGTAGTAACAATATGAATGGAAGCCTTCATCTTGAAAGGGGGTTGCCTTTTGTAAGCAGGGATCTCGCTGTTTATCTCAGTAAAATGAATATTGCAGACTTTTCTGTTAGGATGAAATCCAGGCTTCTTGGGTATTTGAAAAATTAAGCTGAAAGTGAATTCTCCAGATCCTTCTTTCCCTTTAAAAACCAAGGACAGCATTACAATATAGGACTGCTGAAACATCGGAGTTTTCACTCTAATCTGCACTTTAGCTTGAAATATCATCAATTAAAGTAATTAAGATTAATAGAACCTGATTCCAAGTAAGACAAGGAGTGCAGCTATGGAGCTCATGCTTGTATCTACAGTTGTCCAGCTTAATGAATATTAAGAGTAGTGCATGGATTCACACAAAATAGATGTGTAAGGTTGTACTAACTACTCTTTTTCTTCTTTTTGAGAGATATTCTGGGCAGCACAGGCTTTTAGTCAACAGAAATGGCTGCAAAAGGCAGGGTATTCATGAATATATTAAAATTGAAAGATTTGGTTTTGTAAACATCATTTTGCGGGGCAGTTTTTGTGTCTTCAAAAAGATGTCTCTTTTTCTTTAGCAAATTATCAAATGCTTCTTAACATGAACATTTTGTAGTGATAAGGAGAGCAGAAATTTGCTTGTTACTAAAATCTATCTCTCACTGTGCACAGAAAAGTACAGGCTGTGACAAGTTAAATGTCTAGAAAATGTCAGGTGTGGAGAGGTGGCAGAAAAGCATGGTGGCATTAAACGTTTTAGTTAATGAGGAGTTATTTATGAAACATTGTTATTTTTGAAACATTTCTAGGTGTAAGGTGTATGTTAATGCTAAAATTGCTGTAGTGTGATTGTTGTCTGATTGTTGGTGCTGCTCATGGGAAGTGACGTGGCACATTGTAGCATGTTATGTAGGTGATGTTACAGGGCCCAGGGCTTTCATGTGAGTAAAAATAGGAACTAGACCATCTTCTGGCTCCTGTAGGATCCAGAAATGCGTTGGGTTTTTGAAAATATCACTCCTTTCAAGTGGGAAAATGCGCAAAAGACTGATGTGATAGAAATACAATCCTTTTTCTGAGGGAGCACACAGAGCAGTTTTTGTGTTTTTAAGAGAGACAGGTTAAGATTCTTACTGAAGAGTTCGGGAGCATTTTCACAGACACATTACAGAAAGCATGTTTTGCCATGTAAGATTTATAATAACCATCTAAGTGCTTTGTATGATTTGGGCCTGTTGGATTTCAACAGCAAATCCCAGCTGTAGCAGTGACAGGCAGAGTGCTTCTGTGCTCCGGGGGCTATGTTATCAGAGGCAGAAGGCAGGAGGTGACTCTCAGTGTGTAGAACTGGTCAAAGAGCTCTTGGAATCAGAACACCCACAATATGCATATATTCATTGTTATCTCCCAGGCAACCCCCCCGGGCATGCCCCATGTGAGGAGCCCTGCGCTTCAGAGTGCCCCCGGGGGACTGCTTGTCACCTCTCCAAGTGAGTGTAGGTATGGAACGCCTCCAGTTTCACCCTCTTCACCAACCTCAGCAAGCAGAGCCCCTCTTTTATTATAACTAAGCATTTGTGCTCTTTTGAACTCTGAGAAAACAGCTTTTGTTCCAGAATGGAGCTGTAGATTTTGCAATATCTCCTCCATTATACGAGGTACTGAATGAAAGAAATTACTAGAAGTAGTAAGGTAAAGTGATGATGACTGAACAAGTCGTTGAGCTCTGTACTCACTTTCCTTTCATGTTCAGGCTATTACAAAGTCAATTTAAATGGAAAAGTAAGCATATTGCCAACTGTTAGGTATGTTGAGAGAAAATTGTGTGTGTATGATATAGATCACTGCAATGGTGCTTTCCAATTTACAGTGCTTTCAGGAGTGGGATGAATCCGTATCTTTGTCTGTGTTTCCAGCAAGTGCTGTAGAAGTGCATGTCCTTGGTCAAAGAACAGCCACGGAACTGTATTTCTAAGTGTTGCTGTTGCCTGCACATTGTTTTCTTTTTCCCCTTTGCCACCCTCCAGTGGTATTGCAGGGAGGGAGGTTCTTTCAAGGCTCTGGTGGGTGTTGGAAATAAAGTGCTTTTCCAGTGTTCAGCTCACTGCTTGGATTACACTGGGACTTAAGATTTTCTATCCTGTTGTCATATTTTATTGTAAGACTACTGATTCGTAAGGAAAACCTGTATTAGACCACTGAGGGGTGTTAAATGAGTGTAATATATGGAGGTGATTTTTTTGCCTGCTGTTCCTGTTTTGTGAGACCTTGTCATAGCAACATCTAGTCTTGGCAACTCAGAAAATTAAGCTGTGTTATTAGCCGTATGTATTTATTTGGACTCGTGAACTGAGATCTTTCAATGCAGGCAATTTTTTTTTTTAATTCATGTGAGGGGGGGAAAGCACTTTAGAAAATCAGTGCTGGGTCTTTGGGAGCTAAGATTCCAATGTAGTTTTCCTATCTTTGCCAGTGGTTTGGTGTGCTGTCACTGATAATTCAGTGTCCGTATCCATGCTATGTGAAGAACAGTTCCCACGCGTATCATAATATTTATTTCCATTTTGTTACAATATTTGAATGCCTTAAATTAGTTGTCTAGGAAGGCAAGGTATTCTAATTATGATATTTGGATTCGTGGATGTCCGTGCACTGGAGAAATCCCTATTAGCAGGAGCAGTCTTGTAGTAAATAGCACTGGAGAACTGCAGAGAAAGTAGCTGTGCAGTAGCAGGAGTGCCAGTGTAATTATATTTTGTTCGTCTGTGTGGTTACTCCTCGGGGAGAAGGAAGTTGGTAATTGAAATGATTAGGTACCGGTATTATTGTGGCATTAGCCAGCACGCAGGCAGAACTCAAAGCTTTGTCACTTCCTAGTGGAGCTTTCTATATGATTCACTCAGGGTAGTAGTATTTAGAGTAATTAAGGGAAATAGGAGCTTAGCCTATATAGGGGTAATAATGACTATAGAAGAAGTAGCAATAGTAATGATAATTTGAGACACCTGGTGACAATCTGTCCCTCTTTATTTCGACAAGGGTATAGTTAGAGCCCTTGGTAGTTTGGAAATCAACTGTATTATTTCTCTAACTGACAGATTTTATGCAATCAAGCACCTTATGCTTAACCTCTGGTTGTATTTGCCCTTATTTTTTCCTGACCTTGAATAAATGATTGTCGTTTTATGGTTTAGCCAAAGTCCTTGAAATGTTCCTCTCCAGAAAAGGACTCAATATCGCTGTTCTGTTCCCAGAAGATTGCTGGGTACTGTGAGGGTGGAAACCATTTGCTATTACTTAATGAAAAAATGTCCTCCATAAATCACCTCTTCAAGTGGAGCCCACAGTGAAACAGCATGAGTCTTTAGCACTGCCAGCACTCTAATAGACTTATATATCCTGGGTACTCATTATTTGCTGGTTGTTAATTATAGAGTGTGTTTAAGACAGGAAATCTGGTGTGCTTCTTAAGGAAAAAGCAGCATGCCCTATCCTACTCTTTAAAGGGAGAGGGAACAGGCAGAGGAGGGGAAGGAAATGTCTTTTGTTTCAGTTTAAAGGAATGGACTATGTACTTCACCTACTATGAAACACATCTGATGTTTTAAAACCAGCTGGGTTTTTTCTGTTTGTGGGGGTTTTTTTTGTTTGGTTTTTTGTTTGTTTGTTTTGTTTTTACTTTTTACACCTGAATATTGATGCTAAAGGAATTTAAGACCTCTAGAGAAGTTACTGCTGTGGTGACTTGGGTGCACTTCTTTGGGAGAATTTGTCGTTATGGAAAAAAGTCCCTTTGGGTTACCTGTGTGAAGGATGCCCCTAGGGGAGAAAGACTGGGGCTTTAAGATCTTTGTGCAGCTCCCTGCTTATTAGATCAGTTAATCTAATTAAGTGGTTTACTCTGACTTCACGCAGGCATGAATCAGAAGCAATTCATCTTGAAAGTCAGCTGTATGAAATCATTATAGTGGTGGTGGGGAGATGAGGGCTAAATCCAGTGCCTGTGAAACCACCGGCTGCTGCTCCTTGCTCCAGGAGATCACTTTCACGTTTTAGGTTCACACATATGTCACTGCATGAAGTATATAAATATAGCTTTAAGCAAGATTGGCAACCCAGGTTTTCCTTCCTCCAGGCAACCCTTTCAACTGCTGCTCTCTAGTCATGCTTCTTTCTGATTCTTCCTTTCTGGAAGGTGTATTTTCCTGTCAATGGCATAGCTTCAAAAGGAGAGCTAGAAGAGATGGCCCTCCCCGGCACAGCCACTAGCGTGGTGTTGGTGACTCCCTCTTCCGATGTGCAAGGGCAGGTTATGAACCTGCTCAAGCAGAAGAGCAGAAGAGAATGTCTCATGCCAGTTGCCTGCTTTCCAAGCTGTCTTACAGAAGGGAACAACCGAAGGCTTCATCTTCCTTCTTCTTTGGCTGAAAGAGTGCCTGCTCCTGCTTGAAAGGGAACACTTGGAGAGTAAATGTAAAAGACAAAGTGGCGCATAACTGGAATTTGTAACCAGGCTTTGTTATTCTCCTCTTCTTTGAATGTCATCAATAGCAATAAACAGCTATGGGTTGGTTATAAATAGGCTTACGGGTGACCTTAGAAAAAGTATTACATTTAGATACTGGGGAAAACTGGCTGCTATATTTGAGGTGTTCCATGTAAAGCTGTCATACCCATGGGAGGAAAGAAAATAATGGTAAAAACAGAGGTTTCTCTTGATTTCTTACTAGCTAATGATGGTCATTTGTCAAAATGTGGGAGGGAGAGACGGCATTCTTTTCCTTTTTGTATCTTAAATTCTAATAACCTATGCATACATTTTTCAGTACACACTAACACGCAAAACTTCATTCTGTATCTTCTTGGCTCCTCTCAGATATTGTTGAGCAAGGAAGGTGCTTAAAAAATAACTTCATTCTGATGGAGTAGTCTTTGCGCCCTGAATACATGTATTTTGCTTTGCAGCAGGATGACAGACTGCCTCTATGGACAGATACTTGTCTTCCTGCAAGACGAGGACTGTGCATGCTCACATTGTTGTATCAGACCAGGAAATCGTCTCCAAAAGTATGGGTTGTTACTTAACAGCGCTAAAGACAATTAATGTAGTGAGCTCCTTCATATAAGAGCTTTATTGTGCTACAGGTTTTAGTAAGGCTAATTACATGCAATTTATATCAATAATCTCGCAGGCTTTAAAACCAACAGTATTAGACAAAATGTATTAGAAGCCTCTATTTCCTTAAGAGTACTTGATGCCTTTGAAGACATTCTTGTTTTGAGTTATTTGATGTAACGTAGCCATTATATAATTTTAATTGTTGCATAAATGTCTGTTTATAGTGATATGATATAATCATATTCCTAATTTTGCAGGAGGTAACTTTCTAAAGTCTTTTTGGTAGAGGCACTGGCAGAGATGAGGATTAAAGTTGAGATTTGCCGACACCCAGAAGCGGTAGAAGAAAAACTTTTCAAATTACTGGGAGAAAATCTAGCTAAAATGAAAAATCTGACCTGGAATGTTGCCTGGAATTATGTGTCAATATCTCTGAATTACAGCACGTGTTAACTTAAGTACAGACTTGGAGCAAGGTTAGTAGCACAAGTGCCCTACACATACCGTGCTTGTGCACTATGATGTGTTGTGCTTGAGGTTTTAAGAGAGTATGTTTCATAAGGCCATATAAACTGGAAAATTGTGCCTGAAATTTATGTGGCCTTTGGAGAAGGAGATGCCCAAAGAACAGTAGGGCCACTGACAGAACGTGATAAATTTTTGAGTTCAAATCAACTCTTTGTTGCTTTCTTCATCTATATATTTGGATGCCTATGTGGACATCTGTACATGCAGGAAACATACGATTAGATGACAGCAACAGTATCTTGGCCTTTAGTTGCTGGGAGAAACTGGAATCTCTGGTTCCAATTCAAACCATACATCCATGTTCAGCATTGGCTCAGAGGGCTGGCCCTTGTTCTTACTGTAGCTTGTGAAACTTTGCCCCAGGTTCAAAGGTCCTAGGAAAATTATGACATTCCTTAGCAGTAACAGAACACTGTCTCCCAAAACATCCTCACGGACAAAACAATGAAATATGGGGTAGAGAATTGGGCAGGTGCTTGAAAACTGGCTGAACTGCCAGGCTGTCAAAGGGTTGTGACCAGCAGCATAAAATTGGTCTGGTACTGGTCAGCCTGTGGTAGTACCCCAGAGTTATTACTGGATCCAGTATTGTTTGACATCTCCATTATTGATCTGAAAGGTGGGACAGTGCATCCTCAGCGTGCTTGCAGGTAATGCAAGAACTGATGTGATATATCAGGAGTGCTGGTTCAGTTCTCAGTGACCCTGTACAAGAGAGGCACGGACTTACTGGAGAGAGTCCAGCAAAGGGCCACAAAGAGCATCTGACCTCAGAAGAAAGGCTTAGAGAGCTGGGACTGTTCACCATGGAGAACAGGAGGTGCAGAGGGGCATTCTATCAGTGTGTTTAAATACCTGACGTGGGGGAGTAATGATGAGGGAGTCGGGCTCCTCTCGGTTCCCAGTGCAATGGGCACAAATTGAAACACAGAAAATTTAGGAATTTGGAAACTGAGGAACCTGTTCTGCTTGACCCTGCTTTGAGAGAGGGAGGTTGTACTAGATGATCTCCAGAGGTTCCTTCCAAACTCACCTGTGACTGAGATAGAGAGGATTATTCTGCGATTGTGTCTCCAGATCTTTGTAACGAATCCAAGGATACTCGGTAATATTTTTTATGTTCCCTTTATAACTGCCTGTTTCTTCACCTTTCAGTGCTATTTTTAGAAAGAAAACTACATTAAGGCCTAAGATTGTCGTATACTGCTAGTCAGAGTTCATCTATATTTCCTGGCCTGAAGGCCTTTTTTTTTCCTTCTTCCCTAAGGAGTTCTACTCTAGATATTTTTTGGCCTTTGTGTTTTGGCCTCGATGAAGAGTGGGAAGCTTGGCCTGTCAGTTCAAGAATGGCCTTTCTGTGTTCAGGCAGCCCCCAGCTGTATATCTACTGCCAACTGCCTGAGATTTCTGTAAAAAAAAAAAAAAAATCCTAATTTTGTAGCATTTTTATGACACCTCAAAGGCTATTTCCACATGCCCACGAAGGTAGCATTTGGGGCCACTGGTTAAGCTGTTCATGGAGTGTCTGTTGCCTGATTCAGCGCTGTTAGCTTAGCCTGTATAAATAATGGCGCTGCTGACTTGGCTCATTTTGATGGACATGGCTCTGGGAGAGCTTACCTGAACCCCCCTGCTGGTGTTCTGATAGGGGCAGTAATCTCGGCTGGGAGAGTTGAGCTGCTGTTGGAAAAACAAACCTCAGCCTGTATCCATCCACAGTAGTAATCGCTGTAGAAAAGCATCTGCTTAGCTGTCTCATAACGAGGTGCAGTGGTTGGGCCAAATTTATGGAGGTCAGAATTGTCATAGAGCAAATTGGAAATTTGGACAAACCACAAAGGAAAGATTCATAATGCTGAGGTTGGTGGTAGGCCCTGTTGTGTGTGCTATTAATTAGTACCTCTCCGGTTGTTTCAGAGCTATGCCTTTGCAATGATCTTTCATAGTACTAAAAGGCACCGCTTTAAGAAACGCATCACTGCAGTGACTGTGGGACATCATTATGTTGTACAAAGGAGGCTGCTTAAACCTGTGAACTCCAGCTGTGACTTCAGCACATTACTTACTGCCTGAAGGTGGTGACAGCCCTGCGAGGTTGTTGTGTGGCCAGGGCTGTGAGGGTCAGGGGCCACCCCTGTTTGGAAAGCTATGTCTAATAGTTGGCAATCCATAATAGTCTCGTAAAGCGATCCTTCTCGCGCTGTTTGTGAAGGGACTGCTCTTTGCAGTCTGATTTCCTGAAGGCATGGTAAAGATAAGGAGACTTGAAGAATCGGATGGCATAGGGAGCAGCAAAGGATAAACTTACTTCTCCACTGAATGCAAAATATGGAAAGAACAGAAGACCAAGTCAGGACTTGAAAATACACTGCAGGGGAGAGACGACAGAGGGGAGCCCCATGGTCTGCAAACCCTGCAGGAGGAAAATCTGCTGGTTTACATTGTCTGTGGCTCAGCTTCATTTCATCCTACCAGCAAGTATGTTACTATGTGGAAGGGTTTAGATGAAAATTATTTGGTTTTTTGAGGTACTTTCTGCCTACAAAAACACCATTTATATGAAGTTTTACATAGATCATACAATCCTTCTTCCATTTTTTGGTCAATTAAAAAAAAATGAAAGGAAGGTGTCTTGAAATATTTAGGATCTGGCTGCCAGTGATGTGCTTTCCTCTCACCACAAGGAGGCTGAGGGCCCTTTCATGTTCCCATGTGCTTTGTATTTGTCCCAGCCTTTGGATAAGGTACAGATATCTGGTGTGATATATACTACTGCTCTGCAGACACCTTATTTAGAAAATAAATAGTTTTTCATGTGAAGCCTTCCCTGGCAAACTCACAAGCAAATAAGAAATGTGTGTTTTCTAACTAATGGCACATTGACCATCAGCTGAACTTCAGCAGGCTCAAGTGCTGATTCTTCTTTTTAAATTTTCTTTAGAACAAAGAGATATCATGAATAATACCTTTTTCTGTCTCCACGGTGAAGCAGAGATTAGAAAAATGCTCTATCTTTCTTTTTCCACGAGCCTTTCCTGGAACACGCCAGAAGCATTGGAGAAATTAGGAGGCATATGATAAATTGGCCACAAGGCACAGATGCAGTAATCTGTGTGCCTTTCTAAAATAACTCTCTTAAGGGGAACTTTTATGTCGTTATTTCTTAGCTACGTTGGTTATCAGAATAGCTTTGCACAGTGGCATATATCATGCTTTTATTTTAATTAAACATATCTCTTAGAAGAGCTTGTAAAACCGTAGCTAGAGGTATTTTATAGGTTTTGAACTTGAGGTCACTTTGTTCAATCCATCTCATTTGCATTCAGTAGCTTCTTCACATTCTCTGTGAGCAAAGGGTACCGGGGCAAGGGATGTTGGTGTGGGGAAAGAGAATGTTTTTTGCAAGGTAGCATTTTTTACTTCAGTAGATATTTTGGGATTTTTTCTGTAATGTAGCTTCTATATTATATTTACATAGTCTTTTACAGCAGAAGACTGGCCATTTATTTTAGAAACTTTACCCCTTCATTTTCCCCAAACAGGTTTGTGTGTTTTCTCACACATCTTTGGTCTACGAAGCGTGTCTGTATTTTCCTTTATGACATCCCCAGGCATTGTTCTCAAGCACTAAAGGGTAGAGTTTTGGTTGTGCTTAAACCTTAGTGTTTCTACAATCACCTTTTAAAAATGTGTTGTGTTTTGTTTCTTAGTAGCAAAGAGGCAGATGTGCAAAATGCCCAGTTCCTAAGAATTGTCTGGAAGGCAGAGCTGAGGGCAGTAGTTTGAGTAGAAGGTAATGTTAAAGTAGATTGGCATAACAGAGTTCTAGTGGAAAGAGCATGCATAAAGACATAAATACGTGAGAGAGTATATTAAATGGACTCGTGTCAGGATTCATTTGTTATATTTACTAGGGGTTTGCCTGCTTGCTATACAAGTACCCTTTATTACTGTATTGAATTTCAACATCGTCTCATTCTTGGGAAGACATATTTTTTTCTTTTTTGCGTGCTGCTATTTACCTTTTATTATCTTCCATCTAATATCAAACCCACAAATGATACAGGTCAGTGTTACGGTACTGCAGATTAAGACGGTATTTCAGTGCAGTGACTTTTGCATGGTTTATTGGTAATTTGGCTGCCTCCCTTGGACTAAACCAGAGAAGGTTTTACAACGGAGTTGTTGGCTGACATTTGTGGCATGGATTTGCTAGGACTGAAAAGAGTGATTCCGTTGGAATTCTCAAATGAATCTTCTAAACATAAATCTTCTAAATGTGTGCTGTTATGTAGGACAAAGCCATTGCTAAGTTATTTAATCTTTATCAGAGAAACTTCCTACAGATCTTGTATTAGCTTTTTACACAATTCCTTAAGACACCAAGTGGTTAATGCTGAGGTGTGAGCTATGTGTTTTCCACGAGACAGAATTTTGAAGTTTACTTAGGAATACAGAGAAGAGACTGTTCAATCTGCAGCACCGTGGAACCGTCGCTTAACTTGATAGGGCCGTTATGGTAAAGGCAAAGGCTGGGATATCAGCCGCTCTGTGAAAAAGAAGCTGAATTCTGGCAAATATATTTTAGGTGATTTCTAAGTTTGCAAGCTCCGAAACACATAAACATTTTAAAAGCTCTCTGGGTTTCGGCTGTAGTCCTAGAGTACATGGGCCAAACCAGCATATGTTTTTGTCCCACTACAAGTGCAGATATCCTTCCAACCCCTATTTTTTTAGTTGTTTAATTTATAAAATGTAAACAAAGTATTTGAAAGAAACTGAATGATATCTTACATGTGAAACATCATCACCAACGCATGGTTCAGGAATCAAAATTCTGAATTAGCCCAGTGGTTCCAGTATAGCACCACTGAATTTTTACATAGAAAAAATTATGTCTACTCTGAAATCTTACAATAATGTGGTATTCTTGATTTAAAAAAAAATATACTCCAATGACAGTAATAATTTGAACTTTCATAGCACCTTTGGGCTTTGACCTGCAAAGTTAATAATGGACTATTAGTTTTTCTAAATACTCATTGCTCCTGCATGAAATACAGCTGTTTCATATTTATTTTGCATATATTTTATGTGTATTTTAGAGCTCTGCAACTAATTAATCAAATGTGGTCTGTGTTTCAGTGATAGCATTTGAAATCTATATAATTAATGTATATAATCTCATAGCTAATATTATGTTTATATATGTTCACACACACATTCTAAGCAGAGAGGGAAGATGTGGGAGCTAGTGTTACTGAGCTGATCCAATCCTGACCTGAACTTCAGTCATCTTGTCACCATCTAATCACGTTGTAACACACAGTAGAGGGCTCATATTACTGAGTTTTGGTGATTTGGGGGCAATTTAAATTCTGCTTGCATCTTGTAAAGCAGGAGGAAGTTATACATAAATGGTATCATTTACCCTGTGGAGTGTTTCATTCTAAACCTGAGTTACTGTGGTGGTAACAACGGTCCTGTTTAGTTTTGCTGTGGTGGCAACAGGGCTGTCGACTCAAGAAAGCCCATTATGGGATCAAGGCAAGCTATAGAATACATCAGTGTCACATTCAGCAGAGCCACCGTTCGTCCTGTAAAGAGGAGCAGGGATGTACAGTCAATATCTGAAAACACTTATATTGCCCCTTGCAATATATACAGTATATATTGTTTCACTGGCTATTTTCTTTCGGGTACTTACCCACTTCTTACTCTTCTGTATTGAAAGGGGTTGAAAATGCAAATCATTTCAGACAGCAGAAACTGAAAGAGCAGTGAGTTTTTCTGAACTGAACCGTTAATACTTTTCTTGATAGAGGCTTATCTCGCACTGGGTTAATAATGCACATCGCAATGCTTCTATCATTTTGTGGTTCGTTTAGCTGCTGTTAGCAGCACGGTTGGGCTTCTACATCTCTTTTACCTTGTTTAAAAAAAATAAAATTGGTCATTAAACTGCATTAGTATCTGTAATGAGCCCAGGCATCCCTTTCCTGCTCTTCTCTTCCCTGTGTTCAAAAAACCTCTGTAGGCCTGTTTCAAGTGAGCATTAACCATGCAGCCATGTAGTTAAATGCAAAGTTTTGTTCTAAGGAACAGTGTGATAAAATTTTAATTAATCCTGGCCATTATTCTGATGCCTCAACAGAAAATGAATCCTTTGTCTGGCATGTTTATTCGTATATGGATTTATTTAAAGTCCCAGTGTTTCCATGTTAAAATAAATAGCATAGGTATAAAAAAATAGCATAGGTATGCTAAAGGCAGCAATATATCCTGTTTAGAATCTCTCTACAACCTGAACGTTCTACTTTTTAAACTTATTTTAATGTATCTTTCTTTCTTTCCTGTGATTACCTGATTTCATGTGAAACTTTCTTCATGTGGTTCTCTTTTTCTTAATTCATTAGATTTGGCATGGCTGTTTATTGTATCAGGTTGGCATCTGGCTAATGTAGCTCATTTGAAATAAACAATATGCTTGAACAAACCCCTACAAAATTAACCCTTATGGTCTGAACAGACTGGTACATACACAGTATGACTTAGTGCTTGCCCTGTAAAAATTACTTAGGCAAATGAAAACATTTTTACATGTTCTCTTGTTAACCTGTTCCCAGCCAAAATATGAAATGTTTAACAGCATTTTCAAGTATTTTTACATGTGGTATTTTTACATCATCCCATATACTCTGCTGTCAAAAGAAGTTTCTCTCTTATACCGAAGGAAAAAAAACACCAGCCCACAAAAGAGTCCAAGAGAGCTTCACAGATCTGCAATATAAATAAAGCCATTTC
Source organism: Nycticryphes semicollaris (assembly GCA_013400055.1). NCBI lineage: Eukaryota > Metazoa > Chordata > Aves > Charadriiformes > Rostratulidae > Nycticryphes > Nycticryphes semicollaris. Next base: position 320,414 of record VXBJ01003175.1, on the reverse strand, counting down.
TGTCTTGTTTGGAAAAGTTGTAAATCCCTGTGCTATAACTTATGTTCTGGGGGAAGTTATAAATCCTTATGCAATTGCTGATGTTCTTAGTATCACCCAAACTGGTGAGACTTCTGAATGTCGTGTAGAGGAAAGTAGTATGTTGATGCCAAAGTGACTAGTGTCATAATAAATTGAGTATTTATGCCTATGATCAAAGGCCCAGTAACACCAATGTGCTAGGGCCTCCAATTCCCAGTTGCCGTGAATTCTGGCATGGGACCTTCATTGTTCTCTCTGAAGTAACTGATGTTGGGCTAAATAAGCATTAGTAGTGAAGATAATGACTAGAAAAAGTTTTGGTTAAAGCTTCTGTCAGAAGGGCTGGAATTTGACAGATTCTATTTAATTCAGTGTCCATTTACAGCTTTCCTCTTACATGTTACCAACTAGTATCACTGTTTCAAGGCATTCTTACACCCTGTGTTGTAATCTCTTCTAGCAGATTGCTATTTGACCTTCAAATGGGTAAAAAAAACTACATCAGAACATTCTTATCTAATGGTCAGAGCACAAAAAATGCTCTTCTTATAAATACATAAAGTAATATGTCAGTATATGAACGGTCTATAGCTGGGCCGACCATCCCATCAGAAGTGCTGATAGCATTGGGTTTTTTCCCATGTAATTCTGGACATTCCCCTTTCTTTCTGGTTTGGGCTGGGTTTTTCTCAAAACCTGTCTTTTTTTTTAATTTTTTTTCTTTCTTTTCATAATCTTGTGTTCTGGCACTGGTAAGATGTGCCTTTTCAATTTGTTCTTGAACTCACTGTCAGCTATAATGGCCTCGTGCTCCTTTTTTCTGGTGCTTTCCCACTCCTCTGCTTCCTTTCTTTGGAGCTTAAAGCCAACTTGTTATTAAAAGACCTTTCCTTTGGAGGGGAAGATCTGATAGCTGCTCAATATTGCTTTCTATTTGGTACAAAAATTTTATTTTTGTGTTACTTTCAGTGAAGTGGAGAAAACCAACATCCCTTCCCGGCCTGGAAACCTGTAGCTTTGTTCAGTTCTTCCTTCTCCATCTACTAGAAAGTAGTTTTCTCTCTATGATAACAAAAACCTATGCAATATTTGAGGCAGCAGTTCGCTTTGAATATCATCAAAATCAGTGCTTGCTTGGACCTTGGGATGAGTCTCTGTTTTGCTTAAAGCAGAGAACACACTGCTCTGTCACTGCTGAAGCTTCAAGTCTATCCAGTGTGGCACCTTTCTGAGCAGAAGAGTTTGGGGAGGGGTAAAAATAGTTTTGTTTATTTGTGGGGATTTTTTTTTTCTTCACTTTCTCTGTCAGATAGTCTTCTTTCTTCAGTATCTATGAATTCAAACATGTAATCATGCCCGATGAGGATTGTGGGGTTGTTCTTAATGACTTACAGCTGTGATGTGCAAGAGAGAAAGATGCAAACTGAACATACAAAAGATATATTTTTTTAAATAACAAAATACCAAAGAGTGTTATAGCACTGTTTTAATACCAGCACTCCCACCAGAGGCCTCATGCATATGCATGTTAGGAGACCACCATGTGGGAGAAATAAGATGAGTATGGGGGAGAGAAAATGAATATTGATAAAACATGTCACAAACGGTGAATAGCCCACAGGAAATATAATCTCAGTGGGTATGCTTAATTGAAACAGATTAAAATCTAAATCCGTGCAGCTGATAATGTTTTTTGCCTTGAAAGGTCAATTGGGCTTTTGACACTCCTGTTTTTACCAGAAACCTGTGTAAAAGACGTTGGGCAGGGTGTCTTCAATACATTTTATTTAGAATGGACAGTTATGACTGGTCGTTGACCTTGAGATTCCATTAGCAGTAATGAAGGGCAGTTAGTAATGCTTTGTGCTGAGTACAGTAAATGATGCATATACACAGATGAGAACACATCCCCTGCTCCACACTGTGTTTTTTAACACCATGGCACTGCCACACTGCCACTGCATCCGTAGTGCCAGTAAGAGAAAAGGGAGCGGTGGTACTAACAATAGTGAGACTGCTTTGGAAATATTTTTACTGTACAGTCCCACTATCTACATTTCACTTCTTCCCTCTCTCTTCTCATTGGGAAGACATGACAAAATTTCTAATTCTCTATAGAAACAAATATGTTTTAAATAGCACGAATATGTCTTAAACTTCAGTTCATCAAAATGCTTCAGGCTGACTCTGGGTGACACTTAGTGTACCAGAAGCACAATGTATTGATTTAAGGATCATGTGAGATGTTTAGATATGGTATTGGGGACTATGGTGTAGGGGAAAACTTTGTAGAGTGGGGTTAGATGGTTGGACTTGGTGATCTGAAGGGTCTTTTCCAACCTGAATGATTCTATGATTCTATATTCTTCAAGCTTGACTAGTCCATCCCAATGAGCAGGAACTGAAGGAAAGGTGGCAAGGAGGAACAAGGAGTCCCTCACAAACCACAAATACAGAAAAGCATGTAAGAGGTGGAATACACAGGAATACACAGGTATTGTCTGAGCATGTGGGATGGGACTAAGAGAGCCGTCCCTGTGGATTTCTTACTGTTATTGTTCCTTTGTGGTGGGATGTGAGGCTCGTAGAGCCCAGAGAAATTTAGAAACAAATGAAATCAGCTTCTTCGTTCTATGACCTCCTCAGGTTTATTATGTTGTATGTAGTTACTTGTAATGAGAATTTCCAGTGTCTTAAGTTAAAAAATATGTTTGCGATGACCAGGCTGACTCACACGTGATGAAGGCGCAAGAGAAAAGACCCAAAGCAGATATTACTCTGCAGACATTCAATGTATGACAGTGGTCATTGAGAATAAAATACTGCATTCCTTATTGGTCATCATAGTTGGATTCAAACAGAGAGAATTTTTAAGTGTCTTGACTTTCTTCCCTATTCCTGTTAATTACTAACATGGAATTGAGGATGCATGTAGGGCATGTGTCTATTAATGTTTTTCTTGTTGGTTTCTCATATAATGACATATTTCTAATTAATGTGTCCCAGAACATAAAGTTTCATTAATTTCAGTTTATTAAAAATGTCTATGTGTATACTGCACGTACTTCAAAGAATATTGACTAGGTAACACTTCAGTATAATCACTGAAGTATAATATTCCTTGAAAACATATCAGGACCCAACTTAAGCATGAGAATGTTAGCTGCTCTAATATTATGAAGGACAAAGAATAACACAAATTTCACGTTTGAGTGACTTTTATTAATTGTTTCTCTCTCCTGTCTCCACTTATGTAATATTTGCTTAGCGACAGCACCTTCAGCACCAATTTATTTTATCCTAAAATACTAGGTAAATGCATAGTTCTAACAAGTTCGCCTGAACAGTCAGCATTGTCAGCAAATTAAAACCATAAAGATGACCATTCAGACTTTAGAAAGTACATTGTTTCCTTAATAAAATAGGTTGCGAATAAAAAATGGACAGCTGAGATGTCACTTAGTTCTGGTAATGTTGGCAAAAGGATGGAGGTTTTCAAGATTCTTTTGGATAAATCTTATTTTTAAATGTAAAGTCATCCATTTCCTTGAGAAAAGCAAGTTTGCTTTTGGAAATGAGGCTTGCCAAACCTTTGTCATTACACAAAGCTGCAAAAGCAATTGTCGACCCCCTACAGACTCATATTTTTCCCTTTCAAAACAAAAGGGAGTGAGAAAAGCAAAGCTGCCACTGCTCAAGCTGCAGGCTTTACCCATCCTCTGTTCTCCAGTAGCTACCACCAAAAAGGTCTTTTCTGAAGACACGGAGTTCGTTTCCTCTTTCTTTTGGAATCTTTGTAGCATTCCTGATGTGCTTCTGCTTAAAGCGGACTGCTGGATGAAGCTGCCTGCGTCTGAGCTGTCTGTAAGACAGCCAAGCTCAGGACCCTAAAGAGCATCATCTTTAAAGTAGACCTGGAGCCTGTGAAGGTTTCTAGTCTTAGGACTGCAGTGCGGGAGGCAGCCGTGCCGTAGGAAATGTCCAGTCTACCTTAGAGCTGTGGGTGGATCTATAAGCACCCTGAGAGAAAGGGCGAGGAGACAGAAAGATGTGCAAATGATGACCAAAGTTCATCATTTCCTCACCAAAGTGGAATGTGGCAGGTCACCCTGCTACAAAAAACCTTTTTTTAATTAGTTGCACTTTTTCTATGCCTTTTTTCACAGAAGAAGCTCAACCTTTTTTAATTTAGGCTTGCTGAACGTATCTAAGGAAATCTTTTCTGCTTATAACCAGGAGCTCGTGAAAAAAAGGACTCTGGTAGCCACCAGATGCATCTGTCTAGTAGTTTGTAACGTCTTTATTGCACGTTGAGAAAATGACATGTTGAATTTTAAGGTGCCCTGATACATACTGGTCTAATGCAGGCTCCATAGTACTGGGCTTGCACCTCTGACTTTGGTTTTAATGCTAAATGTTCCCATTTGGAGTGGAAAATAAGAAATGCATCCAAGTTTTGGATGTGCTGTGCTACTGTTGTGAGAGTAAGACCAAATGGACTTCACTTTGTTACAGGGAGGCAAGAGTTATACCTGTGTTCTATGTAGAGAAACTCTTTGACGTGTCCTAACTGTGACCAGACCCACCAGGCGGGTGGAGCACGTTGGGTAATCTTCTTCCTTTCTACATTAGTAAGCATTAAGTCGATCCCTTATCTGATAGACATTGACTGTATGCATCCTTGGCTCATTTAATCTCAGCTGATTTGATTAAAAATAAAGTATTTAGTATTACTGTTACATATTAAAAATATTTTCTTAGTTTTAGACAATATTTGTAGTATGTTTTCTATTTCAGCCTACAGAACACCAGTCAAGTGAAAGAATAATAGCACATTATAACAACCTAACAACCGGTATATTACTGCGAGTTCCTTTTCAGTATAACAGCACGCTTAGATTTGAAGAAACACCTTTATTATTTTGAATGTATTTATATTCACAAGATACATATTGTCTAATTATTCTCCCTTGGCAAGTACGTTTTTAATAATAATTTGGCATTTAAGTAAAATATACCTCTTCATCTTGTAAAGCTTAAAGCAGTAACTCATTAAAGGGGTAGTTCTGTTTTATTTGCAGAATGGTTATTTCTTTCGGAATGTGTTGTGAGCCTAGTTTTACAGTAAACAAACTTTGTTCTCTGTTTATAAAATTGAAGTGTTCCATTCTGAGGTCTTAATTTCCAGTTTACTGCAGCAGTGCTGTTGAGTGGCACAAGCGCTGGTGCATTGAGAGGCCAGGGAGATCTTGGGAGGCAGCTTCCAAGCAGAGCCCTGTTTTCTTTTTGAAGATATGTTTTAATTGAGGTGGATTATTATTTTTATATTTTTTTAATACATTGAAGATGCTAAGATGCTTGGAGCTGCAAGTTAGAGTCCTGTGAAGAATCAAAGGACTGGGAGAGCTTCTCCAAAACATATTTCCTGACACGTCTGCACCAAGGACAGTGTGGTTTGGTCTTACAGCAAAACCAGGTTTCCTACAGTTTGTCATTTGTGGAGAATACTGCCTTTGAGATACTGCCCTAAAATAGAATGACACCGAAGGAATTGAGTTTCATGTTGCAGTCGTATGTGCCGTTTGAATTGTCAAAAAAACCCAGTAACTTAATTTTGTATTAAAAATAATAATAATAATGATAATCTTGAGCAACCTCAGTAATGGGAAAAAACTGCTCGTTAAGGCATTCCAGCTTTGTTTCTGGGATTCGGAGTCAGGTACCCAAATCTTAGGTCTCATTAACACTGAAGTGAAAAACAATCTTTCTCTCTTAATTAGGTATAATCAGTCAAACATTTAAATGGTCTAATATGACTTTCCTATTAAGGATGACTGATGGTGTGGTCCTGCATAAGGTCTTTTGATTAGATGTTTTTCTTTTCTTTGAATCCATGTACCTCTTTGTGCATCCTTTTCCAAGAAGAACACAGCATATTTTATAACAAAATTGTATAGTTGGCTTAGATCAAACACCATGAAAAGAAATTAAATTTACTCTCGCATAACCCATCAGATCCCCCCCACATTAGGCTGAAAATATGGAACACTTGAGTAATTATCAAGGGTTTTCAGCTTTGCTTCATAGTATTGCTTAAGCTGAAACTAGTGCTGCCTTTCAATTTTAGTGGATGAGAAACTTGGGAAATAAATGCCTATTTAAAAGTTAAATATAATCTGTCGATTTGTTATATTCTGTTTCTTTATTTCTTGGGTTCTAGCATTTCCTAGAAAAGCTAAAAATTAAAGTTAATTCTGTTAATCATGCAGACACTGCTGTATCCTTATAGCCACATGTCAAGACGTCACCTATGTCCGTCATTTTAACCAATGAAGTTCACTCTTAAATGAAGTAAAAAGTAAAACTCTAATAGTTTTTATTTAGGTGAAGAATATTACCCTTGTAGCTGCAGTTTCACGAATGATCATGAGAATTAAATTTCGGTGTAAATGAAAGAGGGGGAGGTGTTTTTAGAATGTCCCATGGGATAATAAACCAATTTAATATCATCAGTGCAAAGAGAAAAAAAATGCAGTTCTGAATATTGAGCAAAGAACACATTCATCATGGTCTGGAGTTTTGGAAGCAGTATTTAAAATAGTGTATTAGGGCTTAAAGTCAACCGTTAAAGAAAGTAATGATTTTTTTTTTTTCTATTCTAAGCATGAATTGCATTATAGGCAAATAATATGAGAGCATTGTATTTCTTTTTAAATTCCCCAGCCCAAAGCCTCTAGCAACAGCAGAGCACATACAGCTGTCAACGGCAGCAGCAGTTTAACCACACTTGGCTCATCTGTCGCGTTTTGCATTTAACTGGGCAAGAAGGATACCACGAAGCTGCTGTCCATTGGCAGAGACACAGACTCACCGTGGAAGTGGGCAACAGTGTAAAACAGGTTCTAACACCACGGTCCCTGATTTCTGGTTGGGTGTAAGAGGCGTGCGGTTATGGATACATTCACACGCGTACTGCAGTGAAGAGACTCTGCTAATGGAGAGGTCGCAGCAGATAAATCAAGTAGAAAACCTTTGACGTTTTTGTAGTATAACATTTAGGCCATCAGCTGGCTGGAATAGTTTTGTTCTGGTTTTTTTTTTCAGTTAGTATTTAGTATTTCTTTAGCCTTACTTGTTGAACACAGCAGTAGAGGGTTAAAAAGCTATACTCAAATGATTAGCTGTGGTGGTCAGAATATAACTAAAAAGTCCAACTGGAATCATGCAATTTCAACAGAAAACAATTTTTTGTGGTTCAACTATATGAAGAAAACAGTGGGTTACCCTAATCAAGGAAGAAATTATTTTATTTTTTTATTTAAATAATGGTACTTCAGTACATGAGAAATGTTGCTATAAAGAAAGCAAATTCTGCATCTGAAACCAATGGAAAATCAGTTTACTTGCAAGAATAGTGGAGAGAGGCAGGATGAGGTTTATATAAATTATTGCTGCTCTTCTTTCCTGACATTTCAGCCACCATTCTTAGAATTTTTTTAACTTAACAAACTGATATATATGAAGGAGTTTATCCTTCACTGTCACAGAAGATGCTGCCGTGGAATTCAGCTGAAGAAATCAATTTAATGATTTGACAAAGAAGAAAAATTAGATTGGCATTACAGAGAAACATTTAATAATGATGAGAAATAAACTCAAAGCACTTGTAATGCATGTCTCTCACTGCTGTTCAACTGTATAATTTAAAATAGGATCGGTAACTTTGGAGTGGGGAGAGTGGGGAAGCTGACCAGATGTTGATTGGCATGAAAAAGCCTACAGCTGCTACATTTCTTAGTTCTGAGTGACCATTGTCAAGTCACGGTTGGCTTTTGCCATGGTAAGGGTTTTGACAATGCACAGTACAGATGACTGTGAAAGGAATACTCTTATTTAGGTTGTTTTTAATATGCGAAGCTCCCCGGGGTTATTTTTGTTAGCTTCAGTTTTTCTGTATTTGTTACTAGTTAATGACAGAATTGCACGTGAACAGAACTTTTTCCTTAATCTGTTTTTTAGTGCAGAAAAAGGTGCTTTTGGTGTTGTCTGGTCTCCTGCAGTCCTGCTGAGGGGGTCTGCTAGCAATTACATGGAAAGCATGTTGGTACTACTTCTCCTGTGAGATTACATGTGCCTTTTGACTTGAGAGTTAGGTCCTTCTCACCTGTGAAGCCACATGTCCCTTGACATACACTAGAGAACTGAGTCACTGAGACAGACAATGACTTTAGGTTGCAAAACTATATTTAGGGCAGAGCCAGGAATTATGCCAGGATAAGTAGCCCCCTAACAATTCTCTTTGAATCCTAAATGAGAATTGTGCCTGTCTTTCTGCCTGTGAAAGACGTTGGTTCTGTCTTTTTCTAAGGCTGTATTATATATTTTTGTACTTCTGAGCTGGCAACCTGCAAAATTGGGATTCATTATTTTGGAGCTTCCAATGCAGCAAGTGGTTTTGATCCCTGTTCCGTAGATCTGCCTTTGACTGGGAGGTTAGTGTTAGGCCAGTGAGACCTAGGGTGGCAGTTGTAAACTAAATATATATATTTATCCCTCCCACCCCCCATATGGCTTAATAGTAGTGGGTTAGTATTTTTTTCTATTCATTTCAATGATACTTACAGTAGCAACTTAGAGCACTGTGAAACATCAAAGGACCAGAAGAGCTGTTCCTCCAAAAATATATGTTTTAACACTTCTGCAAAAGTTCTTCAGGTACAGTCTAGATTTTGGGAAGTTATGTTTGGCCAGAGATGGTGGATACAAAATTGAGGCAAGTCCAGGATGGGAATGAAAGTCCCCATTTGCTTACGGGGTAAAATTCATACCTCTGGAGACATTGTGCTAACATAGTGTCTGATATAGAAGTGTTTATAGTAACTGCTTCTCCAGAAAGAAACGTTTTGCTTCATTTTTACTTGAAGGAAAGGCATAAAAGTGAGCCTCAAAGGGGAAAAAGGCCTATAATCCTTTAGGTTGAAGTGCTTCTTAATTCAAATGGTGTGCTACTTAAAGAATTCGATAAGAAGGATTAGAACTGGAAAAGAAAGACATTTTTAAAAGCAAAGCTATTACAGGGTTCATTACTTTATTTATGTGTTCTCCAAAATCACATGAATGAAGGAAAAAAATGAGAGAAAAAAATACTGGCCTCAGTTCAGAATGTCAATTACTACTTTTTTAATCCTCTTTTCACAATTTATTTGACATCTTGAACAGTAGCCAAAAAAGCTATTACAACTATAAAATATATTCATTGGTATAAATCTCATTAAGTTGAGCAATTTAATTAAGGTATTGACATGCTTAATTGATATGTGCAAGGAGAGACCATTTTCATATCTAATTTCCATATGCTCTCTGCTTTTAAAAAAACTAGCTCCGTAAAAATGTTATAGATTCAGCTAAGCCCTGTCATCCCAAAGGAGCACTTGCTACCATTTACCTTGATTTAGAGCCAACTACTCTTCTAAGTGGAGCTCCATTAAATGGATCTGATGTATGCCTGACTCAAACATGCGTCAGCTTCTCTTATGATCAATAGTAGAATATTTATATTAATAAAGGACCAAGTTAATTAAATAAAATAGTCTTCTGGGTAAACTTAAGTTACTAGGGGATGGGCAGAGAATCGATATATTCTGCCATTTGAACATTAACTATGTGCTCTGAAATTTGATGTCATCTTAGCAAAGATGCTTGTGGTGTGGAAGTCCCAGGTGCACAGAAGCTGCCGGGGCAGAAATCTCCTTAGTGCCCTGTGCAGGATTTGCTTAGTGAGTCAAAAACAAACAGAAAACCTCAGATCTGTTTGGCTTCTATGACTTACCCTTTTCATTCACCCAAGCACGTTGCAAATCTTCTCTTTTGGGTTGGGATTGGACACGGTCAGGTAGGTATTTTCCAGTTCCAGACTTGCCAGAGAAGGAATATGCATGAGAAACTGTCTAAGTAAGGGTTTATCGGCGGTGATAGTCAAGGGTCATATGCCATCTATTTTGGTTTTGAAGAAAATAGCCTAAATAAATTCTAAAAATTACCTTTGAAATCACCTCTTCCCTTGTGAGCCTGTCTAGGTCACTGTTTCAGCCCAAAGGACAACTGTTCTTCAGGCATTTTCAGCAGCATGGACCTTCAGCTGCCCCCATGGGCTCAGGGATAAGTGATGGGGCGCACAGGGGGCCATGCTGCCTCTGCTGAAAACCTCTCAGACAGAGCTGGAGAGAGATTTCTACGTGAGTGGGTCATTTCTGACCATTATGGAAACCTGCCCCTGCTAGAAATGTAATCATAAGTCTCAGTCACAAATTCATGTCACTATTTTGCACTGAAAAGACAAAACTCCATGGCCCCTGTGGCACTGGTGTTATTTCTATAACATGCAGGTGGACTTCAAAGGAAGCAGGTTCCCTCAGGTACCATTGGAATGCACTGATACTGCTTTATTCTACCTTTTATCTCCATTTTAAGGTTCTGGTTCAATATAATAGAGTGAAAAAATTATTCTGTAAATAATAACACATCTTTAAAAGAATGCCTGACTTTCATAACCAAAGGAGATGCATGCAAGGAAAGGGAAACATTAATAGGTTATTCAGTCAGTTTAGAACTTGTTCTGTGTAAATACATTACCATCTATTTAGTCAGGGGTACCGAGACATCGCTAAAAACACTTCACCTGTGGTCCAGAGGCAAGCAGTTGTCTGCCAAACTGATTACGGAATGTTTCATGACCGTAACCTGGGGTCATGTCTAGGTGGAAGGTTTCAATGAGCCCGTTCTTCACTGCCTTCTCTGTGAGAGATGCTGTCTACCAGATGGACTGAACAAAACCACCACGTCGACCTACAGGGAAGGGAGCATATGGATTAATGTATAGGATTTATTAAAATAATCAGTAGGAGTAGTTCTGGGCTATTGCAGGCAAATGGCACCAATATTTTCCTGTGATGCATGATTTTGGCCTGGTTAAAATATTTCTGATTACCAGGCACAGTGGAAAATCTGAAGGAATCCTCTAATAGTGAAATTTGTTTTCCAGTTGCTAATATCACTATTTCAGCATTTACTGAATATACTTATGCGTGTTCCTATTTTTGTATTTAATGTAGAACCTTTTGAAGAAGATAGGTGTTTGGTGTGTTTAATACTTCCAAACATGCTTCATATACAGAGAAATATACTTTGGTTCTTGTCTAACATTACTAAAGCATGTACGTAACATGTGAAAACTCAAAATTTTTAATGGATGTAAAACTATATTTCTCCTGTATGACTCTTTAGTAAAGTGTTGGTAATGCATCTCGAGCCTACCAGTTAGTGTTTGTGTTGCCTTTCTTCTTTTATATCATTCTTGTGTTCTATGATTTAGGAGGACTGAACAAAGAGTGCAAGCTAGAGACAACATTGGAACCATATGTGTTACAGTTCTATATAATCTATAGCATAATCATATAAATTTAACAGGGTGGGATAGGTTTAGTTAGAAAACCACTTTCTGGGTTAGACATAGTTCCCCCAGTATTTAGAGTTGTCTTTCCAGAAATTAACTGTTCAAAGAAAGGGCAAGTGATTGCATCTGAGCTGGGATAAAAACGGATTCCACTATGAATTACTTTCTGGAACCAAACGAAACCCTTTGTGTATGGAATGGCAATGCAGAAATTGTTGTATTTTTTTTGACTGACTCTTAGTTTCTGCCTCTTGATTGTTGGTTTTCTCTATATACATCTGGAAGTAATGATATGAATAAATAATATCAGAATGTAAAGTTTCCAACTTTTATAGTGAAGTTAAATCTGTTTTTTTGATAAGATAGAGCTATTTCTGTCATATGAAAAGGTTTTAAATTTTATAGTATCAGATGCAAGATATACAGTAAAATCATAGTCTTAAAATTGTGTGTGAATGTGTAATATAGAACAGTTTGTGAGGTAACATGCCTCCGTGTTTGTTACTAGAAAGGGCTGTGTTTAGTTTCAGTGTTACTGGGCACTCAGCTTACTTACGAGCTGTTAACACTTATCTTTGGTAGTGTGCATTGATTTTCTTTTAAAAAAGAAGAATAATTCAGGATGCCAATTTCCAAGTCAAAAGCTTAGTCAGATGGGGGAGGGGGAAGAGGCCTGTGAGCTACTCTTATCGCTGGTATTGTTTGTCTTCCAATACAAATTTGAATGTAATGCATCGTCTAAAGCTACAAATACAGAGGCTTCTGCTGTGGGTGACATGAGTTCTCTCTACTTTTCCATCAGAGTATAATTTTTTCCAAGCACCAGACTGTATTTTGAAAGCCAAACAAGGCATCTTTACCATCAAAAGCTTTCCTGGGAATCATTTTGTACTTGGTACTACATGTACCTCACCTCTTACACCCTTTAGCTAATTGTTTTTTCAAAAGCTTGCTAAAGTGTTGAACAAAGATGTCATAAATTGAAGAAACGTTAAGTTTGAGCTAATTGAAAACCAAGTGTTGCTGTCAGGCTTCATTTCTTCTGCAGACCCATGTAGCTGTAGTGGACTGTAGAGAAAGTCATCATCCTTCCCAGCAGTGATGAAATCAGATCACTCTGGAATTTGCTTTGATTTGAGAGTGCTTCAATGATGAACAGCAATGCGTAGACCTCTTGCTGCTTCCCTTCGGAGTCTGTTGTGCAAGAGGCCCTCCTCCCTCTCCCTGGTCAGCAATCAACTTTTTTACATCTAATTTAATTTTCTGAGCTGACATTGTCAGTCAGAAATTCAGCAACATGCTTGACAGCGAGAGGAAAGCCGAGTTCATTTTTGGAAGTGGCTTTATGCAAATAAATCCTTGGGCAGATCGCTGAAGCAAGGCATTTGCTGATGAATCAGAGTTAGTGCCCTTGTTTCTTTGTCTCCTGCAGGAAGAAAGCTCAAAATGTGTCACAGGAATCTTTGTGAGTTACAGTAAACAATTCATACGTGCTCACACCTCGCTTCGAGTATTTTGGGTGTTCGGTGATAAAAACTGAATTCAAAGTGGGATCTGAAGGTTTTCACGATACAGTGCTTGGTTGGTTTCAGGAAACTTAACTTAGTTTGTAACTTATTCAGGCCAGGCTTGTTTTTAAGTGGTGATGAAAGTCCCAGGGAGGCTGTTAACTCTTGTGAACTGTCTTGATTTTAGCTTAGTTATCAATAGAGTTTTAGCTCCTTGGTAGGTGAACTACAAAAGCATTAAAATAACAAAACACTCAATAGGCTGAGTGCCACAATTGCAAGTTTACCTTCTTTTTTGGATTATTTGATCACTGTGTAGCTTAGGTTTAGGTTTTTATTATGTTAGTGAGCATGTTTGTTCTACTAATATACTTTATTTTCTGTATTTAAAATGCTTGCCTTCTGTTTAGTTGCCTTACTCTAAAAGGGCAGCACTACAGAATGATAAACTTTCTGTGTGTGAAGTGGGATGCTTAGAGGTGCTTTGCCTGCCCGGGTAGTGGCTGAAAAAAAGAAATTAATTTGGTTATGCTTCAGTGAATCTTTTCTTCTATGTGTGGATAAGGCAGCAGAATGAGGTTTGTGGGTATCATTCAGCTGAGATGGTAAGGGTGGACCTGCTCTGAAATAATTGAATAGCTTGCGTGTTCGTGGAGCCTGCTGTAAAAAGGACAAGCTAGTATTACTTAAACAGTTGCGTCTTGCATGAATATCCCCAATAGAGTTAACCACTTTGTGGTATTACATCTTGGTCTAATAAATCTAGATGTCATACCCACATAGAAAAACGAATTAAGGCTACAAACCAGCCTGAGCTGTATCTTCTTACATCTCCAGCCTTTCACAGAGCATTTCAGGGACTAAGCAATTCATAGCAGGAAAGGTAGATAAAGGTGAAGTTGTGCAAGAAAAATAGAAGCTAAAATATTATGAAAAAGAAGGGGCAAGATGAATAAAACTCTTTTGTCCTTTGTCTAGGGCTTAGTACCTGTTAATGGAATACAGACTGCAGAATATCACTGTAGTAGGTATTACCGGTCCAATATTATAATCTATTTTTAAAACTTTTATTGCAGCTACAGCAATAGTGTGCCCCTTTTACACTGGTACACTTTTTACCACAGAATAATAACCTCGTGATAACCAGGGCTTATATATAACCAGAATGTTGTTTTTCTCACTGCAGTGCATTCATATAATTAGCAATTCATTTCTGCCTCGCTAGAATAAATGGAATGTCACTAGTTGTTTTTACTATCCATGCATTCTGTATATTTTTTGTTACTTTTATATAGCCAAAGAAATGCCTACAGTGATCATGAAAACTAATTAAATAATTGGCTTCTTTCAGGAAAACTTTGTAAAAAACCCAAAGCCTAAGTTTTTATATATGCAATTGATGCTTACTCCTACGAAAATAGTCTAAGTAGCTAAAGTACAGGATCACTGCCTGAATTAAATAAACACTATTGTGGCCATCATTTTCATTCTACTGTGTGATGATTGGGTGCACCAGAATAAAACTGGTCAGGGAAGTATTTTTCTGAATATATCAGTAAAGTGCAAAAAGTCCTTTAATATAAGAATACTCATCGTTAACAAAGGTAGAATTAGGTCAAGGAAGGTCATTGAAGAGCAAGGCTCACTCCATATGTTGATCAGTTATTTAGTGACAGTGGAGTTTATTAGCTGTTATTTCAGACTTAATGATTTCACATATTTATCTCCTTAAATAAAAACTTGCCACGTTTTAAAAAACTTATAACCAGTAGACTGCTTTATCTCTTTGCTAAGTGATCAGACTGGCCTTAAAAAGGAGTTCATTTTTGTCTGTGGAGATCAGAAGATGGTAATTTTTGCCTACTGGTTTTTAGAATTTCTTTCCAATACGACTCAACAGACAAGAGTATTAAACACACAAAAGGTCAACATATAAAACTTGGTTGGTGTTTTTTTCTTAATTAGCTTAAAATAAATGAACTTCCATATAGCTGAATTTCCGCTTTAGAAAGTATTAACATTGTTAAGCAGTGAGAGAGCTTTTTGAATTTTTATTGTTTTAGCAGCGAGCAAATATTTCTAGAAACAGAATAATCACTGAGAGATTCATTTCTTTCCACTGGTGTCAGTGCTTCGCTCCTACATTTTCGAGGTGTATGTTGTTCCAAATAAATCATTTTAGTATGTTAGTTCCTCTGTGTTATAATCTCACTCGGTTGGAGAAAGGTATCGTAGAAAGTCATCGGTAAGATTTGGTGTTGCGTCGCATCAGCATCACGTTGGGATCGCTTTGATCCGTGATCCAGTTACAAATGTATTGTATAGTAGTTCTGGATCATTCCACAGGAAAAGATGTTTTTGGGTTCTTTTTCTATCAAAATGAATCCCTCAAATAAATTGTCAGAAATGTGCATGCCGTTTCTCTGCTGACAGGCCAGTCTCACCACATGTGGTAAGACTTAGTGTATAAATTGCATAAAATGGAATACCTAATGTATACCACTTTCAAGGTTGGCCTGTTTTTGTCTCTTCCTGCACCCTGCTAGAGTACCTTGTTCTAGTCACATACTGCCTCTTGTTGTGTCTCATTGTCCCCTGTATAAAACAAGAAAGATTAATGACATTGAAACCATTTTGTAAAGCACTGAAGACCTACATTAAATACTACTAGTAAAGAAGCTTTATTGTGTTTCTAGAGGGGTGCTTCTCTTCAAGCTCTGAGTCCACTGTCATTTGCTTTCCAATTCCTGCCCCCGAACATATCCAAAATTGAGTATAAAGACATTGAGGTAACATTTAATTTTTGTGTGTGTTCCAAAAGACAAAGCAGATGCTGCTTTCTAAAATGAAAATGCTGATCTGTCTCAAGATGGACGGTTTTAAAATCAGAGTCTCTTAAATGCTGTCTGATCAATATTTGCACAGCATTTTGGAAGTGGCGGGAGGCAGGAAGAATTGTAAAATTCAGGAAGACAAATGTTGCCTTTAATTGAGCATTGACACATTGATTATTTGTACAGTTAATTTAAAATACTATAGAAATATTTACCAATCTTGCAAGAGAGGCTCTAGTACAACTGATTTTTTTCTAGTTTTGTTTTGTGTGCATTGACAGCCAAAAGTTGTAGTTTAATTTAGTGAAACAGAGTGGGGTTGGTTTGTTTGTTTAAAATGACTAGGAAATTAAAAAAAAAAAAATACCACTTCTTATGAAACATGCACCAATGTGTGTCCTCTGTTCTTTTAAACACTGAGGAAGTCTTCACCATGTACTGAGTGATCCCTGTAATTGTGTCAGGATAGAAGTCACAAGTCTGTCAAAGTCCATGCAGGCCAGGTCTCTTGAAGGGCCTTTACTTTGAGTTTTAATTTGGCCTTAGACAAAGCGGAAGACGATGCTAAAATAATTATCTACTGCTGAGATCTTTTTCCTCCTTGCTGGCTTAGTGAACACCCTTCCCCAGTCTTCAACCTCAGCCTCTGTTCAGTGTCTTCTTCAGAGTGAGAGTATGTGATGTGACTTGGGTTTATTCAACTGTGTGAGGCTTGGAGGGAATGTTGAAGTAGACAGTTAGCATCTATGATTGCACAGTAAAACCAGAGCAACAAAGAAGTCGTGGTGTTGATCTTCTGGGAGCTTAGCAGTAGCTAGTTGTGCAGTAGCGTGTGACTGGGTGAAAGCAGTGAGGACTGGTTTCATTGGAAATTCTTGAGCTAAATTCCCCTCCTTGAAAAAAAAAAAATCCAACCCCAAAACCTGGAGTTTCTCAGTGCCTTCCCATGAAGCATGGATTAAGAGCCAGCTGTATTATATTTAGCAAAAACACAGTCACCTTGCATTGTTCAGGGTACAAAATGTGTAGGACTTGCTCTTGTTTAGCAGACTTGGATGCTGTCAACATCTATACTTTTATTGCAGTAGTAGCCAAGAAAATCGGCGGTGATGCCAAGTTTCCGCAGTGTAAACGCTGCACAATACTATTGTTCTTAAGCTCTTGTAGCCCGTTGGCAACAAGACTTACTCATTTTTTTCCTTTTTGACAAAGCTATAACTGCTACTTTATGGTAAATACCATCTTTTACACTGCACATACAGCAAGGGAGAAGCCATTGCTTCGCTGGGTGCATAAGGCCCCTCACGAGTCTACATAGAGGTGCCGATGTGAGTGTCAGACTTGTCACAGCTTGTTCTTATTACCAGTGGACTGAGCTGACTTGGTCAATGCTTTTCCCACCTGGAAGTTGATAAATACCTTGAATAAATCTTACATATTTACAAGGCACAATGTTACCGAATTGTCCGCATCAGCTAACGCAGTTATTTGTTCATGCATCTATAGATCAGGAAAAATCCTAGCATTGAACAGTTTTGGAAATACTAGGATAATAGCTGCTAGTTAAGAATAGTATTTAGGTCTTGAAAGTGTTAAATATTATTTTTAACAACTTTGGCAGAGCAGGAAAAATTCTTCTGCTGTTCTTTGCTATGAATGAAATGCCAGCTTAATGTGATACAAAGACATTTAAAAGAAATGTGGTTGAATGTATTTACAGGGTCTGTTTTCATCTGATTACAATGTCTGCATCCCGGGGCTTGTGCGTACTGGCACCTATAGCTCCAGGTACATTTACCATGCGAGTAATTTGGATCCATTTCTTGTGTACCTCAAGGATGGTGATCGCTCTTGGCTCAGGCTTCTTGGCACCGTTTTAAGGCAGAGCAGCCTTTGCGAGTGTGTGCTTATGGTGGAGGAGACAGGGTCTGCCTCCTCCTGCACAGCTTCCTAAGAATAGGTGGCTGCAGCTGGGTAGGAGGATGTGACCAGATTAAGCGTAATATTTCTTCCTTCTTTGAAGGGATGGGCAAGAAGAAACCGTGGGAGGCTGGAAGGAAGCTGTGTTGCAGCCGCTCTGCTGCTGTTTTCATGATCCTGGTTATGCTATGCCTGAGGGTTAAGCAGGGTATGAGGCACTACAAGGTGGTGTGGTTTAGAATAGAAACTCTGTGAGACAACAAAGCTTCCTTGGGAATGTCAAGCCTTTAGGTAAAAGAAAACACTGTTGAATGTCCTGTGCTGGAATGGTTACAGTTATAATTGAGTAAATATCTTTTTTCCCTTATGGATTTCCTTTGTCTTTCTATCTCTTGGCATGTTCCCCATTTGTCTTGCAAACTCTTCCCTTAGTAAGCAGTGGTCCCTCTACTTTCTGTCTTCTCTGTCTCTGGAAGTTACCTCCCCTCCAGCTCTTGCTCTGTGAAAAAGCTGACTTGTATCATTCCTCACTTCACTGACTTGCTTATCTTTTATTATGTATTACTTAGAGATACCTATTCTCTTTGGATTGTACTCTAATTTCCCCCATCTGTTACTCTTTAACTCCTTAATTGTGTTATTTAATTCAGTAAAACGGTGTGGGGTAGAGTTTATGTGTAACATGCTGTACAAATTAAAACTAATTCTAATGAGACAAATTGCAGTGACCGGGTTGTGTTAAGTATGTGACCTTTTGCGGAGTAGAGCAGCCTGGTGTTAGTCCAGTTGTAAAGAAACGTTGGGTTGAAGAATAGTCACTAAACTGTATTGCACAAAACCACAAGATTGTTTTAAATTTCTTTTGGTAAATCCATAAGGCTGAAATGCTTTTAAGGCAGAAATCCTAGTTGGTAGAAGAATGTAAACAAGCTACCAATGTGGATTAACTAATTTTCATTTTTTCTCAGCTGCGCGTTGTGAAGCTAGTGGGCAAAGTATTTATTTCTTCATGTTGGTGGCAGCTGACACTTTCTTAAAATCAGTATTCATACCTTTCCATTGTTTACTTTGCCAGGTAAAACTAGCCAACACAGACTTTCTGAGCTGGTGGGAAATGGTTGGTTATTTTGCGCTCTCGAGCTCCCTGTACAACTGAATCAGCTGGTGCTTCTCTTATGGTTTGCATCAGCCACTACAAAGAGAGTTGTGCATGAGCTCTCCTTTCTTATTCCGAGAAGCAATTGAATTGTGTATAAGCTAGAAAGTCCTTGAAGGGATCAGGTTAGTTATTTTGGGCTTTTCCTTCCTTTCAGCTGAACGTTGGTTCCAGGTGTCAATGGTTAACTATGAGTTTACTGGGTTATTGTGGGATCAATGTACAATAACATACTGGGAAAGATGCCTGCTTGGCTGTGCATCATTTGCTCTTGATGACTAGTTCTTTTAAGTCTTTGCATTAAGCATTTCGGACATTAAAGGCATGTCTTTATTGGATAACACTGAATGGTGATCTTTCTTTTAGTTCGGTTGAGCAGGACAAATAATAAAAGAGTAGTGTTCACAGTAAATATTTTTTAAGCTGCTTTGTTTAAAAATAATCTTTTTAAATTTTCAAATCTGTATACCAAAAAATATCTAGAAAATAGCTCATCAATGTTCAAAGGGGTTTTTTGGGGTTTTGTTTGTTTATTTTTTGAAAAGAGAGACAAGCTAACCATGGTGCTATCGGTGCAGAGTTTTTGGTTTTTATATAACACATCTTATTTTTAGTACTGCTGTAACTTTGCAAGTTGTATTAAAGTAGCTATTTCAGTGCTTTAGATCTGTAGTTCAAGGGAAGACTCTTATTTTATGAGTGTTCATATGGTCTGTGTTCCAATTAACTGATTTATGCTCTGTCACTGGCAAATTTTTTAAAAAAAATGGTCTTAATGTCTCTTATTGCTATTTTAGGTGCTTGAAATTTCACTTAGGAGGTAATAACCAGTGTGAAAGAAGGAAGCTAAACCCCAGCATTGTAGCAAAGCCTACAGAGGTACTTGGAAAACGTCAGCGGTTTTGGGTGCTTTTTTTTTTTTCCTTTTCCAATCCTTTTACCAGGAAGGCTCTTGCAATTCACATTTGAAGATCAGGGAAACAGCATTATGCTCGGAGAGGGAGTTAATCTGTGTCCAAAGCATTTTAGTTGAATTAAAGTGAAAACTAAATAAATAAATAAAGTCTATTGACTTGTGCCAGCGCTTGTTTGAGCCTGGGTTAGGCTAACGTGTGGTCTCTGTGCTGGGAGGATGCATGAGCAACGGCTGCTGGGTTGTGTTAGCTCCCGTGGCTCTGAACCCTGCAAACTTGGAAGTCAAAGTTCTTTGCCACCTCTGTGGCTCTGTTGGCCCGTCTCCGAAATGTCAATGCTCTTTTCCTCAGAAGCATTCACCACACGCTGCTCGCTGGGGAAGCTGTTGGTTCATCGTATCCGGTATCGATGCCCACTGTGCTTTTCTCCCAGTTGGTTCCTCTGTGATCTGCTGCCGAGGCCTTTCCAAGCGTGTTTCCATCAGACAGGACCCCTGTATGAAGGAGGCAAGGGAGCACTTCCCAAAGTGCTTTATCTGGGCAGTGCCTGGTTGCAGAATCTCTGTGCCATTTGCTCTGCTTGAAAGCTGTGTGGCAGGTTGAACTGGATGAAACTTGCCTGCATTTATCAAAGTAACAGGGAGTGTAATCCAAAAACATCCATTTAGCTCAACACATCTATTTTATCAGGATGCAAATGAAGGATGTTTCCTTTGTTGTCAGACTCACTGCTTTCTGTACAGAGGAACCTTTGTGAAGGAGGGTGCTGCTGATGTCCCAGCACGTTTTAGTTCGACTTTAGATCAAGTACTTTTGGTCAGCTCTCTAACATTGCCTGTTAGGGTGGGGATGTTTGGAAACGTATGTTTCTCTAAAGTTGGAATTTTTCAGATTTCCTTCAGGATCCTCGAGGATCCATCATGCACCCAGGCATTGGACTTGTCTTCCATTATGGAAATAGATGGCTTGAAACCTCTGTGTAAGAAATAGGAAATGTATCAGTAAACATAATTTATTTGTCTTCAGATTCATTGTTTATTTTTCCTTGAATACCACGATCCTTTTTTTTGCCTGGTTTTTTAGTTTTGTTTTGGCCTCATGTTAATTTATTTTCTGCAGTTACCATTAATAACTAATATTTATTTTACTTCCTGTCAGTGAGAGTTGCCCATTCTGTCTGTTATGAGAAGCAGAGGATGAAAAGCTGAAACTTTAAGATAAACTATGTAGACAAGTTGCTTGTTACAGCCACCTGCTCCCTTAGAGCAAATTTTGTGAAGGGCATGGGCTGAGCTTGCTCGGTGTTTGCTTAGCATGAGTTTGGCAGAGTGTTAGGAAGCAGAGATGAACGCTGTTCCGAACCAGCTCGAAAAGGGATGATTAGAGTTGTGAGAAAGCAGTTAAGGAAAATGAAGCATGCAGTTGTGAATTTTCTTCCGTGCCGCGTCACTGATGCCACGCGGGCTGTCAGTTCTTCAGACCGCTAGAGATATTTATGAAATCAGTCCATGATCCTGGAGATTTAGAGAGGCAGTATTGTTACATAGAGGAGAGTGCCTAAATGGAAAATACAAGTAATAGAGGAGACAGGAAGATGATAATAAGATGATAATAGAAAATGGATTAATTTCCTACAGTCTCCTCATTTTGCATGACTGCAAGAGAGAGCTGAGCATAAAGACAAAGCAAAAAGCAAAAATATAAATTAGCCCTTTTAGATCACAATTATGTTTAAAAAAATACTTGAAAACCTGATTTGTTTTTAAACCTAGCTTGAAATAATGCCCAATGAAATGCCACACCAATGCAGCTTGAGGTGTCAGTGGGGTTAGTGTGAGTGTATTTGGTCACACAATTCTACTTTTTCAAGCCCTTTTTGTTCTGCTTTGCGTGTCTCTTGCTTTGAGATCTTACTAATTTTTGCCTTCCTGAGCCATTTTGTCACACTTTTACCATTGACTGTAGCTCTGTTGTGCCTCACTGTCACACCCAAGTGACTCCCTGTCATGAAATAGGTCTGCAGCGTAAGACTTCCTTCTTGTAGGTCTGAAATACACTTTACTTTCGACTCCTCTCCATTCGGGTTGCCTGATCATTTGTCTGGGTTGAAGGTCTGTCTTTAAAGAACTAATATTTTGTTGCCGGCAAAAGAAAGGGGGAGGTGAAGGAAGGGTCAGGGTGTGGATCACTGTTAAACAAATTGTGAAGGTCACAAAGAATTTTAATCTGGCTTGAAAAAGAGACTTGTTTCCAGCAGCACATTTTTGTTTGTGATAGTCTGAATGGACAATTGTGGCTACTTTGAGAATTTGGTGTAGACTGCATGACTGGTATAAATTGAATTAGACTCATGACAAGGACGTAGTCCCCTTTTTTTTCTATCTGGCTGATGGAAAGCAGAAGAAAGCCCTGCATGACATGTCTTGACCCGCAATGTCAATGTGGGCTTTTGTGACAGGCTCTGATTTCTGGCCTCTCATTTGATAAAGCCAATTTGGTGGAGACTAGAAAGGAGGCTTGCTGCAACAGAAAAAGTACTTACAGAAAAGAGTATCTGGTGGTGAGTACAGATGACTGCCATTTCATTTTAATGAGCATTAGAAAGTCTGGGCTTCTTTAAAATGGGGTAAAGTCTTGGGCATGTATAGCATAGGGACATAGTCACACCAAATGGTGCCCTGCATAATATCCCATGCTGCAGTATCACCTTTCTTTGTCCTTTCATCCAGTTATCCCTCTGCCTTCCATTTCCTCCGTTTGCTTATTTCTTACATGTTTCTTTCTTGCTCCTCTGCCTTCCTTTAATCCTGTTACACTTCTCTCTTCCCCTCACTTTGTACCCTAAATCAGAGTGAAATCACTCCCTCTTTTTCTATGCTGACAGAGCCACCAGCAAAGCAATCATTGTGAGTGCTGCTTTTCCTTAGCCTGAAAACATCCCAACTTTCTGATTTTTTGTTTTTGGTCCTTTTCCCTCCCATTCCCTATGCCCTACTTTCTGCTGCCATTGGCACTGGTAGAGGGATGTGTACTTGGAAAATCCTAGCGGAAGTATTTATAGTGCATCAAAGGAAAAAGTAACTGAATGCAGGTTGTGTAACAGAAAACAGTAACCTGCAGTGCTCATTGCTCTACCTGCACTCACAATGCAGATGTAATGATGTCAATTGAAACATTTTGTGATGTTTTAAGTACTAGAAAAACATTTTGAGTTGCCGTCCTGTTGAGGTTTTTTTAACAAGGTTAAAAATCCTGTCGTTCCCATCGATACACGATGCAGTGGGTTTTTTAATGCAACGGATCAAGATCTTTTTAATGTAAATTTACAAAAGATTGTCATGTTTTTCCTGCATATTAATTTCAAATCAGGGGCTGTAATCTGAGCAAGGGTACTAAAGTATTTTTGCAGTTGGTTACAAACAGGAGCGTGGTGAGAAAATGGCGTTTACACAACAGGGTTGCAATTTCGAGGCGTAAGAGTTGGCTGCAGGTACTCTGACAGCAAATCATGGCCCCGTGCCAGCCTCGTGACCGCATTTGAGTGATGTTTTCTGGAAGTTCTGTCATTTGTATCACGAATTCTGGTGGTTTGCGTTGGAGAGTCGTTTCAGCCCATGCCACAGACCTCTAGGGGAGATAAAGAAAATTGGAAACATGGTGTGGTGTAACAAATCCAGAAACACCTACTTTTCCAAGCACGTTTATGTTCCATTATCTCATGTAGATTTGAAAAATGTGGTCTCTTTGTTAATACAATGTATTTTTTTTTCCTCTTCCCTTTTTCAGAGACCTGAGTGAAAACCAGATAAAAGGAATCCCTAGAAAGGCCTTTCGAGGAATCATTGATGTGAAGAACTTGTAAGTGACGACTTCATTAATATTTGTGGTGAAAAACATTCTCCTTAGGTGATGTCTGGTTGTTAGGATTTGAGTACTGTGAGGTTCACTCCGTGCAATGCAAAAGGGAGCTGTAGACCGTGCTGTGTGGAACAGGTTATTCTAAAGGGCCTCACATGCTACTTCGGTCCTCAAGTTTGGAGCGAAGGAAAAAGTATACTTAGAGGCTTTACCCCTCCCTGCAATATTGTCCTGCAAAATCCAGTGAAGTCATGGTCCCAAGCCTTGAAGCAAGATATTTGTAAGAAATGAGCTGGTTAGAGGTTGGGGGTGAAATTGTAATATTGCACTTAAAATAAATTTTCTATCCCACCACTTGGGTGGGAAGTAAACATGGCAAAATGTGCCACACAGGCACAGTTGCTAAGCCACAGATATCAGAAAATTAAAAGATGACATGGAAAATTAACAGTGCACGTTTTGACAGTCTGTATTGAAATTTAAACTAATCTTTAGGAGCCATTAAAGAGAGAAAAGCAAGTTTTGCTGTTCAGGCTAATGAAGCTAGCCTGTCCTAGCCATTTTCTATAAAATAGAGCCTGAAATATGTGTAAATACTTTTCAGCTCTATATTTCTAGTGCTGCTAGAGGCTGCTTGTATGTTACATACCAGAAATGCATTTTTCAGCACGCCCACACACTAACACATCATTGGCATCATTAGAGTCAACACAAGGTGAATTGAAAAAGGAAATAACAGCCAGACAGTTGGCAGAGAGTCGGGATTTCCTGAGGAAACTTGCAGCCACTCTCAGACCCATTAGTATTAGCGCTGTATTACCATGCCAGTAGTGGGGATCTGATACCCCACCATGGTAAATATTGTCAGCATAGCATAAACAGTGTGGATTTTTTTGGTTTGTTTAGTAGACTAATCAGCTGAAGTAGATCTTAAGAAGCAGCACTTTTCGATGAACAGACCTGCAATGTACCTGTGCTTTGTTTTCATTTCTTGCTCCAATGAGCAGCCTCTCTGGTGTCCAGCATGGAAACTGTTAAGGGCAATCAACATGAGTCGGAGCATGGCCATGTTTGCATCTGAGGCCAAAGCACAGTTCTTGTACTTGCTCCGGTGATGCTGTGTTGCGGAGAATCTCTTGTCACTGGGTTTATGCAAGGGAGGCAGTACTGCCAACGACCCAGGCAGGACTTCCCCCAGACTGGAAGACACGGGTGTGTCTTCCTCACCCGCTGTGAGGTGCCTCCTGCTCCCTCTGAGCACTGTGCAATGTTCCTTTGTGGAGATTTTGGGATAGACAGAATGTAAAGACTTTTACGCATCACCTAACATTTATAGCTGTTTCTGCAGGCATTCAGCATACTAAGCTTGTGTTTCTTTGATGGTTTCTTACTCTCTGAATATTCAGCAGTGACTTTAGCTTTTCAGGTATGAAGACTTTTTTTATCTGAATATCAGCCTGAAAGAATACATCTGGAGGAGCCAGTTAAATTTTTGAAGCCTGTACTCTAATGCTGCTCTTCAGTGGAGGAGCATCAGAGGACCTGTGTGAGAAGGTCTAGTTTTTAAGACACAGGAAAATACTGGAGAATGTAGTTTATAGTAGGAAGAAGAGGTTTGTGAACTTTAGACAGAAGCATGACTGGGGTTTTTTTTTGTCATGTTAGCATGAAGTTTACCTACATTGTGTAATCTACAGGAACAGTAGATGGTGTTTTGTTTCAGAAAATCTAACTTTCCCACCTATAGTTCACTGTTAGTTGGCTAACTTCATTGAAATAGCAAAGTTTGCATTCAGAGTTGATTTCACCTCTGACAAACTGTCAGAAAAATCACAGGTGTTCTTTCGTTTGTGTACCCAATCTCAGTGAAGAAGGAGCCAGAGCCTCACTTTTAAATGCACTGGTATCATGGGATGGCTGACTGGAGAGCTTGCAGGTATGGATGTTGGGCTATAACACTTTAACAAAAAACAATGTCTGTTGAGTGAGGCAGTATCTATTATTTTGGTGTAAAAGACACATTGTCAAAGTGCTTCCCTGTAGCCACTGTTCCTGTCTTTCAGGAATACTAGATTTATGACAGAATCATAAAGTAATTCTGTTTGGAAGTGTGACCTCTGGAGGTCACCTAGTCCAACCTCTGGCTCAGCAGGAGAACAAAACTTAGAAGTCTAATTAATAGTTTTGCTGATGTGAGCCACAAGTGCTGATTGTTTAGATAAATCGCAGGAGAAGGTGGCTTTTCACTCAGATCTGTAGCCATTTTTTTTTTGTAAGGAATGGACAAATTGTGTGTTTAGGGTGGTTCATTAGATCAGAGGACTGTTCTTTCCAGACACAGACCAGTGGCCTATGAGTTGCTGAGAAAAATGTGACAAAATCTTGAGCCAACTTGTTGCTAGAAACGTATTAGAGTTTCTGCAGCAGTAACTGTAAGGGGGTGATGCAAGTGGAACCAAGTTAATATTTGGAGTTCTTAAACCTTTAAGCAGTAGGCTTGAACATGCCAATTCCCATTGTCAGTTGAGGTTTGGCAGCCAAATCGTTCCCTTCTGAGTCACAGAGATGACCATGCCAATGAGCGCGAGTGTTCAAGCACCGAGAGGAGAACGAGCCTTCGCCTCTCCGTGCCATTCAGTTGCTTGAACACCTGCACTGCCGGTCACCTGGCGACTCCGACACATATGGGCTAATGTGATAGCAGCAGGGTTGGCCTGCTACCCAGTTCTATGGTTATCACTTTGCATATTTATTGTACCGTCTCAGAGCACTTTCACCTTATAAAGTGTATTTTTGAGGCATCATGGAAACTTTTAGGCATAAGAAATAAAGTTACATATCCTCCCATGCTCCCCAACCCTTTCCAATTTATCTTTAAAATTAATATAGGGCAACGCTGGCATGGAATTGTCTCTTTTTTCATGGCTTGACATTTAACACAGCCTCAAATTCTTCCAGTTTCTACATAAAGTGTCCAAATGTCATGGCAGAAATAATAACTCTTAGCTACCATAATAGGGATGCAGCAAGTGCTAGGACACGTGAACATCTCCAGGTTAATGCTGTCTTTAACAGCAGCTTGGAAAGCTTCCCTCAGGAAAAATGCAGAGAAGTTGATGCAATAGATGAAGCCAAGGCATGAATTCCTTTTGGATACAGGCTCCAAAATGCAAATCCTCTAAGGGCTTAATATAAATTACAGTGGGTGCCATTTAGAAACCCTGTGAGAACTGACCTGTCTCAGCTTGGCCATACCAGTAAGCAACACCAAGTGGCAGGCTGTAGCCAGTTGGAGCATACTGGTGTAAAAAAACATATTTCCTGAATTTAAGGGAAGAGATGCTGCTGCACGTGTTGATCAATGAAAGTCTTTGGTGGTGTCCATCTAGTACCAGGACTGAAGAGCTGGCTTGGTACTGATATGGTTTTGGTTATTTTACGAAAAATAAGTTCATAGGAAAATAAAACAGTGTTATAACAAACAGTGTTTCAGGATATTTTTCACCACGCCTTTCTTTTAAATGATAAAAGCTCTCTGCCTTTTGTCATTCTCTTAGCAGAGCAGTGGGCTCAGGAACATGGGCTCACGTAAGGGCTGTGCTGAAGGAGAGCGTTTCCACGTCAGGGAGGCCAATGTTTTTGCAGAAGACAAAGACAAGGCAGAGGCTGGCAAGAAGAGGTTTTGAAACTCCCAAGGGGTGTAAATTTTGTTGTGTGAATTATTTCCATATGAAATGTTTTCTGCTGTTTGACTATGAAATCAAAGCAGGAAGCTGCATATAAAGAATAAGTTAGTAAGTCTATTTCCAGTTAAAATATAGAAGTAGTTATACAGCTTTTATAAAGTTTCATGAACACCTAATGTCCATTACCAATAGTGAACTTATATGGGAATTTGGTGTAAACTGGCACTTTGAACGTGTTGTAGAATAGATGCATAAATGCTGCTAAGTGGCCGTAAAAGGGTTGAAGAAGGAAGGGTACGAGAGGGCCAGCTTGCAGTGTGCACCTGTATTCAATTTCTGTTACTTATTACTTAGAGAACAGGAAATGTTTCATGCAGGAATCTAGCCCCAAGTTAAGCACACTTATTCCAAGAACTGAAGTATGTGTCTTTGGGTCTTGTTGAGCTTTGGGCTAGCTCAGTGCTGTCAGCCATGGCCTTCCATCATAAAACTGTATGGAGCTGCTTCTCGGATTTCTGCACGTACACCCTGGCATTCCAGTGAGTGTTTCTCTGGTGAGGCAGTCCTGCAGTTTCTCTTGATTTAGCCTGCCCTGCCTCTGCCTTACTGGGGGCAGCCATGTTCCCAAATAAGAATATTGCAGCCAGCAGGTCATGGGAGGTGATTCTGCCCCTCTACTCTGTGCTCGTGAGACCCCACCTGGAGTACTGTGTCCAGCTTGGGAGTCCTCAACATAAGAAGGACATGGACCTGTTGGAACAGGTCCAGTGGAGGGCCACAAAGGTGATCAGAGGGATGGAGCACCTCTGCTGTGAAGACAGGCTGAGAGCTGGGGTTGTTGAGCCTGGAGAANAACTCTAAACATTCTGTGATTCAGTGAATATGCAGAGGCTGACTCAAAGAGGCAACTGTTCCTTCAAGGTGTTGGTTGTGGTTACTGGCAGTGCACTCCCAGCTCTTCCTTCCGCTGGGCTGTTTTCAGGACTGTGGAGCTGAACACAACCGATTGAGCTGCATGGGGATTGTAAAGTGTTGTAGGAATGCGATTCTTGGAGGCGTGATGGTATCGGGGCTTGTTGTCTTGCAGGGATCATTCCCCATAAGGAATGCACAGGACAGGTTTCAAAGAAATACACTTCCTGGCAAGTTGCTGCCACGTGTCCTTTTGCCATCTCTTGACAGAAGTTTCTTCCTTTGTTTTGCAGCATTGCAGTAAGGAAAATCAATATCTGGGACTTAGCAGCAAGCAGAGATCTGCGTGAGACTAAAATGACAAGACTCTGTGTGTTTCCCTCCTTTGTCACCCGTTCTATCTTACACCTTTCAGAGCAAAGGAAAAGCTACTTGTGAGAGTTGGAACGTACATCTCCCGTGTACACAGAGTGCACAGACTTGTTGTCAGTGTCCATGTCCACACAGCCACCGTAGCAGAGAACAAGGCTGGTGGCAGGGCCCAGTGGTAGGAAGAAGCTCATGTCCATACTGTCTGTAGGGTTCAAGCTCTGCTGTGCGTGATGCTCTCTTTAGCATCAGCATCTCCCAACCAAGGAAACTAGACAATTCCCTGAAAGGAAAAGATGAATTATGTATGCAGTGCGGGTGCGTGGGGAGAAGGACAGAGCAGAGGGGAGCCCACCTGGCAGTGTAGACACCCTGTTTGAACACCACGCAGAGTTAGAGCCACATGATGTCACACTGCTCCTTCTATGAGGAGTCGCTGCCGGTTCTTGTTCTTCATTCACTGGAACTCAGTTTTGTGCATATTCAGCTTCTGTCTTTTTCCTTTTGTAGGCTTTCACTAGAAGGTAGAGTTTTGTAGCACATGGATGCAGGAAACACAAGCTAACAGATTAATTTGTCATGATAATACAGGCTCACTGCATTTTTCTAAATATTTCTCAGCCACACATAAGGTAATAGCTCCTATTACTAACCTGCAAGCTGCTTTCCTTGCATCCTGGGGCCACTTAGGAAATTGTAGGTAATATCCTTCTTTATAGACCTGAAGGTTCCTTTGGAGGAAGAAATTAGGCATTGAGATTTTAAAAACATAATAATGCAGGAGATACATCCGTGGACACATAATGTTTAAAACTTCTGGGAGTCAGTACATATTTATTTTCCTAGTGGTTACATTATCTATGCAATGTGAAAAATCAAAGCTGTGTGAGTAGTGTAAAATACTTTTGTGACTATTCATTTCAGTTTGCTATTTGTTAAATAGCTTTTCCTGGAAGATACTCTTACTTTTTCTGCATGCATCTACTATTAGCATCGATCCTTGTGACTTCCACAAAAATTAAACATCTAGATTGCACATTTAGGTTTTCGGAAAAAGCTGAACTTGCTTTTTACGTTGAGAGATATTTTGCCTTCACAGACACAGAATGTGAAAATGTTCCTATGTCCTTTGTTTTTTTTTTTTTATTCATCACAACCAGCACCGCAGAGAATATTTGTAATTTTTGCCATTCGGCCATAGAATAGAAATAATTAAACATAACTGTCAAGTTAAAGTAATGAATAAATGTAAGCAAATAATGATTGATTTGTGTGTAGGCATTTCACTAGCAGAAATAAAGCAAGTGATTGTGAATTATCTGCTGTACATAAATATGCAGTATATCTTAATGGAATGTTTCGCTAGAAAAGTTAACTCCTTTAATCTGGGTTCTCAAGGGAAGAAGTCATCTGGAGCCCCCTGAAATTCCTGGCCTCAGTTTCTTGACATTTGTGTGCAGTATTTACTGTTACTATTGCAGTTTGCTGTGAAATAAAACCAAAGGAGGAAGACAAAGAGTTGGCCAAATTTTCCACTCTCTTGGTGTAAGATCTGGAGCAAGTCTACTGAAGTCAGTGGTTGGCATCAAATAAAAGCAATGAAACGGCTGGAGGAGAATCGATCATCACAGGTTGCCTTATGCATTTGCTTATGTATTTTTCAACAGACTGAACAATATATGTCTGTATTTGATGTGCACAAAAGGCATGGTATATTTTAAATATGAATAGATGAAATTTTAAAGAAAGGATAAATTTCTATTATGGAACAGATTTCCGGTTGCTTTGATCTCAGCTGGTATTTTTGAGTGTTTTCAGAGCTGGCAAAACAGGTCAGAGGTAGTGAAACAGGCAACTATTTGAAAGTACTCATTAGAGACCAGCCTTTTGCACTCTTTAGAGGGTGAAAAGGTCATATTACTTCAGCCTTAAAAATTTGTAAATAATGTTCCTTCTCCTTATCCGTAAATTCATACTGCACTCAATGTATTCCAACAGCGTATTCCTTTCTGTCTCCTGTAATTGGTATTCATTGTGATAGTGGCCATAATGAATTCAAGAGAGATCTCTGTGGCCATCAAATTTGCTTTCCTAGAAATTCCATTGTAATGCAGCCTTATTACAACATTAAAATAACACGTTACCAACTTGCCACCTTCTATGGAGAAACATCACCTGCAGTGTCAGTTAATTTTGTGAATATATTAGTTTGAGCCTTATGCCATCTGTTCTGCCTCTTATAATAAATGCAAAAAGCCTATATTTCACAATTAACTCATTAAAAAGATATGATTGATTGAAATGCACATGCATGTTCCCTACACAATGCAGAATGCACTTAAGGTGAGGGATGCAAACCCGACCACACAGGGTTGGTTAGCAGTGGATATTTTGTGATACAGTAATATTTATTGCTTCACTTCTTCAGCTGGCCTCGTGCTAGGGGCTGCCGTGCCAAGGGACACAGAAGTTGGTTGCTTCATTTTCCCCTTGGGGGTCATGGCCCCCTCTGCAGGGACTGTCTGTCTGTCTGTCCGTCCCCGTTGTGCTGTGGAACTGCTGCTGGCTGTGCTGTCTGAGGGCAGTTTGGCATGTATCATCCCTTCGCTTTTCTCTCTTGTACCTTACTCAGTTCTGAATCACTAACCTTTAAAATCTACCTACCCTGATCTTTCTAGATAACTTCTCTTGTCTGTCTGACAGTAAAAAGGTAAATGCTGTGCAGCCTGACCTCTGGAAGGCAGGAAGGCGTAGGGAGGAATTGCGTTTCCCTTAGTGCCCCTGCTGAAGGTGCCTGACTGCTCGCCCTGCCTGTTTCCATCGGGAGCATCACAGCTGCTGCAGCCATAGCCGGGAGTAAACCCATTAGCAATGTTGAGATTAAAACTTGCAATTTGAATTCAGAAACTGCATCCTTTAAGCCATAGTTTCTCCTCTGCCTACAGCAAATAGGCACAGCCTTTTCTGTAGCCAGGCGTGCTGCAGTGGGAAGGGTAGACAATGCCTGCCCTATCTGTGCCTTCTGACTGTATGTACAAGGGCAGCATCTTGGGCACAAGGGTGCACACCCTGCCTATAGGGAAGGCTTCCCCTACATTCCTTCCCTCGCAGAAGAGCCTTGTGCAGGATGGCTGGAGCCAAGTGTCTTGAATGAGGAGTTAATTCTGCATTTTTCTGGAGTATGGTACACATAGGCAGTGCCTTCTATGCTCTCCACCAGTTTATTGTGGTTGTGAAGAAATTTTGGGGTTTTCAAGTGTCATTACAACCCTGAAACTTGTGCATATATCTCTTTTAACATCAGGAGGAGTAGTCATTATTTAAAATTACCTTCTTGGGAAGAAAGTTTTGTGTGGTTTTTGCTTGTCTACTGATGCTAAAAGATGCCGGTTTGCTAGCCAGTGAGCTAATTTCAGTCTTGATAGCGCATTTTTGCAAATGCTCTGCAGTAGTGGTACGGCAACTATTCACATTCACATGGTGAACTGCGGGGTTTAGTCCCAACATGCAGGAT
Source organism: Nycticryphes semicollaris (assembly GCA_013400055.1). Taxonomy (NCBI): domain Eukaryota; kingdom Metazoa; phylum Chordata; class Aves; order Charadriiformes; family Rostratulidae; genus Nycticryphes; species Nycticryphes semicollaris. The sequence continues at coordinate 288,270 of VXBJ01003175.1, read as the reverse complement.
ATTCCTATTCACGAGAAGAGCCAGTAAAGGGTACACTGCTTCCTCGCTTTATTCCTGAACAACCTGAGATGGTCCTAAATGCATCAAGCAACGATGGCAAAAACACGTGCAGGCTAATAATCTGCAGATTCTGCAACACACATGATAAATACTGCAAAACCCCCGAACTGTTTCATGAAGTATTCAAAGTATGCCTTATTTGGTAGTGTGATTAGACTATACTTGCATTTTTTAAACACATTTTGGTTTATGTAATCCCCTTTCCCATTAGTCCCTCACTAATAAATAAAGCACCAGGTGGAGTAACCAGCAAGGAATAATCTTACATCTATTGAATGTGCTAAGCTACCACTTGTACTTCACTTGAGATGGATTTCACAGGTTGAAAATGCACAGCTGATTTTTTTATTTTTTATTTTTTTTTTAAATGAAAACATCTGTGTTAAGCAGAGTGGATGTCTGCTCTGGTCTTCTGTCCAGTTGCATTTCAGGAAGTATTTGTTTCATGGATGCCCGTAGTTGTGGGCTCGACTGACCACAAGGGATCTGTCACCGACAACTCATTAAGAGCTGAACCATCACTCCTGAGAAACAGATTTCCTCACTGTAAAGGTTGCTTTCCCCTGAGTAAAATGTCAGGTAAATAATAGCTGAAATACCTCTTAAGTGTGCTCTACCTATAAAATAGAAGTATATAAGCCAGCAGTATTTAGTATTGGGAGAATGTATGGAAAGTGGCATTTAATATTTTTATAATTTTCATTTTTCTTGTGTTGGTCAGAGCTGACTGCCCCAATAATAAGATTATACACAATTTTGATTTACCCAGTTTCTGTATTCAGTGTATCCACTGCAATATAATTTGTTTTCAGTATCAATTTTTGGGCAAACCATAGATTTCTATATATTTCCTGGAGGCATAAGACAAGCATAAATACAGTTTTTTCTTCTCTGGAAATGTATTTCAAATGCCATTTAAAGTTTGTGCTTTCCTCGTCATTATGGTAAAATCCTAATGCTGACGACAAGAAAGATTAAATGTACCACATAGACCTAAGTCATCCTTTGCATCTACTTCAAATTCTGTTCTGATCTTCCCTGTGCTTTCTGGTTTGAATGATTTATTGCCTTCCCCTGCCTAGGAGGGGTTCTTCTGTAGCCATTAGCCATGCAGCTGTGTAAGTTGGTCATCAGTGGGGGTTTTGAAGAGTGACATGGACGTGTCATTCCCCTCAGCAAAACAGCGCTCCTGACACAGCCATGTGAACAGGAGGCTGAAAAAGTTCAGTATTTGGGTGTGAGAACTCCAGGCTTGACGGTCACTTTTAAAAGTTGTAGTGAATTTCCTGTTTGATGAGGTGGAAACGAGTTTACAAATCAGTTTGGGGAATGTAGAGATTTAAGTTGTGCATAATTCACTTGCTTCCGTGTAATACCGGTGTGAATTTGTAAATGAGGCCACCAAACTTCATGTCCAGAGCTTGACAAAGGGAAAGCTTGACAAAGGGAAACCTTACTCCTAAGTTTGAATGGGATCCATTTTCTGGGGTTTGAGATCTGCCACAAGAAGTCAGGGTGACTATTGATATTTCCAGGGATTACATATCTTAATCGGTATGATTACACTTTACTCGTTTCCGTGAGCTCTGCTCGGTGCTTTCTGGGCTCATTATTCTTTTATCCTAATAAAGCATAGATAAATTTAGATGCAGCACCCAGGCTGCAGCTCTGCTTTTGTACAAAGAGTAATGAATAGCAGATTTGGACCTTTTCTAATAGTTTTACAAAAGTCTCTTTGACAGAAACAAACTCCAGAAAATGCCATGATTTAAAAACAGGCTATGTGGTATTCTTACTGTCATTTTGATATAAAACTTGATTAAAATGGCGTGTAACATCAGTTGGAAAAGTATGAAAATCAAATTCTCTTGATTTTGTACTTTTTTAGGCTAACCTATGCCTACAGTTTATCTTTGGATAATTTGTGCTGTCTTTGTGCCATACCTTAATTTTGAGTGCATTTGTTGAAAATTTCCTGTGGCGTTCATCTATGATTGTCAAAAGGAGCTTTTATTCTGGGGAAAAAAAAAAAAATCCTGGTTTTAATTATAATTCTAAATAGCTTCATAACCACTGTGAACTCTGAATTTACATCATTTTTATGATAGCCACACCATTCCAGGTTTATTGATTTTGTCATTTGCTTCATTACATTTAATGCAAACCTTTTGTATGGAATTATTCTGGTGCTGCGCTGGGCACGGAGGGGTCAGCGTATGCAGTCTCTAGCCAAAACAGCATAGCAAGATCATTTTAGTGCAGACTCCATGAATAAGTGGGGGTTGTAAATACTGTCCACCAGCAGAACAAAGTTTGCCTTCTCCTCTTGACCTTTCCAGATGGACAAAGTTAAAACCATAGCTTGTCATCTATTTTTTTTTCTTTTTCTTTTTTTTTCCTCCCTTTTTTCTCCTCTCCCCCCGTGTTTCAGCTCGGCTCTTCAGTCAGTGCAACACACGTCTTTTAAGGTAAAAAAGGCATCTTTTGGCAGGAGAGCAGGAGCTGAGCAGTGCCTGCTCATTCCATGGCAGTGCCAGGCAGGACCACTTCTGTGCGAAACCGAGGTGGTCTTCCAGCAAAAGGATTTGCAGGGGGTGCTGACCTGCTGCTCACTGACACTTCTGAAGAGCCAAGGTACTTTTCGGCCCTCAGCAGAGACACTGTGGATCTCTGGAGTCTCAGCTTGTTTTACCTTTTCGCTGGGATTAAGTTTTGGTATTTCATTTTGTAAATAGACACCAATATTCCTGGATTTGTTGTACCTTTTTAAGGTGTATACAACTTCCTCGGTTCTTAGTTAATACTGCATCACATTTTCTGGATAACACTATTGTTATTTTTCATCTTTGTTTAAAAAAAAGAAAAGTGACAAAAACCAGGTAAGTAAATGGATTCTTGTTTCCTCCAGAAGGCAGTGACTTAGGCTCAGAAATAAATTTCAGTAATTGATTGAGGGACTAGTTTTCCTGCACTGCTCTTCCTTGACCACAAGATAAGATGGATGTCTCCCCTTCTTGACCCCACCTCAGCAAGGCCGCTGCTCGGCTCTCCTCAGCCCTCAACTTGGCTGCAGCTTGCAGAACCGGGTGTTTAAAATGATGACAACGACAAAGGCTGTGTAGTTTCTTGCTGCATTTAGAGCACAGAAGGGAACGATTCTATTTCTCATTCAGCCCGTCCTGTGGCTTTGCTGTCTGGCAGTTGGGTGGCTCCGTGAGATAAAGTGGCTGTAGGAAAGCGAAGCCACCTGCAGTTCAGTTCAATCCAGAACTGTTATGCTTCAAAAGGAAAACATTTTTGGAGAAAAAAAAAAAAGTGAATTGTAATGGTATAATTGTGTTTTACAGTCTTTTCATCATAAATTGGTTTTATATGAACATTTATTCACTGTGTTTATACAGCAAAGGATGTCATATTGTCCTTTTAAACATCTAAATTGCTGCATCACTTGAAAATTTCCTGAAAAGAAGCTCAGATCATGTGAATCCTACGTGGATATTAAGGAGATCCTATGGAAGATCCTTCTTTTGTTTTAAAAAACAGTGTTTGTGTGTGGATCTGCAATGTTTTCTTCCAGTGTAAAATAAGGATCTAACCCTAAGTGAAGCAGAGAGGGAATCCTCAGGCACTCAAATAACTCTTAGGAGATGAATAGAAATACTGTGAAGTTGATTCTCTAGGTGTAAGTCTGAGAATAGCTTTACTGAAATAGCTTTGAGGTAGGCAAGAACAGAAATGGTTTTGTTGAAGACTGGGTGTCATAGGGCAAATGTGAGATGGCAGCATTGCAAAGGGCCGTTAGATGATGGTCTCATTTGTACAACTGATTTCTGCTACCAAATATAATTTTCCTCTACTTTCTTTTTTTTTCCTACCAAAAGCCTGTGGGATCTAATTTTGCTTTTGTTTAGCCTTTGGTAGTCCCATAAATGTCAAAGAAACTAATGAGAGAATTCTATCTTCGTGTGGAAGTAACCTCTGCTCCAGTCTTTTGTGGTTGGCTTTGTTTTTTTTAAAGCTCTTTCTGGAGTTATTTTTCCAAATCATTGAACAATAGTACGGTATCGCTGTGATAATATGCATACACAGCTTTTATTCTCACACTTAGAATTACTCTTCCTTTCTCTTCTTTTACTAGGGGAAGTGAGGATTTCTTAATTGTTCTTTTGATGGAGCATGAGATTCTCAAGAATGATCGAGATGACCTCCCAATATAGTTCTGCCTCGATATCCTGTCAAATCAGAAGTTGCTTATAAGTCATGACAGTTAATATTGGATGGAATGATGCTGTTCAAAACAAACCTCAAACCCAGAATTTACCTGTGATGTTGTACACGAGATTTAAGGCAAATGGTTTGCATTAAGACCCCCGTAAGCAGTTCTTGCTGCATTTCCAGGTGCACAACATACGAGTCACCGTGTCCAGTCTGCTTCTCAGTGCAGCAAAACGTTATTTTTCATGCACATTCAAAATTGCTTGTCATGATGTGTGGTGGGAAATGGATCTTCCTGGTGTGAAAATTAGCTTTAGAAATGAGATTTATTCTTTTTTTTCCCTTTTTTTTCTTCTTCCTTCTACTTTTTTGTGACCCTTCAGTAGCCCTGCATGTGAGTTTCACCCTTGAACCTGCTTTATTTTGGATTTAATTTATGCCTAAGCTCAGGTCATATGCAGCATCAGCTATTGATTAGGTCCTGCTTTTAAAACCAGTCTTATAAAGAAGCTGACGGCTGCAAGGAGGTCAAGTGGTTTGCCTGGAATCAGTCACTGAATGAAGAGGGGGTCCTGGTTATCTGAACTGGTTTGGCGAGGGTGGGGTTTTAAGGTGGTGGTGGTGGGTTTGTTTGGATTTTAGCTCTCTGCCTTCAGCTCACATTCTGTTTTCAAAGATGTGGCTCTCTTGTTCTTGTGGAGCAGCTGGAAAGTATAATTAAGGGTTAATTTTCAGGCGGGAGAGGGAGATGGGGGGGCATAAGCAGCAAGCTCTTGCCAATAAATTAGGCGAGCAGCACTCTCGGGAGAGTGACTGAGAAGGATGGGAGAGATGCGCTGGGAAGCCAGTTGTGCAGGTATCCTCTTTACCTACTTACCAAAGATTTGTTGCTTTGATTGCAAGAAACAAAACTCAGAGGCAGAGCTTTCCTCTGGCCATTTTACTTCAGTGCTGTCCTATTTCAATATGAATTAGATATTTGAAATTACGTTTAAAGGCTCAGGCAAGGTATCCGTGATGATCACTTGATCCGAATTTGCTGCCTAATCCTACTGGGGAGTAAAAGTTTCCTTGCACATGACTGCCTTTTTGTTATGACAATCCTGGCAGAGGAAGAAGCTGTTCTCTGCTATCAATATATTTATGGACTAATGTCAGGAAAAAATAGTAATTAAAAAAAAAAGCCTAACAAGAAAGTTTCAAAGTCATACGGATTAAATTAAATTTTAAGATTCCTTGTTAATGGCTTCTATTTCGTAAGGCTTGTAGAATCATTATTCAGTTGCTAGTAAGTAAATGTGAACAGACAGTTTAGACATGTAATCATTTATATTTAAGAAATCACAACACCTAAGGTGACCTGGAGGTTGATGTTATTAATTTAAAAATGACATATTTTTCTTAGAAAATAAAAGAAACCCCAAACCATAGCAATTTGCAGAGAAAGATATTGAAGTTCATAACCTCTAAGAAAATATGGATATAAATCCACACCTGCAATGTTTACTGTTGATATTAGATGTAAGGTATAAAATTAGTTAATACTAACCATATTTCTAATAATAAGCCATCTGTCTATATATTTTTTTTCTTTATAAATTAGGGATGCAGTTACTTCACGATGCCGTATTCACCAGGTTTAAACAGAATAATTCTTTCATATTTCTATTCAATTAGAAGTCCTGTAGTTATAGCTAAATACAGACTTTTAAGTTACTTGAGTTTCCTGCAAGATGGAAGAAAGCCCTTCGGAGGTGACCTGTCATCCTGGTTTTGCGGCCTGTGTTGTCTTGGAGGTGATGGGTGTCCCTTGGTTTTGGGATTTCTAAACTGTGGAGTTTCAGAGCCAGGGTCAAGTTATCCCGTGGCCGGGAGTTAATCTCTCCAAAAAAGTAGCGAGCCAGAAGGGAAGCTGAAAGACAGCCTTCAGCACCTGTTAGGCTGCTTTTAAATTCTACCCAGAAACTAAGCTTACCTGATGATATCAGGTACCAGTAGGGGTTTTGATGATGTTTTTACTTTCAAGTACTGCTTTTCAGTAAACATTAGTGCTGTTATACAGGTTTTAGCTCTATCTCTTTTGTAAAATGGTAGCATTATTAATAACTGTCGATTGCAGTGAGTGCTGTTCAGCACTTCTGATATAAACTCTTCCTGGTCTGTGTTTTAAGTTGTCACTTTATGTGTCCGGAGGCCAGGGAAGCACATTTAAATTTAGAAATGATGTGGGTTAGTGTCACCAGAAGTGTTGTGTTCAGTTCCTGAAATTTGGTAAAACCACCTTATGCTGCTGACAGCTGTGCATCTGCAGGGCGGATGAATAAATACATTGAAGGGTGAGGGACTCAAATACTACAGCAGTCATATAAACGCCAAAAATAAATGGATCCCATTTGCTTTTATGAATTAAAAGAAATAGATCTATGGTATTCCATGTAGGTGGAAAGAAATGCTCCTTGGTGAATAAGAAGAGTTGTCACTCACATGCTCTGTGCCCTGTTCCTGCAGGATATATAGAAGTGCCACATTGATTTGGTAAAACATTGTTCAGAAGATTAAATATCTGCTAACAAAAACTGGATGTAGTGATCCAAACACACTGGATGCTTACAGTTCACATGGGTGTTCAAATAGGAACGTTTGTTCTAAAATGCTTGTAAACATAAATCTGCAGGATGAATTGCTGTCCCTACCCTGGGTGATAAACATTTCACAGATGACATGAATTTGGCTGGCATGGAAACAATAAAACAAAATGGCTTTTCTTGTCACCTGTGATCCTGTTTGCTGTGTGTATTTCCATAGCACTTTTCAAAGTATTTCAAAATCGCTGTAATTACTAGGTCTCAAAATGACCAAGAGCAGCATTATTTTTGTTCCCATTTAATATGTCAGGTGTTTTATTCGCTTTCCTACCATCTTTTTGGGTTTGCCTTTGATGGACTTTACTTTAAAGTAGGTTTTTTTTTTTTTCTGTCTGGAAACTAGTTATCCTTTTCTAACCCTTCTTGTTGTGTAGATGCCCTGTTAAGTGTTTTGGGCTTTCATTTGTTACGAGCTGGTGTTTCATTGACAACGTAGGTGAGTTTTGCAAGTGTTCCAGAAATGGTGTAGACTTGGGAAAAAGAGTGGATGGCAGAGGAGGACACAAGTCACGGAGGCAAAATGTGTGTGACATTTCCTTTTTGAAACATGTCATGAGATGATTAACTCGAGTCTGGATAACTACTGGAGATGGATGGGTCTTCAAATTCATATACAGATGCCCAACAAACATTTCATGCCTCTGAGTGGACTTTGGCTGTGCTGATCATGAGAAGTCACCTCTAGGCTGGCCTGCTCAGGACTTTTTTAGGAGGCTTTGATTCCCCACACAAATGAGTTCTCTTCCCCCATGAACATCACCATATGTCAGACAAGACATGACAACAGCCACATCTGTGAAACATGAGGGTGTGAGTTTGGAGGAGGCTGTTTGGTAAAAGTTCAGCAGTTAAAGCTGAGTAAATAGAGTGTACAACCCAGAGCAGGCTCCACTCAAATGTTTTCCATTCTGCCATTGCTTACATCATATCCCCTGCCCTATAGAAATTATTTCCAAATTATCTAGGGCCTCTGTGACCCAACTGCTTTCACATCACTGGTCTCTTGGCTCCTTGGTTAAGGTAATGACCCAGCACCCTCCAGTCCTGGAGCCACTCTCAGGCACTGCGTTCTCACTGAAGAATCCGCCCTGGTTTGGAAATGCTGTTTTCTTTTTTGTACTCTGGAGTGTTTGCAGAGGAAACCCCACTTTGTAACAATAACAAACCAGCAGATTTTAGCACTTGTTTGAACCCTTTACCAGTCTTCTCAGAGTAACAGGAGTATTTGCTTACTCGTGTAAGAAGTACTTATACAGGTACTTTTATGAGTAAACAAAGGCACCTACTTAATGACTTGAGTTAGAGTTATGAGCGCACAGAATGACCAGAGATGTACAGAATACTATTTTTATGAATGTAAGACAAATATATATACATATATATATATTAGTGCACAGCAAGAACTCACCCTTTTGTCACAGTGTTTGCAACGTAAGCATGTAATGCAGAAATCCAAAGCACATGTTTTATTAACTTATTTCTTTGGGATCACATAGGAGAACAAGCAAATTTGAGGCAATCAAGTTTAAAGTCAAAGCTGTAACCCTAAGAAGTAATTCCAGTGGGAATTTGGATGTGGAACTTGAATTCATTGCCTTGAGTGGTGAGAATGAATTTTTGATGTAAATGCCTTAAAAGCTCAGAAGGTTGAGGATGAATTCTAAGGTCTGTCTCCCACCCTTAGCACCAACCTGTCGAAACTCACCCGTATGCTTATCTAGTATTGACTACAAGTCAACCACAGGTCTGACTGACCAAACGAGGTGTGATGCCAAGAAATGACAAATATAAAGACGCTAAAAAACCAGAGGACCAGGACATTGCACATGCATTGCAGCAATGACTGGCAAACACACCTCAAATGTTTTTATAGTATCCCTCGCTGCCTTTGTTTTATATCAGTAAGAGGGCAATAGTCTCAGGAGCGTAGGTAGATGATGTACGTTTGTCTGCTGCTCTTTTTCAGCAGGCCTGAGAAGTCACATACCTGCAAAGCAGAGAAACATTGTAATCAGAGTGAAGGAGTCAGATTTTGGAGCTGTGCGTGGACCTCAGCCAATTAGGAGCATTTGTACGTGAAAACCAAAATCTCTAACTTTGATAACACCCAGACTGGAAGGCAGTGACCAAGAGAAAGCTGTAGCTAAGCCACAAGGCTCCCTGTCTTCAAGTAATTGAAAACACTTATTTTGCATTGGTTATTTTTCAGTGGCCAATTTTACAGTGGAAATTACTGGAATAATTTGAATTTCATGTCTCAAAAGCAAGTTGCTGTTGCCAGATCAGTATAAGAGAAAAAGGGTAAAAGCAAACAAAAAAACCTTGGAAGCAGGAGCGCCCGTCCGTCCGTCCACCCCCCCACCTTTCATCATGTGGAGCACCACTTACTCACCTTAAAAATCAGAGCCCACAGCTGTATTAAAGCTGAGATAGCTGCTCTTTGGAGCCCAGTGGAAAAGCTTGTGAGCCTGTGCTAAACAGGATGAGAACTGGAAACCTCTATCAGAGTGATTTAAAAACGAATGCAGCACCTTGGAATGTGTCGTGTTCCTTAGCTGTGCTCCAGGGGTGGGGAGGGGGGGGTGTTTATTTTAGCACTTTTTAGGTGTTAAGGAACTGAATACAACCATGTAAATAAAAATGGGGCACTGAGGTATTCAAAACTGTTCTTTCCTCTCTAGCATCAACTGGATTATTTTCTTTTCTTGTTTTTAAAGCAGTGTGTGATAAACCAGGATCCGATTGAAAAATTTACTTGTGTGTTACACAAAGATGCTACAGCTCATAAGTGCAAGATGTTAATTGTTTGGGTAGTCATCCACTAGGTATTAATAATATTTTTCTAATTTATTTAAAAAAAAAAAGTCACTGGAACACAATTTCTACTAGTTTGCCCAATTTTACCAGCCATGTAACAAGACTGACACTGCTGTGACTTTATTCCTTACTCTTACAGAGATAGAAAGCATCTATCAAGTCACTGATATGACTGTGGGTGATAGAATTAATCTGATGTAATATGGGATTTCAAAGGGGACAGACGTCTAGAGATGGAATGTCAAGATTCCTTGTGGTTTTTTTGCCCTGTCATCTCCCTAACTGTGTCAAAGAGGTGCTTCTGGTGTATGGCCCCTGGGCACGGTTACCTTCTCTTAAACGACAAGCTCAAGCGCATTTGCTCTCTGCCACAACCTCCATCTCCGCCTGTGATTTTCATGTTTGCTGAAAAAGCCTAAGCCTCTTAAAGGCATGAGAGCCCTGGTTTTCCCTCTCAAAGCTGCATTTAGTAAATTATTAATAATAAAAATGTGTAAACAATGAGACACCACCAGAATTAATATGATTTATGCTGAGCAACCCTGTTAAATAACCACCATAGAATCATAGAATCGTGTAGGTTGGAAGGGACCTGTAACGTCATGGAGTCCAACCACCAACCTAACGCTGCCAAAACCACTGCTGGACCGTGTTCCACCCCACCCTTTATCCTGGCAGTACGTGTGGGCATCTTTAGCCTCTTGTCCCGCTAGCCCTGTGCTGCCTGGCAGGAGCGGGGGATGCCCGTGGGTGGCATCCTCGGGGCAGCACTGATGTCATCTGTGTCCAGAACATCTCCTGTCACACACTCTGGATAGGAACCAGCAGAACGATAACCCTGCCTTCTTGCCTCGCTCTGTAGAGTTTCTTCCCATCCTCTGGCCTACCGTAGCCCTGTTTTAGAAATACTGGAAGCTCTGAACAAGTAGTGTCTGGGGCAACTGACATTATACAGATTTTAGTATTAAGGGATCACAGAATCACAGAATATTAGGGATTGGAAGGGACCTTGAAAGATCATCTAGTCAAATCCCCCTGCCAGAGCAGGAACACCTAGATCAGGTCACACAGGAACGCGTCCAGGCGGGTTTGGAATATCTCCAGAGGAAGAGACTCCACAACCTCTCTGAGCAGCCTCTTTCAGATGAAGCATTCTGTGTTTTTTCTTTTTTAAGGTTTTGGTTCTGTAATGAATTTGTTACTACGTGGAACATCCACACAGACCGATTTCCAAGGAAAGAACCCAGCCCCCAGTCACACGCTGCTATATTGATCTGCTGTAACAGCCAGCCTGTGGAGGCTTATTTGTTTTGCCTTCTAAATAAGCATGACTTATGTACTATTAGCTCCCTGTAAGTAACACCGTTGTGGTACATGAGCCTACCTAAACATCAATTTTGCTTATAGTGCATGTCTTGAGACGTGCCTTGGGTATCAGGGCCTGCAGGGCCTGCCCCTGGGGCAAATTCTGGGGCGCTGCTGTTCTGAAGGAAGGATGCGGCCACGGGGAGCCTGGTCCCTGTGGGCACGCTGTACCTGTTTCTAGCAGAGCAACACACAGGGATGCACAAAAGGGGAGGAAGGGGATCAAGGTGTGATGGAAGTGATGGCCACAACATTGTAGAGGCAACTTCTAGCCCTTGTTGCAGTTCAAGAGTGGAAAAGAGCAGTTGCTTAGTGATTCTGTTCCACCTGCAGCAGCTTGGTGGATTCTGACCTTCTGCACCTCCTTTACTCCATCCTCTTTTTACATTACAAATTTCTACTAATTACTTGAATTACATATCGGCATATTTTTTCTATGTAAGTGCCTTATTTTTGGATTTTCCACAGTTTCATAGTAGTATCCTTAATGATATGATTTCCTGTGATGATCCCTCGTATGATTTCCTGTTAATAAGGTGAATGATTAGTAATGTTGTGGAATTAGAACTTTTCTTTACACATGGTAATTGGTACTTGTCAACTTAAAATAACAATAAATAAACCAAAGATTTAATTAAGCGCCAACCTTCTGAAAATGTAAAAGCCACTATAGTAGATAACTTTCTTATACTATAAAACCCATTTTATCCTCCTCATTTCTTCCCCTTTTCCCCTTTGGGGCTATGGCAGAGGAGAACAACAGATGGTTATCAGTCAAGAGTAACTAGGGAAACCGCAAAACCTGCCCCAATTGCTATGGAGACAGCCATTTCTGTGCTTGGAATGCACTATTTGTTACATCAGCAACCAGGGAGAGTTAAAAAAAGGAAAAAAAATTTTCTAAGCCCCCTGATATGGCAAGGAAACCTTGTGTTTGTGTGTATGTACGCTTGTGGGAAGAGGCAGGAGCAGTCTCCTTGTTCATTGGTCAGTTAAGTTTTGTATTAAGCCAATACTATGTCTGTTTTTTGATAGCAACATTTAGAATTAATGGAATAAAGATCCTTATACACTTAATACTTATAAAGAGTCTGCAGAGTAATTATTTGTAAGCAACTCTTCTCCTCCAAATCAGCTATTCTTCCCTCCTCATTTAACAGCCTGGCAACACAGGCTAGGTATGAAAAGTGAAGACACAGAAATATGTGCCCTATTATCTCAGGCAGATGAGCTCTTTCTGCGCAATGCTCTGGCCATCGCTTTTGGCAAAACCACATCTTTAGGAAACCAAAAAGAAAAGGAGTTTTGGAATGCTTGTAAAAATCCCAGAAGGAAATTTCAGCTTGGTCACAGCAGATCCGTCATCTGTGCTTTGTACCACCAGTTTACTCCGTTTGAGAATTATTTTAATGTTGAATTTAGTGTATCAATTCTTTACATTTTCTAATAGGAGCAAGATCTTCTACAATTATTTCAGTGAAGCATCAATAAAGAGTAGACGTTAAACAAAAAGTGCCTTGAAAGCTACTTTGAAATAACTTCATATTATTTCAACATAATTTAATTTAGCGTTCATTCAATGAACCATCTATTACCACTTACGGTGCTTCTTTATCAATTTAATTTAGGAATTACCACTTTAGTTTTGTAAGTGAGAAATTTTACAGAGGTATATTGAGTCACTTTCCTTTGAAATGTTTTGATGTTCTTCAAGTTACGTGAGGAGTGGTTTTGGAGGCTGGACAATGTTATAGAGTGTCTCTCAAGTTCTTGCAGGCTATTGAAGAACATCACTACTGGGCTGCAAAATTGATGACATAGAGCCAGCCATTTGTATTACGGAAAAAAAAAAAGAAAAAGGAAAATACTTGGGGAAAATGTTGCCCAAAGTGAGGTTCTTTTGGAGATTTGATTAACAAAACTCTTTCTTCTCTAACGACAATAATGAGCTACATTGACTTTATTTCCCAGTGAAATGCGCTTAAGTAATACAGCAAATTAAATATGATTACTTCTGATGAAGTATGTAAGTCTTTTATTAATGAGAAAATAACTTGCTTAATCTCAGACCTATAACAGTAAATATCTCTAAGGGTAGTTATTTCGTAAAACTTTCTTAAATACACAGTTATTCTACTACTTCCTTTTATTTATGCTAAACATGTAAAATATGAGAAACAAATCTGAAAAGTATTTATTACAGTGCTTTTATTTAAATATTTAACCAGATTCTGGACAAAAATATATGAAGAGGTTATAGTAATTAAACTACTTTCACGGTATAATTAAAAACCAGATTAACACTTGAGCTCTGCAGTGGCCTCGGTAATGTTTGTAAATGGGGGGAAAAAGTCCCTCACTGAAACAAATAAAGTACAAACCACTGATTATATGGTTTGCTATTGAGAAATGTTGATGCTTGAAGGACCTCTTAAACATGAGTATGAGTATGGCTAATTGCAGAAAAAATATCGAGAAGTCTTCTATATACCATGAGGTTAGTTGTTATGATATGAAGAAACATCGCTAGAAATACAAATGTAGGGTTTAAAACATTAATGAACTTTTAATGTCAGTAAAAGATTAGATTATGTCAGTTTGGGGAAAATTTACCCGGGATGAATTCAGTTCTTTAATATTTTAGAACAGTTTTGTTTGTTTTTTTAAATCATAAATCTAGTAGTGTGATAAAAATTACATCAGTTTTGTTGCCGGGGGTTTTTGTCTGTCAAATGCATTTGAAAACTTAGATATCCCTTATTGTTGTGAGCAAAACCTCCAAGCCTTGGTATTTAAAGGGTTTTTTCAAATGGCAGAAGAATATCAGCGTTGTAAAATCCTGTTCCTTACCAATGTTATTTGAAATTTAACTCTGGTGTATGACAGATAATGTGCAAATCTAAATGGTGGAGCCCGAGTTATACACTGCCAGGGAAATTATGTTTTAAACAGTTGAAGCAGTGTCTTGGCCAAACCGTAGACTCTCCAGTGATATGAATCTATTAGGATGCAGCATTATTTCTCATGTCCTAGAAAGGTGATTTGTGTCTGATTTTTTTTTATTTAAAACATCAATGTTAAAAATAGGCAATGATCGATCAGTTGTGTATAATTTAATTGCATAATTTTCCTGCCTTTTAATAAAAACTGAGACTGGCGATTTGAGTCATGGGTAGAGCCAGATTACAGTAATATTTACAGCATTTTGTGTTGTAACTCTACCATATGAAAGATGCCTTTTTTTCTCCAAATGGTTTTCTGAATTCTCACATTGAGAAAGGCTTATAAAGCGTTTGTGTGTGTGGCATACAGGCATTCAGTATTTCCCTTGCTCACGCGTTTTGCTCTGTTCTTGGAGATCTTCTGGTTTTGCTCCTCGTATGTGTCAGCGCTGTCTGGTTGCTCATTGTCTGCCGGGGAGATCTGGGGTCCCTGGAGCCTCTTAGGTGAGGTCAGAGCGGGTAATTCAATCACCTCCGAGCTCCTGGCTTTCCTGGGCTCGGCTCGGAGATCCTGACGCTGGAGCAAGAACCCTCCCGACAACGTCACCGAGCCCAACTCCAGTGCTTTGTGTCCGATGCGTGAGAGATTCCTCATTTAACCCAAACTGGAGTCAGATACCTATCTAACTTAGCAAAAACTTGCAAGTTCAAAGTTTGGTAGTGTTTATTTGTTCATGCCTTGCCTTGTAGCTATACGTATCGTCTGGCTGTTTCACACAGCTCCTTTATTGTGGTTTCATTCATCCTTTAGCCTCTATTAAATATGGAGACAGACTTTTTCTCTGTGAGAACCCATTATCTTCTTCAGAGGCAGTTGAATCACTTGGCAGTTCTAGACGAAGTCTGAGCTTAGTGCTGTATTCCTAAGCAAGAGTAAATGAAGGTATAAAAAGTAACTTTCTCCATTTTAAAATCGTGTCTTAAATATGAGTTTGTGCTGTCTGACCTTTTTTCAGCATTACATTACATGCATAACATCCTGTTTGTAATATTGAGGAGAGAAAGATCCTTTTGGAAAGGGTATGGACCCTGACAAATAGAAATGGCATTTAAAACTCAACGGCTGAGACCGTTTTGGAAATGTACCTGTAGGGCTTGGAGGGGCTGATGGGTGTCTCAGGTACCAATGCTCCACGCCTGTGTGAGTGCTGCCCTTCGGAACGCAGCGATGAAGAAATACGACCAGTGTCGCGTGTTCCTTAAGGAAACGTATGTGCCACCTGTTGTGAAATACTGACTTTTATATTTTTTTCTTCCTTTCCATTTTTTATTGAATTTTTATTTTGCTTTCTCTGCATATGTTTAGTTTTATTCAGGTAAGATGTTCTTCTCAGCAAGTGTTAGGCATGTCTGTTCTACGCATCGAAGAGCTGCAATGCACAGCTTACCCACTTTAAGGCTGTGATCTGGCTGCTAGCCTGCATCATGGCATTTATATTTGATTTTCACGGGTGTAAAAGTACATGTTGAACACCTGTCTTTGCCTTACTGTAAGGCTTTACCTGAAGCTTTCTCAAAACTTTAAACTAATGCGTTGTCTTGGAAAGAAAACGTTTAGACTTGAAAGTCTCAAATCTCTAGTCTCTTCTTAACCACTCACCAGGGTGCTGTACAGACGGAAAGAAATAGGATTTCCATCTTTACACACAGAGCAATAAATGGAGAGGTGAAGGGTCTTAAAAACAGTCATGCCTAATTTTAGGTCAAGTAATAGTTCTGTTCCTTTTGAGAAGAAACTCTCATGCTTAAACACAGATGTGAACGTTTTGGTGTGATGGGTATCAGGAGATGTGAGCTGTGTTACAGAGCAGCATAAACGAGTGGATGTCTCCCATGGACTCTGCAGATGTAGTTTACGGAGCACGCAGAATCATGCGTGCATCTCTAATGAGCATTCTCCCTGTTTACCAATTATCCTGTGGCGTACACATCTCCTGGGCATCTAGAGGTTTCCCTTGCTGTGGTCCTGTGGATTAGTCGCATGGACTAAACTTGGTTGTTCGCCCTGACCTGACTGGACCTACAGAAATACAATTAAGATTGTCATTGTGCCTTTTCAACAACAATCAATCTATAAGAGTAGCATTTTTTTTTAAAAGCCCAATACACTGCATATGAAGCCCTTTAATCAGAAGGGTTTGTGACTAGCACGCTGGGTTTATTTGCTTATTTTAGTGTATTTGGCAGAAAAATCAATATTATAGTATAACTCAAGTGAAAACAGGCAATATAGAGTTCTTCCCGTAGAAGAAGAGGTGACTCTCAAGTCCTGCCTGCTATCTCTTTGTCAGGCTAGCGTGTGCCAGCCTGGTGCTTCATAAAGCCAACTCAAGTGTAAAGTACTTAGTCATGCAACCCGTGTTATATTTAACTCAACTGAAGTTTATTCCTCGTGAAATGCGCCATCCTTTCTGTTTGAGCAACAAATTTATCACAACCCACACAATTAAGCAGGGATCTCGGGGAAAAAAAGCCACTCAGCAGCCGCTGGTCCTCTCAGCAGTCAAAAATGTGTAGTTTTGAGCATCTTTGCTAGGTGGTGGGAGAAACAGAGAGAACATAAGGAAATGTGTATGTATATACTTATATACATGTGTATATATACTACGAATGAACTCTTATGCTATGGAAAAACCCATTTTGAGTGGTTGTACGTCCTGGTATCTGTCAGTATAGGAGACATTGCTGAAGTTTGGCCAAATTCTGCATGTTCTATAAAGTTACAAGAGCTGTGAGAAAGCTTAGCCAGGCTTTGTGCTTGCTAAGCTTTTTAGTAGGCCTTATAGTGTGTATGGTGTTTCATGCACTTTAAATCATAAAAAACGTGATGTTCATCGAGACCAGACTACATTACAAAGGATAAGCGTCCTATAGTCTTCAAATATATACATACTTAAAATGCTCAATATTAGTGGATAATAAGATAATAAGAAATTTCTGACAAACGTCTATTTAGACCAAAAATTAGGTACGGAAAATGATTGGAAAGAAGTTGGTAAAACTATATATTATACACAAGTGTAATGTACTTGCTATCTCTGCCTATATATTCATTATTTTTTAATAGCAACCAGAAACTGCAATGCAATCTTGGTATCTTTGTTCATGGTACTTTATACCCAGGACAAATGGTCCTCACCAAATCTAAAGTTCTTTTTATGAAATGCAGATATTGTACTTACATGTGGGTAGGTACATAATTTTGGTTCTCTTAAGTCTAAAATTTAAGGGATGTAGCTGTACTGCTGTATCCACATATATTGTAAAATATATTTAAATAATGCGTATGCAGGGAGACAAATGAGAGAACTCCACCACCCAAATATTAAATTAGAAATTTTAAAGCAAAATAGCGTTTTAAGTGTATGTGTGGATAATGCTCTCTGTCACTGGATTGCCCTCCCTGATGCGGTTAGTCAGAATCTGTATTTAGTCAGAAATCTTTCAATAGAAGGGGCTACCAGATGGGACCAGTAACAATGCAGAGAGGCATCGAACCACCACAGACATTTGGTGCTTAGAATAATAAAAAGACTATAAAATTAGATTAGTTGAGTCTAATTTGGAATTGGTATATTCCCTATGCACTCTCGCAGCTCTCGGGCAGATAAAGCCTGGAGATTTAGTACTGTCAGGACAGAGGACTCCAACTTCCAGTAAAAGAAAAAAAGGCATTCTGGGAGGTCACGGAGGGCAGCCCAGTGACCTCCAATGATTTACAGGCCTTTAGCTTAATGAAATTGTTTCAGTGACATGACGGTAAAAGCTCATAATGGATTGGATGCCCTAATGTAATGAAATTACTCCCTTCTGCCTTAAAAAAAAAAAAANNNAGAAAGAAAAAAAAAAAAAGGCGCAATTAATATTTACTGAGACCTGACAGGCTTCAGTGTGTGGTAGCGTGCGGCGCTGTCAGCCAGCAGCCAGCAGAGCTGGAGCAGCGTGGCAACCGAGCAGCCCTGCGCCGGGTGGCGAGCAGGCGCTGCGAAGGGGGTGGAGGACACCTCGGTGACAGGGAAGCCCCCAACCTGGCGCTCCCAGGCAGTTCTGCCCGTACCGGCCAGCCTTCATCCTCTCCCTTCCTTTCTGCAGGCAACTGGACAACAACCAGATCAGCTGCATTGAAGATGGAGCCTTCCGAGCCCTGCGCGACCTGGAGATCCTGTGAGTTGACTTGGTGCTGTGCTGGGGCGGTGGGGGGGGGTGGTGGTGTCGGTGGGGGGAGGCTGTCTCCCAGTGCTGCAGTGCTGGGAGAACCTGGGGGCTGGAGATCCTGCCTTCCTTCCCACCTCCGACCCGTGCTGTAGGTAGCAAAGTGCAATCTCACACTTCGCCCCCCCACCCCACCCCCCAGCTGGGGTTACTGCTGATTAAACCACAATAGAGGAGTTCTCTGCTGTCGCTCCTGAGGAGCGGGGATGTTGCTGTGCTCGCTGCTGCACGGAACAGATGGGCTTCAGCCGTGTTCAAAGTGCGTCCGATGTACGCTCTGCAGCCAGAAACCTGGCCAGGTCTGCGTAATGTCGAGTAACGGCGCGGGTAACAGGTTCGTGGGGGACAATATTATGAGAGAGCTGACAATTGCCCTAGACAAAAAAAACACAACCCAGCTGTTTAAAAGGTGTTTGGTATGTAGGAGGGAGGAGAGACGGGCGTTTGGCAGGCTCGTTCGGTGCAGTCATTGGCTTTTGGGGAGGATCCTGCTCTGAGGGCTGAAATAACACCACCTTGTGCTCTTCATCTACCACAAACTTTATACATCGGCTGTAAAAGCTGCAGCACAGACCAAAAAAAAAAGGATATGACAGTGAAAGCTGATTCTTAACAGAGGAAAAGCACACTAGATTTACAGCACTGACACTGTAACGTAAAATCCAGTATTACCCAATTACCCAGGAATCGGTATCTGAGCAGATAATCTGCTTATTACCAGCAGTTACTTGTTCACTTAGAGTCCGTTTTTGCAATAGACTTCGACTATATGAACTGATACAAAGCCCTTCCTTTCACCTGAAAGTTAACACACCAAAGCTGACAGCGTTATTATTTGTGAAAGCACACGGTTCTGAGCCAAAATGGAGAGGGAGCGAGGGGGGTTCGACCTCTCTGAAATTCCAACCCTCAGCGTCTGAACTGAAGTTAATACCGA
Source organism: Nycticryphes semicollaris (assembly GCA_013400055.1). Taxonomy (NCBI): domain Eukaryota; kingdom Metazoa; phylum Chordata; class Aves; order Charadriiformes; family Rostratulidae; genus Nycticryphes; species Nycticryphes semicollaris. Next base: position 269,017 of record VXBJ01003175.1, on the reverse strand, counting down.
TCCAGCACTGAACCGCTATACGCTTAAATGCGGCAGGGAGGGCCTGCTCAGCCTGCTGGAAAGCTTGCCCTTAAATTGCATGATATGAAAGGGCAAATGGGAGATGGTTAAAGTAAGCATCTGCCTCAGGCAGCCCTGGCACCTGGAGATTCATTCACAAGGCTCAGGACACTGCCTTTGGCTTCTGAGAACTGGCAAAACAACGGGCTTTAGAGACAGCCATGTGCCACGCACCACCCTGGGTTTGAACACGCATGTGACAAGTAATACAGGGAATTCTTCCCCAAGGGCTCTAGCCTGCTTTGTACTGGTGCTCAAAGGAGTTCTGCCCTCAGTTCCGGCAGAAGCGAGGTGAGGTTTCTGGGGGACCTGGGAGCGGTGGCTGTGAGTGTTCGTCACAGTCAGCTGAGATCCCTCTGGCCCCTCTCTCTCCCCCAGGCCTGGGCTATCCATGGAGATGAGGTAGTGCGTGTTGCTCATACCGAGCTAACGGTAACCATCCGCAGAGTTTCTTATCTGGGAACTTACGTTGTCAGGAGTATTGTTTGAATTCTATATTAAGAGCACTTTTCAGGAAAAGTAATGCATTACCACTATAAAGTTTTACTTGTCTGTCAGATTGAAAAGTCTACTGTGTGGTGAAAGAAAAGAAGAAAAGAAAAAAAATCATGAACTCCTATAAAATTGACTCTTTTTTTTTTTTTTTTGATGGACTGATTTTCTGTATCTGTGGGGAGTGAGTCAGTCCTCCACTGACAATAAACTGTGCTATGTTTCACTATTTTAAGCCTGGACAATAAATGGAGCCTTTTTTTTTTAATATCCCAAGTACTGCAGGCTCTGAAAAAGTTGCCAGGAATGCATTCCTTTAGTAAAAGTTGAATTAGTTGATTTACCTCTCTGCTTTTCATTGGTTAATTCTATGCCAGTTATTTGTGGGTGGGAGAAGAGGAAGATAGATAAAATACATCGTAATCAGTTCTTTAATGCATATTTAATTTTCAGCACAGATGTACTGCCAGAGGAAAAAAAAAATCAATCTTAATTCTAAAAGGTGAGGAAATAGATTGATAGTATCTATTTCTAAAGGAATTTTTCTTGCAGTTACAAAATGTGAGTTATATATTTCCAACCTAATCTGAAGTTTTTCTACAAAGGAAGTTTGAGCGTTTAAATCTCTCTATCAAAATAAATTTGCTTAATGCCCTAGAGAATATCATATCGTCAGCTGTAAAACGGTCATAAGTGTTAAAAAATAGAAGTAATTTGAACCATCAAAGAATATTAACAAGACAAACCAAGTTTCATCATTTCAGACCCACTACATATTTTATGCAGATATATTTTAACCTGTAGAGCAATATGTAGACAATACTTATCTACTCTGGCAAGAATGAATTTAATTATCAGTTTGAGGCATTTGCAAGGGTACTAAATAATATATTTCTTCTTTATCGTACTGAAATCTCGTGACTTTTCAGATACCAAACATTTACATTTCTGCGCCTTTTCTCTGCACATCTGTAAGTTCTAAATTGTGTAGATAATGCAGGGCAGAGGCAAGATGCTGAGTGTTATTCAAAAACAAATGAAATTAAGCACACTTTCTTTAAAAGCACTTTGGTTTCTGGGTTGCACTTTTCGTTCACCTCGAATTCCTCAGAAAGCACGTGTGCGAGGAGGTTGGTGATTTGGTGGGTGTAGGAACAGCAGGAAGTCCTGCAGTTCCCTCGCAAAATGAAGAGGACTCCACATTACTTATTTCTGCTTATCAACAAGCTGTTTTCATTTACTACTTTTATTTTCTCCTTCCTCGGTGTTATGAATACCTTCCCGTACCAACAGATAGCACCGAGGCGGAGATGACTTCTCTTCCATTCTATACACACAAGACTGAAATTTGTGACTGATTTCAGGACTTGACACGGTGCAATGAGTTGCTGAGTCCATCTGAAGCTTGGATCAGACCAAGGTGCCGATGGCGGCTCCCAACGCAAACACATTCTTTTGACGGTTTCTTTGTTTATGAGCTTCCATGTTTCGAACGTCCCTGAACGGTGCCCCTCACCCTATGACCTCTAGACCATGGTGCAGGTTCCGAGTTGGCAACTCCTGAGTTTTGGTCAAAAAGCTGCGAAAATGTTGAGTATAAAGTGCTTTGGTGCCTTCTGTTGATTGTCTTTGCCCCTGTAGCAAGGTGAAAATAAGGTCTGAGAAACAACGTGTGTAAAAGACACGGTTACTTAAACATCCTTTCTTGGTAGATTTTCTGTATGGTTTCCTGTAAAGGTTTCTTTTTAATCTGTTGATACAGGGATTTTTCCTGTTGACATATTTTCTTTCCCCTTTTTGTAAGATGATAAACCATTTTTCCGTGGGTTTGTTCTTGCATTCTAACACACAGAAAGGTGCGTGCAACCACTGAAACGGCAATAAAATGTAAAAGAGGCACATATTTGCAAAAGTTACTAACTAACTTATGGCCTGTTGGAACAGAAATGTTCAGAAAAGATGGAAAAAAGCATGAAACTTCCGCTAACAAAAGCATCATTTTTAGTAGAAGAAAACTTGTGCTCTGCCTAATTTTTAGTGATGTCCTGTGGCAATATCTGGCAATAACGATATTATTAAGAAAGATGCATTAGTGTACCTGTAAGCATGTTTAAAGATTATTAAAAAAATCAACCAAACCCTCACAAAACGCAACAAAACCCTAAAGAATTTTTCAGAGAAATTGAAGTGTGTGGCAATATGGTGTTCATATCCGTTGTAAATTAGAAATTAGCCTATGGTTTTATTCCCAAGTGTCCAAAATGATGAAGCATAGGAGATAAAACTCTTTGAGCGCTCAGAATCTCACCTTCGCTCTCTTAGGAGACATTGAATAAAAGGAATGAATTTCGAGGTGGTTCAACAAGTTCAGTCCAAGTGGATAAACTAGAAATATTGAGTGGATGACCACGCGCTTGTCGTTAGACTGGAAGTGCTGAATGATGCTTGTGTTTTTAGGATCCATTCTCAGTTAAATATGGAGCTCCGTTTAGCAAAAATACCCTTTTAAATTTACTTATTCTTACTGGTTTGCCCCACTGGGGCAGCTTGAGAACTGCATGGTGACCCGGCAGTTGCGCCATGGGGACAGGACGGAGAGGATTACAGCCACTCCTGGCAATTGAGGTGTTTTCCTTGCTTTATGTTGCAAAAGCTGTTTTTTCCTTCTCCTGTATGATGGTAGCTGGAAGGACTGGAGCTCCAACACATTTTGTTCATTGCAGTTTTTCTGTAAAAAATAAAATAATAATTCCCAAACTCAAGAATATTTTATCATACCGAAAGCTGATCCTAGGAGGTCTGTGAATACTATTCTATTAAAGGTGGCAAATGAGTTTTTGCTGTACAGAGCTAGTGCACAGTGATTTGGGGTTCTGTTTGTTGGTCATGTTAATTGTTGTAGCTCTTTCATACAATATTTCCCAGCCTGAAAATCCTCGTTCCTGAGTTTCACCTGCTTTTTGAAATGAATGAGCGGTGACTCTTGTCATTGTAGGAACAAACTACACGCACAGGAATCCGCCATTTCCACTCTGGGTGCCTTAGTGTGAAAAAGCGTGATAATTCTCTACCAAGTACTACAGAAGAAGTGCAAGTACAGTCATCCAAATATCCACAGCTGTTTTAAGTTGTAACTTCAATGAGCCCTAAATAGTTGATCTTAAAAAAAATAAAATAAAATAAAAGGTTAGTTTTTCAGATTGTACAGCGTAAACTTACATTGAAACACACCACCTTTCCACCCCCAAAATCTTAAAATGAAAGTAATAGGATTCTTAGAAATTAAGCTTGTTTTATCTGTGTTTGAGTAGAACCATTTCTCTCCAAACGTTTCTGCCTCGCTCTTCCTGCTGCCCGACGAACCCCCAGACGCTCCCTCCTCCAAGTGCCGCGCGCTGATTTCTTTCAAGCCCAGATCCAGCGCCGAATCATTTCCAGCGGGACACAGGGTGATCCCTCAGACCAGTCCTGGTCTGCCTCCCCCCACCCCATTCTTCTGCACGGTGTCTGACACATCCACTCGCTGTAGGCACTTCACCGGTGGAATAGGGTTATTCATGCTTTCCTTCCTTAAATCCAATACGTTCCCTGTTATAAAGGATTCCGTTTCATTAAGAATTTAGTAAGCTGTGCAATTTCTGGTAGAGATGCCACGGATGAGTGTGCTTGTAATACACCCTGCCTGTTGTCCTCGCAAACTTTTAAGAACTTTTCCGAACAAGAATCGTTGTTTTGTGCTACAGCCAGGATTTAATTGTTCCTAGGGTTGTCTTCTGTGTGCTGAACGCTCAGTTAGCTAGTCAATTTTACTTATTTGCAAAATGCTATTCTGGGCATGTCTTAACTAGATAGAAGATTTTTATTTGCTTTCTTCCCAACCTGGAGCGAAAGTCATGGCATAATTCTAAATATATGAGATGTCACTGCTTAATGAAAGCCTGAAAATGCCACACAAATGTGATTTCCTCCTCTGTTTTGCTGGAAATTATGGTTGGTTGAGGCAATCAGGCTCAAATTTGAACTCTGTAAATTGTGTTCCTATAAGTGATGCCAAAATACCTAAATACAATAATGAAAATGGGATTTCTATTTAAAATGATGTGCATGGCTGTTTTCGCTTTCCCATACTTGAGTATAGTAAAATTAAAATGATTGCTCTGTTCTTTTACCCAATGGTACATGTTAGCTCAAGTGTATGTAAATTAATAATTGAATTTAAAATCTTTAGTTATTTCATTGGTCAGCATATGTGTATTGCATATCATAAAAACAATAGTGAGGGCAGTAACCATTGGCCGTATAGGAGTAACTGAAGTAGCTCCCAGTTAGGTGAAATTAGGTGAAAAACAAGGAGCTTGGCTTTTCCAATAGTATCCTCAGTTTTCCACGCTTGTGTCACAGGCAATCAAGTTACACCAGAGGAAGAGCAAAAGTCGGTTTAGCAATTGAGAAATGGTGCACCCAGAGCATTAGAGGTATCAGCAGAAAAAATGATATTTTCCATTTTTCTTTATTCCATTACTTGTTGGGCTGTTCTGTAGTTTTTACCCTTCCAGTTCTTCCTGCTTTCTGTATTGCTGTAGGTCTTTAAGGGAAGGAGAAATGGCTCCTGAAGAGCCTGGCTGCTGTTATTGTGAGGTTTTTGTTATATAAATCAGTTGGAAATAAGATTAACTACAGAATTGCTGTTCTCTGGAGAACTTTTAGAAAGGTACTGTGCCCCCAATGGACCCTAGTGAAATGGGATGTGTAATTAGCCTAAAGAATTGATGGAGGGAAGATGGGGTGCTTGTGTGGTTGCTTGATAAGAAATGGTTTTATTTGCTGATACATGTCGGTGGGAGATCTGCTGTCATTGCTCAAGATATGGAAATGAAATCTGAGATAACCTCTGTTCTATAACATATTACAAAACGTGAGGTGGGAAGTACAGCGGAGTGAAAGGAACACTATCCAGATGGCACCGCGGTGACAGGCTTTATATCAAAGACTGGCTGAGGTGAAATAAGAGTGGGCAAGAGAGGGCCTCTGAAAATCACTGATGCTTGTTATATAGACCTAATGTAACTCTCTTTTTATGGGGAGAATATATTTGCATAAATTCATTGATCAATGATTTTGCTAATCCCGCAGTATTCCAGGCATGTCCCAGCAAATTGATGAACGTTTCTATCAATCCTGAGTGCAGATGCCTAATTATATTACATATTTAGAAAAGATGGATTTTCCCCCTCCTGCAGCATATGTAGTAGTTCAATGCTGGGCTCATTCCCCTTTCCTGCTCCCATTAGGTTGGAGGGTTTTTTTTTTCCCTTTAAGAATAGCCCGGAGCCGTGCAGGCTGCAGAACTTATCGAGATAAGAGCTGTGCCAGGTTAGAATTATGAGTGTCATGAATCACCACCCAGTATGCTTCTGGAGGAAGCTGGGTGATACGGCTTGTGTAGCGTAAGCCCTTTATTGGTGCTGCAGTCCCTCCTCCTAGAGGCTCCAAAGTCAAAACTCTAGAGACAGAGATTTCTGGCAAGCCTTCTCCCCCATGATATTAATTGTTTCATTTGCATGCTCTGCTCATCTTGTGACCTGCCCTCCCTCCCCTTTGACTAATATAGTTTCTTCGTCAGTAATATAAAAGATGTAGAACAAGCATTTTGACTGTTGAAAGTCAAATGAATGTGAACGGCTTAATCCAGAGGACACTCAAACCGTATGTATAATGCAGGTGTGCAGCTCGACACCTTAACCAGAAGCCGAGCTGAAGGCTGTCCCGGGAATAAAACTCCTTGCAGATAAAGTTGTGGTGATGACAGAGTTCTGAGGGCAAGAAACAATTTCAAGAGAGACAAGTAGTCGTTTTTTGCCATGATTTGCTGTTGATGGTTTGTATGACTCCCTGCAGCAGCTGGATGTCAATGCTGAGGGAGCTGGGTGTGATCCTGTCGGCATCGATAAGGTGTCTGTGGCTGGGGGAGTGCCTGTGTGGCACAGGTTCCTGTCATGTTCAAATATAGCAGGGTGTCCTCAGCCCTTTTGTGACACCATTTGGAGTCCAGAACTGGTGGTGAGTGAGGGAACACCTGCTTGCTCTGGGGTCAGTCACCACGACAGCAAAATAAAAAGGAAAAAAAAAAAAAAGATGATCTCAGCAAAACATTTTAAAACAGATACTGGTTACCTGTGTGCAATTAAAGGTATTGTCCATGCCCTTATGGGGATATAAACGGGTTGTCTCATTCCGAGGTTGCTTTTCTTCCTGTGCTGTGCTGGTAGAAGAGCGTAAACAAAGGCTCTGGGCTGTAGCCAGTCTTTATACAAGAGAGGACTCAAAAGTCTGGTTTCCCTGCAAAGCGGGAGCGAAATGATGCTGGGAGCTCTGTACACCAGGATTGTTGGTCTGTCTCTTCAAGCCTGGTGTCGGATAGTTAGCCCTAAACTGTAGCTGCTGGGATGGGGGTGCTATGCCTTACTTACTCCTAGCATTATGCAACATGTGTAGCTGGGCTAATAATATTGTATGTATAGTAAATTACAAACCACAACAGTAATAGGTAGGTAGTTAGCTTGCAAGTGAAGTAAATAATTAGATCTGCATAGAGAGAAGCTTCTTCTCATCTAAAAATCAAATAGCGTCATTGTTTCCTGCTGGCCACAAGGTTATGCATATAATATAAGCGTATATGTGTGTAAGTCTATACAATGAGAAGAGCATGTATGTTAGGGTTAAATCTGGGAAAAAAAGTGAAAACTTTAAAAATAAAGGTTTACGATTAGTGTAAATTAGACTTGCTTTATGTAGCATATCCAGTGCTGTGTTTAAGACCAAAAAAATATATGAAAAGCTGCATTAAGGGTAGAAGTAATTTTAAAGCAATTTGAAGCCAAATAATCACAATTTCTATGTTAATTTAGTTATCATAAATGAAGCAATTTCATGTTAACTGGTTCGATACTTTTGAAGTGGGATTACATTTCTTAAATTTCTTTTTTTTTGAGGGGGATGAATAATCCAAATGCATTGGCTTAGTATGTTTGAGTTGAGGGTTGCCCAGGTTTAGGAGATCTGCAGATCCTTAGAAACAAATTTGAAAACGCTGTATGGTCATCCAGTACCTTTGTTGTGACATATGGTCTTCTAGAGATACTTCAGCAAATAGCTCTGTCACTTGAAAGAGCATCAAGTGAGGTGGCTGCAGGAAGCCCTTGAAGGAAGCAGAGAAGAGCAGTGCCATTAATTTTTAACACCTGCAGGCATCCCTCTTGTCTGGGTGTTGCGAGGGATCTGTGCTTTGCGAGGGGGGGACTGTGGCTGAGATTGGGGTTTATTTGAGGGTAAGCCAGAACATTGTGGTAGACGGGCTGATGGCTGTGTTGAGGGGATGTAGGAGCTTATACTCCACACGGCCTTTGTTCACCAGGTGGGTAATTTAGGTTTGCTTTTGTATCGTTTTGCTGTTAGAATCTTAGACCGTACGTGTCACCACAGGGGCTTTGGGTGGGAGAAGGGACAAAAGCAAATCTTGTCTGTGGCTTCCCGCTTTGGACTTGGCTACTGTGATGGGTAAAATGCCGCAATGCAGCATCTCTGCGACGACGCCTGAAGGCCGCTGAGGAGCCCTCCTTGGTGCAAAAAGGAGGATGCGGGCTGGGCGGGCTCTGGGGAGGGGGGTAGTCCGCCCTGCCAGCACCCAGGCTTCCTACTGGCTCCTTGGGCAATTTCAGTCATGTCTTAAAAGGGTTGGGTCCATCTTATCTGCGAGACACCCCGTCTTCCCGTCCACGGCTGGGGCGTTGGAAATCGGGCGAGGCGCTTCGGCTGATACTTAGGCTGAAGCTGTGAGGACAGACCATCCCCAATGGCAGATATATTTTATTTTGTGTGCATGCAGATGTTCCAGGGACACAGCCGTGCATGGAGAACAGTTGACTCCTTTTATTCAGCTCCTACTTGCGCTTGTAGAATATTCCTGAAAAGATCATAAGCGCTTTGAATTTACTTTTTTTTTCCTGCGTATATTTTTATTTTGCACTTTTTCACTCTGGACTGAAGGCAAATGAAGCACTGTGAGTATTTGCTATTCGAATTGTTATGGTTTCTTAGCTGTATTGCGTACACATGCATGAATAAAAGCAGGTATTGCTGCTTCTCATGGGCAGGCGGTGTTGGGGAGGAGTTTAAAAATCGAAAGATAGGAGGTTTTTAAACATACTAACCTTTTTCTTGTGTGGTTCACACAAGCGCTGTCTAATGTGTTATTAAAAGAAAACTTAATGTTTAATTCCTGATGGAAAGCAGATCCCTTTCCAGCTTCACCTAGAAACACGTAATTGCCCGTGTCTAAGAACTATGTGTTGTCTTTGTTCTTTCAAAACATTTATTTCCTCTACAAATGTAGCTCTTCCTTAACAGCTGTTCATACGTTCAAGTCTAAGTTCACAGAATGTGTCTGTCAAATATTCCCTATTCCATTCGCGTATCAGCCTATAAATTAGCCTTAAATTCCAGCACGTATGGGTTGCAGGTAGGGGCATCACATGCTGTCAGAATAGGAATATTCCATAAATATGGTCTGCGCCTCTTGCATTTTGGGGAGGTAATTTTGGCAGTAAAGATGAAGTTCCCTCTTTGAAAGATTTGCTTCTTTTCCTTCCTCTGCTGTCAAAAGCTTAGAATAACCTCTGTGGTTCCCTGCTGCCCCGTTCCCCTTGTGGTCTTGCCAGAGCTCTGAAAGCTCTCTTCCCGCTGCCCTCTGCCAGAGGCAATGCCAATGGCCTTGGGAGCCAAGGGGCAGCTGAGACTCCAGGCTCCTGAAGTCGGAGGGGCTGCTGTGGCAAGAGGAATAAGAGGTGTTATTTTGCCAGCAGGACCTGGTACGTAAATGGAAGGGAAATGAAAATGGAAACCAAGGGCTCTGGCAGCCGCTCTCCATGGATGCTGGTCGCCTGCTTCCTAAAAGGCTTTTGTAAGACCTTTTGAGCTGACACTACTGCCGATGCCATTTCTGTTCCTTGTTGCATTTCTACTGGTGAGGCAGCTCTCTGCTGCATAGATGGGGTTTGTCACTCCTCCATCCTTTGGTCCTAGTGGTCAGCAAGGGATTTGCAGGAGCCCGCAGTCCTGCAGGCAGTGCCGCATTGCGGCAGTTGATGAAGTGGTGACAGGCTGGCACAAGGACTGTCCCAAAGAGATTGAATGTTGTCACATACCCCCTTACAATGGATGCAGAAGTCCATTTTTTTTGTCCCTTTCTCTAGCTCTGAAAAGACAACTAATTTCTATCTGCCACTTGGAATGGCTTCTCTGTTCCTGGGTGTGTTACACCACCAAGTATGAAAAGGATACGTTCATTATGGTACAGAAGTCTGTCAAATTAGAGGCTTTCACCCTAAGGTTGTAGCATTAAGGTTGCAGTATACTCAGGATGAGACGAATTACAACATGGTTTTGAAGAATGGTACTGTTCCTTTCTGATCCAAATTTAATCAGTTTCTTTAGAATTTCTTTTGGTGGAGACCTGCAAGGAAACCGCAGCAGTCAGCTAACCGAATGCTGAAATCTCCACCATCAAATGACTTCAGCCTGAACAAATGGCAAAAGTGGCTTGCTCCTTTCAAATTACAGGGTTGGACTGTGTCAGTTTGAATTGGATTATGTTTATAAGACCGTTTTAGCTTCAGAAAGGACTAAAGAGAAACAACTGCTCAGGCAGGATTGGGAGAAACCGTGTTGTTTTGCTGAAGTACTGATGCATCAGACTTAAGGTTTGTATGATCTGACACTGTCTCGTTGGTTCTTTTTCATCCTTTCCATCAATACATTCTGGTGGGTTTTCAGACCTCAGTACGCATCAAGAACCCAATCCAGTTTCCATTGATTTTGGTAGGAGTAGCGCAGAATCCATAAGCTATAGTACCTGAGATGCACACAGCTGGTTAACATATTTAGTAAGAGAGATCTCTGTATAACCAAAAAAGATTATAAATACAGATCTAATTAACAATTAACTTACATTAAGTAATATAATTCTATTATTAATATAATTCTGTTAATTTTTTGAACAAGAGACCTTCAAATGAATCTACAAAACAAAATGTGAGCTGAATACAATGATGGCTTTGATTGCTGTTGCCCCCCTGTGAAAATCTGCACCTAAATAAATAGGTTGCAGGGACTAGATTCACTCCCTCCTGAAACCAGCTACAGGATTTGCACTGGCTTCAGTACACCTTGATCTGGGTATTGTGATAATTGGACTTGTTCCCAGTGGTTCGAGGCAGTAACATCAGCCCTTGAAACTGGGTACCACAAAGTCAAACCCACCCTGATGATGTAAAATGTTTATTTGCTGTTTGTTTCTCTGAGTCCAAATACAGAAATATACGCATCTGTTTGGGACTTAGAGCTGCAGCAGTCATTCAGTGCACTGAAAAACATGTACCCTTTGGGCAAAGACCTGGCAAAATTTCTTGATTCAAACAAAAATAAAGGCATTGCTTCTGGTGCCATTTTTGAGCTCAGAAAAATAACTTCTTGGAGAATCCTTAATTTAAAAATAATAAGTTCAGCCTGTGTGCTTTTGTCTGTGCACCAATGCTTTTATAACTAAAATTTCCATTCAGCCTGAACCAAATTTGTATTTTTTGCCTAGAATTAATGTGTCATATATAAGATTGAAAAGCTGATTGAATTTTCTCTAAAAAGCTTTTTCAACTCTCACTGGGCTTAGATATTAGCAAGAATTGGGGGATGTAACCGGTGCCTGTCTTTTGTATAGCTGATAGAGGTGATTTGATGGTGTGGGAAATAGGTTTGTCTTTCTGTATATAGAAAGAGCAGACTTCCTTTAGGGGAAGCAGTAAGATGTTTTGGGTAAGACCATGTGAATGACATTCTTGACTTAATATCTATCCAAGTCCACAACCTCAATGAATGAGTGTATCTTCATAGTCTGTATAACTTTTATTATGTTTTATTTTACCTCACCTTGGCTTAGCTCATCTTAGTCTGGTTTTATTCTATTCCATGATTTTCTACTTTATCTTGTTTCAGCTTATTCTATTTATTTGTGTGTCAGTGTAAGGAAGTACACTCAGGTATAACGACGTGTATGTACACATACAACATAAACGCAGGGTTAAAGATAACTCTAGAAAGGTTTGAGCAGCAGCCACCAGACAGAAGTCACCAGAATCCAGCTCCTGGTTGTATACATGTGACAAGACAATCTTTGATTATACAGGCCCGTATGGTGTTTTTTTCTGGCCTCTTTTACCCATTTGCACTGATTCCTAGTCCCAGTCTCTTTACCCCGATAGCTTGCCCAACCATTTTCTTAGCTGCTGGTCCCATCCTCTCCTTTCCCTTTCCCTCTCCCCTGCTCTCAGTCTCAGCTCCTGATGGTTCCGGTCCCACAGAGTCCAGCCAAGGCCCAGCCAGTCTCTAGGGAGAGTTAACGCAGCCATTACAGGACTTAAGTTAATATGCCCTCAAATTACCACTACAGGCAAATGTGATCACCCTGGTTCTTGTCAGGTGACAAAACAGGCATTTTAAACAAAGAATTTGTTGTTATAATAATCCAGTTTCCCGAAAGGGTGATGTTTTTGAAAGTATTCTCACTCCTTCGAGGGACAAAAAAAAAAAAATCTGTCATAAACATCTGGCCTTTATAATAAACTTAAGTAGTTAAATTCTGACAGTTTCATGCAAATTAAAATCAGCCACAGAATGGGAAGAATCAGGCAACTGTAGCAGTAAACACTGCTGGCAGTTTTGTGCGTAATTCCTTGCTAAGCTTATTTATTTTATTTCTACATACATTTCTAAAAAGAGCATTTTTCTTTCCTTTGTGCCCTTGGGACTGGACATATTTCTGATGTCAGCTTCCCAAGTTAACGAAGCTAGAGCCTCTTGTGTTGCCGTGATGAGAAGAATTGTGAACTCTTTGGCAAGACTAATGCTAGAACAGAAACCACAAATTGGCAACTAGTTATTTTTATTTATTTCAGTGGATTTTTTTTTGTGTCACCTGGAGACTATTTAGAAGATTATTTGCCCGGACTAACGTTGTGTTTAAAAATAGCACTTGTATAGTGCCAACTCATTTTAGAGTTGGGTACAAATATTGAGACAAAAACCCAGCTGTTATTGCTTTTGCTGCTAATTTGAGGTGTCGGATCAGAGCTGTACTGCTCTATGTTGGTGAATAAAGCCTCTTGTGAGATCATTATGTTTTCTAACAGTTGAAAGTAATGGATTAATCAGTGCAGCATCAGTTGCTTTCATTATATGCCCACATGGTAGTTATGGGCTTTAACTCAACCAGTCTGTGGGGAGATGAAAGGATTGAGTACAAGAGGCACTCAGGACTCGCCAAAACTCTGAAGAGATGCAGTTGCGTCTGCTTAATGAGCAAATCTTGGGTACCTTGAAAGTCAAGGGTGAGGACTGTGCTCAGGGGTGGAGTGCTAAAGCCCTTTGGCTTTTTCATCACAGGCCATGAGAATCAGTAAATATTTAATTTAATGCAAACTCCTGTCCCCTGTGAAAAATATCTCCTTAAAGCTATTGGAAATACAGCTCGTTTACCTTACAATCTTTAAAGTCAATTACAAACAATGTGGCAGTGTATAAAATTCAAGTCTTGATTTTATTACTGAAAATGGATTTAGGTTCACTTTTTGTAATTAGTAAACGGGCCCTGCTGTAAGTTACATTAGGTGGTTCGTAAGGGCTGGAAGGGGTGAGAAGTTGCTGTCTCTTGTCTTGCCCCAGGGCAGGACCATCCAGTCCCCTCCCGTTTCTACCAGGCATTCCTTTAGCCTTTTATTACAGACTTCCACTGCTGATGGTCATGCACTCTTGTAAAAGTTCTTTGCTGTATTTTTCCTGTTCTTCTGGGAAGAAACTTCTCCCCTGTATTTAACCAAAATTCCTCTTTCCGACATGTAAACCTGTTCCTGTTTTGCTTAACCCTTGTGGAACACAAGGAACAGAGTATTTCTTTTCCCTTTGCAATGGCTTTTTATGTAGTTGGAGAGAGGTTTAAGAGTAATGGATACGAGTCTGCTATCAGAGCTGTAAGGTTCTGTCACTGTTAGTGTTGAGTTTTGCTGCTAATGCAGTCACCCAAATTGATGTTTCATCTCTAGTATTTCAGACAGACCCGGAGATCCTCCTCTTTACGTGCCTAAATACTGATGGAGGTGTCTCATCTTGCATGGGTTCAACAGTTTCAGTCCACAATGGACACCGTGGAAAGATTCCTTCCACATGTTGTTATTTACCAATGCTCTACTCCCCCCGCTAAGCTGTGGGGTCTCAGAGAAGATGCCTTTCTGTCATGGCCAGGGCCAGGATGTTGCGTTCCCTTCTGAGCCCCACTGGCGACTCAGGGGGAGCTGCTCCATCTTCTTTTGCATCGGTTCACCAGCTTCTGAACAGAAATAACGTTATCAAGAAAACTATTTACATGAGAGGTTTAATTATGCTTGGAGATGCCTTGGTTAAGTCCTAATAAATTTTCCAGTCTCATTTATGTGGATGCATGGTTGCACTGGGGATAGGAAGCCTGGAGGTCACAGCAGTTGTGGAAGAAGCGGTAGTCGGGGAGTGTGACAATAATTCACTCTTGGGAACGTTACAAGGCTGCAGATGCACCATTTGTAGCTATCCATTGCATGCACATAGATAATAATCTTGCATTAGGCCCAATTACATGGTGTTATGGACGCACAACACGCGGATTACATAGCCGGCCACCGAGCGCACTGTGATGAAGCAGTGGGGTAATTGGAGGAGACAGAAGGAAATGTTAGACTTGTTAGTGCAACCAGCGCTTGCAGTGCCTGCTGCGGCTGCTCCACCAGCCATGCCCCCTGGCTTTTCTGCTCCCTTTCAAATTCTCCACTTTCAAAATACAGGTTTGTCACGGAGCGAGGTAACTCAGCACCTTGCTCTTTCCCCAGGGTGTCCAGAGAGTTTTGAACAGGAAAAGGAACTAAACATCGTTGTTTAACTTTGAGAGAAACCCCGTAGACACACAGAAGTATGCGCTGCCAATTGAGGTTTGTCGTTTGCAGGATTCCTGCTACCACCTTAGAAGCTTCTAAAGACCGTAAAAGACCTTCAAACCCAGAAATAAAATGAATGAGCTGGTGCCTGTTCAGATCTCTTTCTCCATTTACCTGTCAGTAAATGGGTCTAAATATCTCATTTTAACTGAGGATTTTGCAAATGCTGCCATGTCCCGTGATCAGCCAAATGCAACACAGAAGGAGCCTGGCATCTGTCAGAAACCTGAAAGGCCAGCACAGCAGACCTGTAGTCACTACGGTAGAGGCTTATTAAGGTTTAGGGAAAAGTGTTAATCAAAAATGTAATCTACCATATAATTTCTCAATTTGATTAGCTGTTTGTGCTGATCAGCTGCAGAAATGGAATGTGAAAGCAAATCAGTCTCTGTTACAGTCAAAAAACAAAGGATGTCTTCAGCCTGCGTGTTCGCCCCGCCCCCTTTCATTTTAATCCATTCAGATTGTATACAAGAAGCATCGCTCTGACTATTGTCCTGATGCTAAGCCAGTTAATCCATGGATCCATGGATGTTATGAAAATGCCTTGTACTTAGAAAAATGGAGATTTGCACAGTGACTGTTCCTCTTGCCAATGATAAGAGAGGATACTATAACTTTTTTTTTTTTTTTTTTAAACTGGAACGTAGCAGGTGGTATTGTTGTCAGACAGTGTTATGTGCTTAACAAAAATCCCAACCCTCCTACATATTTTCCCACTTGAAATGTGACTGGAAAACACTACAGTGGTTACTGTTTTACAATATGCTTGTTGAAGTACTAAGTGAAGACGTTAAATAGTTAAGATTTCTGAAAATTCTGCCATTTAACTTTTTCTGACATTGTTGCCAGAAGATCCATTTGCTTCGTGTCTAGCACTTAACTGGAACAGAGCAGGTAGATATATATATTAAAAGTATTACAATTTCAGATGAATAAGTCACCAGGCATTCTGATAATCATTATATGATCTTCATTTTATCATTAATTGAATTCCAAGTAAGAGAAAGCAAATCTCTGTGTACTCTGTAATTCAGAGGATTGAGAGCGTTTTGACTGTTGTCAGATCAGAGAGTCTGGGATTTCTGCTCCTGAATTAGTCTAAGGAACATGAAAGGATGCTTGGAGTTCCCAAGTTTTATAATAAAATATTTCTGTTATTATTAGGGTTAAAAATTTAAATCCTTTCCTTTTTGGAAAAAATGGAAATGGAAAAAAATAGAAAAAAAACAAAGTATCTTCTACAAAGTTTGTGTGATTTCTTCTGGCATCAAGAGTGTAATTATTTTCTGACTCTCTAGTCCTGAACACCTGAATTCCTATTCAAGAGGATGGAGAAAGGAGTAAAGAGTAGTGCATAAATATTATTTAAAGAAACACACACAACAGTCATTTCTACAGGTTAATGATTTGAATGTAATTATATTGAGCCTGGAATTAAAAAATCTTTTTCAGGGAACTACAGCGGTGTACGTGAATTTAGAGCAAGTCAGGAGAGAACAAATGCAACTACATGTAGTTAAATTTGCACAAGAAGTTTGAGGAAAGGAGATAAGTAATTGTTTTCAAATCGTGACAGGATTGCAGAGTGAGCATTCTTTCCTTTAAAAAAAAATCTGATTAGTAGGGGCTATAAATCATCTTTATTCTTTGGAAGTAAGAAAGCAGCTCCATGCGTGCCTCTACCCAGTTTGGACAACTGGCAGAGGAGTGAGTTAGTAGAGCAGTTCCTCAGGGGTTGTAAATCGAAGTCAATGGGACTATGACAGTTCATACTGGTGGAGGATGTACCACCTCGTAGATTGCTGATCCCACGTTATGCATCGTCCGAGTAGTCCTCAGAGGACCCTCAGGACTGCTGCAGTCTGCTTCTGCTTAGCTTGCAAGATCTGAAAAGGATCACGGCCCAAGGTGGGAAGTTTGCTGGCATAAATAATATTGTCTATAACCTCAGTTTTCTGATTCAGCATTTTGGATGTGAATAGTTTGCAGGGAGAGGACTTCTAAATGAGAGGACATTGCTTTTTCAAGAGACCAGGGTACACTGGGTTCTGGAAGAGGTGGGAAGTGTAAGCCTGGGGACAACCAAACAAGAATTCAAGTTTCGCCTTATGATGTTGGAGGAGTCAGAAGATTCTGGAAGTTTTCTGTTTGTCAGAGTTTCCTGGTGTTTGTGCCTGTGTTTCTATGGATTTGAATCTTAGTTGGGTGAAAATGAGATTGGGGCCTCATAATAGTTAGCAGATGACTCAGGCAGCATATCTTTTTTTTTTCCCTTCGTGTGTTAAAAATGCCACTGTGTTGTGCGCTTGCCCCTGTCAGCACACATTTCTCTTAAGAATCATTGATGGGAAGGCTTCATGTGCGTGACAAAAAGCTTTGCAGAATGCCTCTGGAGCCCACCTCTACCTGAAAATGTCCCCACTCAAAAGCCAGAGAGTTCCTGCTGCCTGGGAGCTGCGTGCTCTGCACAGCCAGAGCAGCAGGGTTAAACTCCTGCGGCTCCAGCTGGGCTGTAAGGCAGACAGTTCACTCTCAATTAATGCCCTTTGCAGTGTTTGGCCTTCTTTGTCCTGAAATAATTGCTGTTATCATAGATGTTTTATTGCCTTCATTATGGTTAACATTTAAATATCAATGAAATAGTATGCTACTAAGTCATCTGGGCAATAGATTTCTGCTAGAGTTATCCCTGAAATTTGTGTTTAAGGAGTGCATTAATTCAGCACTGACTTAGGAATCTTAGAAGGAGGGCTTCATTTCTTGGTGAATTACGGGAAGCCTTTGCTTATTAGGAGCAAAACCTGAGCCACTCTCAGCTGATATTTTACTGTGTGATTGGAATAATGCTTTTCTTGTTTAAAAAAAAAAAAAAGAAATATTTAAAGAAATCTAAAAATATTTTTGTATCCTCAAATCAGTAAAGGCTGACCTTTCCACATCCAGATGAAGAATTGCAGTGGGAGACAGGGATGTGTTCTCTACCCTCAGTCAGTACCGAAGGAAGCTTGCTGTCACGTCCTGTTCTGCCCAAATCCAATCCATGTCCTTCTGAAATCAATAGAAAGTCTCCCTTGAATTCCTATGGCTTATATTGGCTCCTGTAGTGCCATCTGTGACCTCTTCAGACATCAGCTCTGTACAGGATTTCGGTTTTGTGAGATGACTTTACATGTGGCTTTTATTTATCAGTGGATACCTAAAATCTTCCCACCAAATGCATAGCTCATTTCTCTGTAAGAAGCAACCAAGGCGAAAGGTGAATTGTATTTTTATGTTTACAGGAAAAAACGGTTGTGCAATGAGCAATTCCTTTTGTGAACCCCGTTTCAACTTCCCAATGTCTATATGCAAATGGCAAATAAATTTAGATATTGAGGGGGTGAGCGTGTAGATGCATATATGTGTGCACCTTTATAAGAGGTTTTGTTCACTTTCTGAAATTGTTGCTCGTTTTGGCAACCTGTCCACAAGAGATTTTCATCTGCATGACTGGCTAATTAAGGTCATTGAGTACTATGACAGAAGTTCAATTAGCACTGTGCCACAGTGGAATATTTGTGGTGTCATCATGACATCTGCAGGAATCCAAAACCAGAACTTCTCAGCCCTACAGATGTACTTTGGTGGTCACTGCCTTGCGCTGAAGCCGCAGCAAGGCAGCAGCGTGTGCAGGCTGTGATGCACAGCTGACGCGACTGAGAGCTGTAAGGGCTTACTGTCAGGTTTACTTCTGAAGTTGACAGTATTTCCCTCTTCATCATATCTGGTAAATTTATAATAGGCTGCATTTGAGTCTTTGTATATTGAGAAACTGAATACGCAAGCCCGTAATTTTATATACCCACTGAACCCAATACTTAGCTATGTAGGTTTTGTCCGATTTTTTGTCAGCATCAAGTTTTCCAGGGGATCTGGAGTGAGTACTGTCTATTAAACTATAAGCCATGATACACTAAGGCCTACAGCTCTTATGGGCCTGGTGTGTGAACTTGTGTGACACGACTGACACAGACCCCTGGCAACACATCTCATGTGCAGATTCACGATCGCCAAAACTTTGCTTTTCCTGATCTAACAGCTCTGCTCGTGGATTTGGAAAGGAAGGATAATTTTGCTCTCTTGGTGCAGTTTGCTGTCATGGGTATGTCAGCCCCCCACGCTGGCTCCGGATCCATAGAGCATCCATCTGGTGCAGCTACGATCTGATTACCAAAGGTGGTCACGTTCTGTCCTGCTGGGCTGTGGTGCAACCACAACAGAACACGTGGCTGCCAGTGTCAGAGCCCGCTCACACACCTCTCCCCAGTGTGCCCACACATCCTGGCTTTGCCTACATATGACGTATGTGCCACCCTGTGTACCTGAAGACCACCCTACTAGGATATAACCTAATTTAGCTTTAAGCTGCTGATGCTGTCGATGATGGTACTGCCAAGGGGTTTCTAGGCAGAATTATGAAAATGTTTTTAAATGGGCAGTTGACCACGAGGGCTAGTTCATGTCTGTAAAACTCTTCCAGAACTTTTGAGTAACATCCTGTGTAAGCACATCACATTGGAACAACTAAATAGTTAAGGGAGAGGTAATGTGTCTTTAGGTTACTTGTCCTCTGCAACAAACACGTGCACAAACTCTCGAAAGCACTATCTGCCACCCAAGTGCTCCGCACTGTGGTCACCACCCATTTCAAATGGGTGGCTGCAGGCAGCAGCAGCACTGGCCACGCTGGGGCATGGACTTCCCACCGGCTCCATCAATTCTCATGACAAACTGGGCTACTTTATTCACAGATTTGGCGTACTTGGAACATGACAATTATACCCTGTTGGAGTGCTTTCCATTTCCTGTGCCATCTTGATAAACTTTATAGCTTCTAATTTGCTAGAGTCGTTGATATAATTAGGAACTACACAAATGGGAACAGCACACTTGGCTGATGATAACTGAGTCGGTGCATTTTTCATAAGAAGCGCTAAGGGGGTCCCTACCAGCAGCTGAGATAATTTTCTCTTTAAGCTCTGCTTTGATAGAGCAGCAGAAATCCGTACGTGCCTGGGTCAGGGCATGTTTTATTACCGCTGGTTCCACTAGCCATATATTTTTTATAAGGAAGCCAAAGAAAGGCTACCCATCCCTCTGTCAGTTTTCAGGATGGCAGTTTGAGCTGTCTGTCTGTCCATGCAAGCTGTTAACACACCCGTGAGTCAGCAGCACTTTTTCTTGTGCAAGAGGGAGCTCTTGAAGAGCAAAGCTTTTGTACTGCCCTGTGTGAGTTCAGTTGTTCCTCCAATCAAGCTCCGCCAAGTTTTGAAGCAAAGCGGTGGCTTAACCAAAAAAGTCTGGATCTATTCCCATATTTGAGGAAAACTCATCTCCTGCACTCCTTTAGTACTCAGACGTGGTAAATAGTAACCTTCATCCATTCCTATGCAGCTGTTACTTCGCCCTAACACCGCCTTTCATGAATTTCACAGTTTTAAACTGAAAAAGGGGAGATTTAAATGAGATACCAGAGAGAAATTCTTTGCTGTGAGGGTGGTGAGACCCTGGCCCAGGTTGCCCAGAGAAGCTGTGGCTGCCCCATCCCTGGAGGGGTTCAAGGCCAGGCTGGATGGGGCTTGGAGCAACCTGGTGTGGTGGGAGGTGTCCCTGCCCAGGGCAGGGGTGGCACTGGATGGGCTTTAAGGTCCTTTCCAACCCGAACCATTCTGTGATTCTGTGATTCTTTGAAATGTCGCAAATTGTCTGAAGAGTGGGTCAGTGTGTCTTACTGCTGGCAGATGTATTACCAAGGGTTTTGGCAGCTTGTTTCTGTAAATGATGTGTTAGTGAAGAGGTGTAAATAATTGATCAATTATTCTTGTCTTTTTTTTTTTTTTTCTCCTGACAGTACTCTCAACAACAACAACATCACCCGCATTCCTGTTACCAGTTTCAACCACATGCCCAAGATCAGGACTCTGTAAGTAATATCTTCAACTGTGATAACAAGAGTGCAAGCCAACTCTTTGTGTATTTGTTGTCTTGTCATAACCTTGTTACAGTCTCTTCCTGATGGGAACAGTTATATCAAATCCATTTTTCTATTTTTTCTGGGCACTATTCTCCAGGAAAAGCTCTGACTGGCTTTAGTAGACCAAAATGTAAGATTGTTAAATTAAACCATGTGCATTTGTATCGTTTAGCCATAACCTACCAAAAAAACGTTTTCTTTAAATAAATTACTCCTTTAAATTCCTTGAGGGAATACATAACTTCAGGAAAACTCATGTTTAAACAAATTCTTTCTGCTTTCTCCTCCAAAATCACAAACTCCGCCAAAGAGGTATTTGGTCCTAAAAGCAAAGAAAGGGAAAGAATAGTCAGCCTGTAATTTTTCTCTAGAAAGAAATGCAATGCTTCGTGGATGCTATATATGCATGTGTAAAATGGTATTAAATAAGTTAACAGAACTGAAGACAAATGGCTCTTACTTGTGTCACTCTATATAAGATAACCTCTGATTTAAATTTACATTTTTCATTAAATGGTGACATTCATAGATTTTAATGTAAGTAATTAAATGGGAATTTGTCTTTTAGAAGAGAATGGATAAAAAAGATGAAGGTAGGGTTAAGGTTCCTGGAGTTTTCCATTTTCTTATTCAGTCACAGTGGTCCAGAAAATTTGCCTGGCTTCCTCAGATTAGTCAGTCTTGTCTGTTACCAGAGCTCAGTGCCTTCTGCCATTTTCCTTTTAGTTTAATTTCGGAGATGGCTTTGTATATAGCTCCCTGGAGACTTACACTTGACTAATCCCCCTCTGCTGTAATTAAGGAAAAAAAAATAAGAAAGAAAGGAAAAAAAAAAAGGAAGGAAGTAATAANTATAATTATTAATAAAGTAAGTTTATATAGTTATATATTACTCAATATTTTCTAAATATCTTCTCTTCAGAATTTATGCTAACACTGACTTGATTTAACCAAGCTTCATGTATATGGATAGTAATACCTGAACATGTGTGAAACTCAGCAGTTTTTGTTCACTTATGTAAAATATTTGTATAAAGATATTATTTGGGGAGAAATGTTAATAATTTCTCTAGTTTCCTGAGCTTTATTTCACTGGATAACCTTTTCTCCTGCGCTACCGTACACCCACAAT